>OU795041.1:9218873-9818873 GCA_917208275.1 Patella pellucida
ATATGGCCGGGGGAAAGAACCATCCAGCCCCCCCCCTATCAGCCGGGCTGCCCCCCCCCCCCTCTGCCAGGAAGCTGGCTACGGGCCTGAAAAGATTAATTTAATATGGAAACAGGAGGAAAGCAAAAGACTATTACAGCTTTAGTACTGTATAAATACTAGTCGCGGCCTCAGTGTTTCGAGGTTTAATCCTGGTGTCGGCCAATAAATTGACCCAGTGATAAGCTCCTGCACTTTTTCCAATTTAAAATTGTCAGTGGTGCAGGAAACAGTCTAGCCTTGCAAGGAACAGTGTTTGCTCTAGTCATTCAGTGACAGTAGTTCCTTTCAATACGGTCTCTCACGAACAAAGTCTTCTGTCAATTCCTGTCCATCCTGTTTATTATTAGGCTGCAATATGAAAACGCAGTGGATATTTTGCCGGATCCGGTTTCACATTTTTATGACTATTTTACTGTGAATTCTCTTGCACATGTGCAGCTCTCTGATCCGTGGACTTAGCAGTTTTCGCTTTGGCAATGATGCCTAACCCTAACCCATGACCCTACTCCTACCCCTAACCCTAACCACCATTCGTTCTTTGTCTAACATTACTACTTTCTCCGTTTCTTATAAAGGAACGAAATAGCCATACTTGGATTTCTACGGTAGAACCCAGAGAATTAGTTTTAAAAGAAAATAAAATAATAAATGTAAATTGTAGAAAGGGCTCATTTCTGTGGATTTTGGGTTTTAATTTGAAAGACGAAGTTACCGTTCTTGTGGAATATATCAAGAATCGCACAACTTCGCATGTCGAACGGATCAGAGAACTGCGCACGTGCAAGAGAATTCACGGTAAAATAGTCATCAAAATGTGAAATCGGATCCGGCAAAGTATCCACTTTGATATAAAAATACAGCTCTTACTATAGATTACGTAAAACCTCTCTTGGAATCCTTTCCTTCAATTTTTTCCCTAAGGTACATTTTTGTTTGCCAAAAGGAATCATTTCCTGCCACATTTGATACATAATTATATATACTGACAATAATCCATCACCATTTTCATGTGTTTTGAATCGCAAAATCCTATTTAAAAATAGTATTATAAACTTGTCAGATGTAGTGAGACTGAGAATTACGGTCAGTATTTTCTTATTGAAGCTTCATATGGACGAACTGGAATGGGCAAAATTTCCCTTGTACAGCACACTGCATGGCGTGGGCCCGTCTTCATTACCCTAGTTGGAGATGAACAGTTTGATGTTAAAACCCTAATGTTTTTTCATTTCATTTCTGTCTTCATTAGCCCGAATAATCTTTTTTGGAATTTAATTCTGAAGAATCTTTTTGTTGTTTCCTATAGTGGGATTAAATGCCGAAAGTATAACATTAAACCCCATTTTATTTCTTTAGTATAAATTGTCCAATCAGTCTATCTATCTATCTATCCATGACATGCTTTTCTGCCTTTTTAGACATGGATGTGAAAACAGACGATCAAACGAAGGGAGGAGGCTGGTTTGCTACATAAGCTTACTTCATATATAAAAAAGAAATGCAGTCCCACAGACCCAATAAATATTCCTAAGTACTAAATTAAAAAGAAAGGTAACTTCTATGTTAATTTTGCAGATTTAATTTTTAAACAAATTAACTGCCACCCAGATTCATCCATAGAAAAATCTAAGCTTAATGTTACTGCACCAAATTATTAGTAGAGTATAGATTATCAGTACAAATTTACCTGCGTGCAAAGACATTTAATTTATGTTATTGCACGTTCAAACGTTGACATTGAACTGAATTTAATATCTTCTCGGCGCAAAGGCAAGTTAAATAAACCAGTTTAATAACTGAACCTGTCCTGTAGGCCTACCCGTCTTGAAAACGGTAACTCCAGCTTGCATTGGGCATGCACAGTAGGCTATAATATTCCTTGCAAAATAGCGACATGTGCCCGTGTGTAATGAACTCTAACCTTAACCGATGATGTAACAATAGTTAAACATGTTTGACTTCATTTTCAAATTTTTGTCCCCGAAGAAAGCAGGGGACTATTAAAATGGGTTCGTCCGTCTGTCACACTTTTTGGGACACAATAACTCTTGTTCTAATTGAGGTAGAATGTTCAAACTTAGTGTAGGTGTTTATTATACCTTGATGGAGTTCGATGATAAGCATTTTTCGCTTAGGGTAGGCAGAGATAAGCAATTTGATTGGTTGATGCTTTGGGACACGATAACTTTATTTCTAATTAAGTGAGAGTGATGAAACTTGGTGTATAGTTTCATTACATCAATCAATACCTTGACTAAGTTTGATAATGAGCATTTTCTGCTCAGGGTAAGCAGAGCGATAAGCAATTTGATTGGTTGAGACTTTAGAACTGAATAACTCTCATTCTAATTGAGTTAGAATGTTCAAACTTAGTGTGAGTGTTTATTAGGTCAGTGTCTTGATGGAATTTGGAGATGAGCATTTTCTGCTTAGTTTAAGCAGAATCAAGCAATTTGATTGGTTGATGCTTTGGGGCACGATAACTTTAATTCTAATTAAGTGAAATAAAGAAACTTGGTGTGTAGTTTCATTACATCAATACCTTGACTGAGTTTGATAATGAGCATGTTCTGCTCTTGGTAAGATGGCTGATAAGCAATTTGATTGGTCGAGATTATGGAACACAATAACTCTCATTCTAATTGAGTTAGAATGTTCACACTTGGCATAGGTGTCTATTAGGTGAATACCTTGATGGGGTTCGAAGGTGAGCATTTTCTGCTTAGGGTAAGCAGAGATAAGCAATTTGATTGGTTGATGCTTTTAAAGTTCTGATTAAGTGAGAGTGAGGACACTTGGTGTATAGCTTTAGCTTTATTACGCCGATATATTGACCAAGTTCGATAATCAACTTTTTCTGATGAGGGTAAGCAGAACGATAAGCAATCTGATTGGTTGATGCTTTGGGGCACGATAACTTTAGTTGTAATGAAGTGATAGCAATGTAACTCAGAGTATAGATTCATTTTATCATTACCTTGACTAAGTTCAATGGTGCAAATTTTCTGCTAAGGCTAAGCACCTTTATTGGTCAAGGCTTTGGAACATAACTCTGATTTTAATTGAGGTAGAATTTTGAACTTAATGTAGATGATCATTAGGCGAATGTCTTGACTTAGTCAATAATTAATTTTTTGAGCTAAAGCTAATATTTTGAAAAAAATAAATGTTTGATTAATTAATATGTGTCATCTTATTATTTTGGGATTTCGGCGGGGGACATCAGCCTCACTGTTGGCTTGTTTTTTATACTTTCTTATTATGTATAACATTTCCAACTTAATGGTTATCACTGTACAATATACCAATATACTTGATAAACAACCCTACATGTCAGAATTTTTCACTTTGTTGACGCTCACTGCGTTCTGCATTTTTCAGATTACCGGTTAACTGAAGTGCAACAATTTCCTCAAACCAATTCTATGGCCATTACAATTGATTAGCATATCTAGTTGGGAATCAAAATCCTGGAATAAAATATATATACCGAAAACTCTAACCGTTGCTAAGATGGTAGGACGCTGGCTCGCTAGCCTGGAGGTCAGGTGTTCGATCCCTGCATTGGCCATGAAAGTTCATCCAGATTTTCCGGCGTGGTTCCCCCTTGTCAGTGATGCAGGGCTGATGGCCTGACAATGACTGCTGTTCAGTCTTTTGGATGGGATGAAAAACAGAGGTCCTGTATACGCATTGGCGTGTATGTAAAAGATCCCTTGACAGTTGGAATTAGATATAAGAGTAGGTCGCAATGTCACTGTCTGGGCAAAATTTCCCTCATAGCACACTGTATGGCGTTTGCCCTTTTCATTAGCCCAGTTCGGGCAGAAAAGTGTGACGTCAAATCCCATTTCATTCTCCATTAAGACATAACTAGAAACATTGGTGTCCTTTTATAACTAATACTAATTTTGATCTCTTATAATATGTTTTAGTGTGATGGCTTAATAGATATTTGGTTTTTAATCGGAGAAATTGGAGGAAAACCCTAAAGGAAAGAATTTCTGGTGAAAATGGGACCCACAAATTCTTCAATTCCCATTTGTAAAAGTTTGACGGAGAGTTTCAAATTTCAGGTAAATTGTACTTTATCTTCTATCTTATAATGTAAAACTGTGAGAAATGTATTACCTTCACCAAATAGTTTGTTCTTGAATTTAAAACATACCCATGGTGTCATCTCTTTGATGCTGTATTAAGTAAACTTTCCAATAAAATTGTCGGTTTTATTGCACACAATTCTGCTTCCAGATTTTGGAGAGCAATTTCTGCTTGGTTTGAACTTACATGATAAGACCATATGTTCACCGGCGCAGATCTAAGGAGGGACATAATGAGGGGAGGGACATAATATATATTGTCCCCCCCCCCCCATTTTTGTGTTACCATGCATCTCAAAATTCTATGCGATGGTCAGTGTTCCCCCCCCCCCACTTTTGAAGAGTGATCTGCGCCCATGCATATGTTAGAATTAGAGACAATGATTACTCGAAAATATTTTGTTGTCTCCAATCCGACATGTCAACAATTTGTTCTCAAATGGTATTAATAGATAATAGGTGTATATCTTAGCTTTGCATTGTTTTAACAGTACCTTGTCACAGGAGAAATTTCCAGCTGCATGTAAGGTCATGTGGTCTATATTCACTTCCACCTGTATTGTCATTTTTAGGTTTTCATGTCATTTATATTAATATTAGAGTCTTTGAGATAAACATCCTGGTCGATTTTCTGGGGATTTGTATATCATTATTATAATTCATGCTGATCACATAATCCGGCCTACATGTTTTAGGCGCGCTCCATAGTACATCAAAATCTCAATCAAGGGGCGTTCTTTTATTGCTCTCCTCGGTCCTTCGTAATCGTTGTTTTATTCTTCAAATAATCAACATTACATATGATTATTTACATGTGTCATCATCTGTCCTTAAATTCCAGGAGAGCGATTTTCATTTTTTTTCCAATCCCAGGAGGTTTTTTTTTTTTTTTTTTTAGCTCCCCATGATTTTTTAGACGTGAGCATAATGTGTTGGTTTGTGCACTGTATGTAACATAACTATATTATATCATTGTAGGGAATAATGAAATCTAGAGATCAGAAGGAAAATGGTGCAGGCGAAATTTCAAGATCTGTGGATTGAGCTTAGTAAAATGCATTCTATAAATAGAGCCGTTGAATATACCATTCATTTACAGACAATTGATGATAATGTTACAACAAAGAACTTTTTTCTTTGGATCTTGTTATTTCATTAATACAAATTTTGAATGTATACATGTAACATTTTATTTTATATTTTGAAATATGGAAAAATTGTGATAATTGTTTATTTATTTTGAAATATCTAGACTGTGATATTTGTTTTAATTCATGCATATGTAACATAATCATTATTCAATAAACATTGTGAAATATTTGTTAGTTTCTATCTGCCAACATTAAACAATATGTTTATATTCAAAAGATCTCTGTTCCTGTCGATACTTGCGCATATCGGACTATAACTTCCGGAATTAAGGCCCCTGATCATAGAAAAAATCATGTTTTAGCCTTTCGATGCTAGAGGTCATAAAGACCTATTAGTTATAATACAAATGACTTAAAACTTATACACAGTGTTAGGGTTGAAAAGGGTGAGAAAGTTTCATGGAATTTTCAGCCTTGGGAATTTTAGATCTGTTTTCAAAACTGAAAAATGCTAAAATTATGATTATTTACTGGAATTTCGTTTTTCTCTGTTACTTTCATCTATAGAAATTATTATTATTATTATAGTTTTATTCCAAATGGTAAAACTAAAAAGATAAATGTATGTAATGGGACTGTGTGCATCAGAAGACGTTTCGAGACGCATTTCGTCTCTGATTGGTACAACTCGTACAACAGTTAGAAACAGATTAACAAATGAACATGTTGAAAAGTTGGTCTGTTTAAGATCTAATTTGATATAAGCCATATGATTCCCGATTAATTATAGAATGTGTAACCTGTGTATGAATAATTTAACAGAACTAGGCCTACCTGTATCTCATTTTTAGTTATTAGATTTTATATGACATATCAGATAATATGTTTGTATCCTTTAGTTATTAAAATATTACTGTCACTTGCAACTCATTAATAGCGACACAGGTTTCAAATTATGACACCAAATTCAAAATTCCCAGGGAATTTACCCTGTTTGAAAAATCCTGGGAATCTTGCAACCCTATGTAGTGTTATTGAGATGAAAAAATGCTATTGATTTTCAGTGATTTCCAAAAATTACTGGCAGAGGTGTATCCTTTGAACGCATTGAAAAATCATGTGGATTCTGATCTCTACAGGCTATTTACGTAATAGGTTGTTCCTTGATCAGTTTTTGTGTCATTTAGATGTTTCCACCTATGCAACAGACCACGTGGACTGCTCGGAAGACTAAGTTGCTGTGGGCGCATGTTTAATTGCTAGGCAAGGTATCTTTTAATAAACTTGGCTGGGTGTAGACCAAGTTGCATGATTTCGTTCTCAGGTTTCCCTACCCAACCAATAGCCTAGTGGGCTTTTTTGGGGGTTCTCCATAATGACTAACAGACATACATGTAACTAACTACCGGTAACATAGGTCGTACAAAAAGGTTGTGGAATATGCATTGGGAGGATTACAGAATGAAATGGGGTTTTACGTCCTACTTTTCTGCACCAATTGGGAATAACAAAATATGGAAGGATAACAAAAAGCATTAGGGCTCTACGTACTGTTTTTCTGCACTACAACATGCATTGTGCTATGAGGTCAAGTTGTTTTTTCGGTGTGTTCCCCTTTGTCAGTGATGCAAGATGGAGTGCCTGACAGTAGTCTAGTTGTTCGGATGGGTCTAAAACCGAGGTCCCTCTTACACATTGGTGTGCTCGTAAAAGATCCCCTGCCAGTTGGAAATCAATATAAGGGTATAATAGGCTGTAGGGCCAAATTTCCCTCCTAGCACACTGTATAGGGTGTTCCTGTCTTCATTAGCCAAGTTCTGCATCACTGAGGATTACTTGTTCTTTAATTGATTAGCTGGCATGATACAGTGAATTTCCTATAATGATATATCTATAACAAGGCTGGGGGGGGGGGTCTAGAGTGCCGCGCTTCGACCTCTGGCCGGCCAACTCTGGCTAGAGGTTGTGGTTTCGAGCCCTGGTGTGAGCGTATGTGGCATGGATATAGGGGCGCCCTCTCAACCTCGTGGGTTTCCTTCGGGCACTCAAGTTTTCTCCCACTGCTAAAGACCCCTACGCGCAAGCGAATTAATGAAATAAAATTAAACCATATGTAAGACCTAGCTGTGTTGAGTGGACGTTAAACCCCATTTCTCTCTATATATTATAAGGCCTCTGGAAGCAATTGTTGATTGAGTGGGCTACCATCCTAGGTCCTTAGGCGAGGGTCGCCTAAGCCCAAAGCTCTTGTGGGTCTAGATCGTTGGAGATGCTTTCTGAGCGATTTCTGGCTAATAAAACTAATTAGCAATGACGTGAAATTTAAGGTAACTACCTTACCATAAATCGCGTGATGCTGAAATTGACTAAAAAAATGCATAATAATACCTTTTGATATTGGCGCATATAGGTCTGCCACTTCCTGGATTATGGTCTCTGTTTGTACGAATTATCACATTTCACCCTGTAGAAGTAACAGGGTTTTTTTTATTGTAAAAACCGTTCAACAATATGTGGTCACAATTTTTACCCGATATCGACGAAACTTGAAATGTATATCTCCCAAAAATCTCGATGTAATACCCAGGTTAGATTTAAATATTAAAGCCATCTACAGATTTCGCCAAGGTAACGAGATGTAAACAGGGGAGAACACCAACCCTAACCCAAGTTCTAGCCCTTACCCTAACCTCCGGCAAAAATCGCCTGCGATAGCCCTGATTACATCTCGTCACCTTGACGAATCTGCCGGTGGCTTTAATATTAAATCTGACCGTAAAACCCAGATTGCAGACCATCCAGCGGCTCGAATTGTTTATCCAATTTTGATAAAACTTAGAATGTATATTTATAATCAAAAGATCTGGGTTCCTTTTGATTTTGGCGCGTATTGGATCGTAACTTTCTGGAATATGAGCCTCTGGTTGTACGAATTATCACCTTATCTGGAGGTCACAATTTGTATCTTATTTTAAAGAATGTTCAAATATATCACCGTTACACCATAATTATTTCCTCAAAATAGCCACTCCCCTTACGCAAATAAAAGCATGTATTTGTAATACCCATGTTGTGGACCATCTAGAGGTCACAATTCTCGATTTAGATGAAACTTCAAACGAGTATCACTAGTTTTTGGGTGAGTTCAATTTCCGTGCCTTTTACACGAATAGTTTATTTGTTGACCTTTCACGATGAAACATAAACTGTGTGCTAAGGAACAAAAGTTCTTGGATGAATTCGACTTTGGTAGCACCAGACCTTACATTCTTGAGCTATAGCCCCTGCTTTTCACGCAAAACTTGAAATAAGTACGGATTTTATAGACCCTCCGGGGCGGCTGCCATTATTGTCCCATTCTGTTGAAACTTACATATGTTAAGGATCAAAAGATCTTTGATGAGAGGATAAGCCGTATTGACTTTACCTCTTCCCTATCCATGTGGGTATAGCTTGCTTGACAATCACTTGTTTTAACTGGTCACAACTGATAGCAGTGAATTATTTGATAGATATAGGACACGAGGAAAGAATACAAATAAAAATCTTATCTCATCGCTTTTCTAATTACATAATATGTCATCGATACAACGGACGTTAGATGGACTTGAAATAAAGACAGTAGGTCTCTTAACCCAGAGATCAGTATAGAACATGGCAGGGTTTTCTTCTTCTGAAATTCTCCGTTCTAAAGTCTCATTTCTACCCCACTTGTTAAATCAAGCCTCTTGTTTTTGTATTGAAAAGTTACGTGCGTGCAATAACCTGGAGAAAAGAGTACTAGCGGTCAAATTGTTGGTGTGGGGGCGGGAGGGAGCTAGTTTGTGCGGATTTTCTATACCGATCTAAACCATGGGCGTAAATACATGTTACCGCATAGGGTGTGGGGCGATTATATAATAGCCTTTATAAATCAATTGTCTGCTACAACTATTTCATTTTGTGAGAATTTTCCATAAGGATCGATCTGTACTTGACATATTACTGTTCTTAGTGAAACTATTCAAATGTCGGCCATCGTAACCCTAATCCTGGGCGCAAATACATGTTATACGGGTCGGACGTGTGCCAATTATTAAATTACCATAATAAATTAATTGACTGCTACAAATATCTTAATTTGTGCGAATTTGCCATATTGATCGATCTGTAATTGGCGTATCACTGTTCTTAATGAAACAATTCGGGGCCCTTTTCCCATTGGGGAGAAAATCGGCTCCCCCAATGAGCGCCCTTTTCATTGAACGCAATACAAAGCCGACAACCAACATGCCCATATCAGTATGGGCGCCTCATAAAGCGGAGTGGCATTGGTTGGGAGCCCACGGCAAGATTGGCCAAGCAAAGTCAATTGGTTTTGGGGCGCTTCGCCAATAATGTCGTTATGAGGCGCCTCCCGAAATGGTAAGGCGCCTCATAATGACTCACACCATTAACACCACAACTTGATTGATGGGGCTCCCAAAACGGCTTGATCTGTGGGGTGCCTTTTCCTGGAGGGGCGCCCATAATGACGTGATTGGTGAGGCGCATTATAATGACAATATATGATTCTTGGGGTGGCCCCATAATGCATAATGCCGAGTAAGATGGGTTGGGGCGCCCAAAAGAAGACGAATTTCATTTTATTTTAAGCTGCCCTTGCTATAATGAATTGCGTCACCAATTTATCAAACGATACTTTTTACGAAAACCTAATATATGTAAACTAATTTTTTTTATTAAGTACAACTTCAACATCCGAAATACGAAACCTGGCCAAATTTCTCATTTCTGCAGATAAGAAAAGAACCACTCTTTTAAATGATAATTAAACTTGCCAGATTACCTGTCCTAACTAGAGGGTACCCCACCCCCCACCCGTGGATTTGACTGTTACCTGGTTATTATTATGGTAATAATGTATCCTATTTCCCCGTTTTAAAGTCATTTTAGAAGATCGGAAAGAAAATAAATTAACGGATAATTTTATGAAGGCTATAATATTTAATTATTCTTTCCGTCTTGTTTAAATTGAATTTGTGTATCCTATTGAGGCTAGTAATTTAATGCAGGTTATTTACACCATTCCCCATACTTTTTGTCTGTTTTTATTTAACTGCCATGTATATATTGTGTTTGTTTGTATTTGTTTATATATGTTACTATAATGTTTGTATATATACGTTATCTGATGAGTCAGTAGACTCAAAGAAATAAAGGATTGAATTGAATTGATTGGCGTGGGCGCCTATAATATAATTGGCGGGCGCCCACAATCAGATTGGTTAGGTGCCCATGAATGAATTGGTCTCCAAAAAGGTGTGATATTCTTCAAAATTGGTAAGGTGCCTCATCCTGGAGGGGCGCCCATAATACTGCTATTGGTGGGTCGCCAATAATATAATTTGCGGGGTCGACCAAATCAGCGTGATAATCTTCAAAATGTAAACAAGTCGCACTCTAACCGGATTGCGAACTTTCATTTATCATAAATTATTATAGATACAGACCGTACATCGGCACTCCCAGAAGCCTTTACCCTTGGAATGTATTCTGCCAAAATTCAACAATAGGTGACATTGGCAAGTAGGAAAAAAAAAAATCTATAGAAACTTAAACCCCATTTTTTTTCTTTACGTTTATACCCTCGCCACAACACGATAGAGTATTTGTAAAAATCATTAAAAAAGTAAATTTCTGATTGAGAAGTAGTATCTCAGTGCTTCATGTTTGAAAATTATAGAAAAGCCATATAGATCTCTTCTAAAACTACAATTGCTGAAAATCCCCCCTCCCCCCCAAAAAAAACCCTCTTCTCAACCCCAACCAAATCCATTATTTAGAAGAGCTATTCATGTATTTCATACTTTGAGTATAGATAAAGCCATTTATTGTCGATTATTTCATATTACACTACTCTCAACATAGCAACTTTTCACAATTTATGAACAATTACAACAACAAATATAATATCGACATCCTTTTATTTATTAATCAATAAATTATAGATGATAAAATGAACAAATTATTCATACCATATAGTTGATAAAACAAACAATAAACTATTTACAATATAGTTAACAAAACGGCAAATAAATATTTGCACTATAGTTGATATAAAATCGCCAATAAACTATTCGCATTATAGTTCATAATAAAATAAACAATATATTTATTCCAGTACAGATGTTAAAATATGCAAAATAAATTATTTGCGCTGTAGTTGATAAATGAGCAAAGCATTATTCATTGTATAATTAATAAAATAAGCAATAAACTATTCACACTATGTATGTACATTATCTTGGGAGAGGGGTTTTAGATAGGCTAAGCATTTTCCCCAATCCCAGTCAGATTATTACAGCTTTTAAGTTAGCTGTCAGTACAAATTCCATTCATTCATTCTTGATGTTTTATTTCTCAATCTTGCACAGTACTCTGTGACAGGTCACATATAGAATATAGACCAGTTCAAATCTGGGCCCTGTTTCACAAAAACTTTAATCTCCTTAAAATTATAGGAAACTAAAATTTCATTAGGATAGAAGCGTTTCACAAAACGATTTTAAGCATTGTAGCTAAAATCCACTAAAATAATATTGTAAGTTACAATTGTATCCTAACTTAAAATAGTGGCGTTTCACAAAACTATTTTAAGGACAATTTTAACTAAAATCAATTTTAACTTAGGATAGCTGTCACCCTCTCCTAACTTACAATCACGACATTAACAAACATTGATTAGAGCTACATTGTTTGATTTATTGCGACATTCGAAATTCAAGCATTATTTCTATTTGAGACGGTTCAAAAATGCAACCGAACCATGACAGGTTAATCGAATGACCGTTTACATCCTTAATTAATGCACTCGATAAGTTAATAATACTTTATCAATACTGTCAATACGGTGATCAACAAATAATATCAATACACTCCATACATTATAGTTGATAAAATTATTCACACTATAGTGATATACAATACACTCAGTATGTTGATAAACATTTCAATTTGATAAACAGACTATTTATCAATACACTCGGTAAATGAACTATTCGCGACACACATTATATGTCTTTATCATTACCACGGTAATCTTCCTCATAACAGTCAAACAATTTTTTTTCCGCGAAATCATCCACAATAACATTTTTCCGAACACATGTTTTAAATATCTGCAAAAAATGACTTTTTGCATCAAACATTGTTAGACAATGTAAGGGATAAGCAGCTACTTCAGATTTCTAGTTAATTTGTCAGGTGAAGTAGCTTGACTTTTTACCAAAGTGTATCATATGTAAGAATTTATTAATGGGTGTAGACTGTAGAGAATTTTTCAAATGTATTTTTGCTGTTGAAGACTTCTCTTCTGGTATTTCTTGTTGTGTTGCTTAATACGTTTTGTGACTTTTGGTTAATACTGATTTTCTTCAGTTGCCTTTCAACTCTGATTGCAGCAGCCTTGACTCCTGTAAAAAAAACAAATGGAATTTCTGAAGAAAAAGTAAAAAAATAATAACCAAGGTGCATATTAAGATGAAAAATAATGTACCAAATATATGAGAATCGAAGGGGTATTATGTACCGGTATGTGATCATTTAGCATTTCAAAGTGGGACGACAAGATTTGAACGAAACAGTAAAGATCAAGAACTTAAAATATTTAAGGCACAATGTTTAAAGTAATATATAGTTTGTCAGTGAATTGCTCATTGATACTGTTACCAATTTAATCCATCCCTTACAGTTACTGGTCACTGTGGGGACCATACTACTCGCAGTGTTCCGTTTGATAAGAGCCAATCCCACTACTCACTGCTGGATTGAGTGGGTATTATTGTCGCTAATTATGACTGGTCAGTGGTCCCATTAACAACCAATTACCGACTTTGTTACAAAGGCACTACCTTTAAAACATGGCGTCTAGTTAGGCCAACTGTGTTTACATAGCGTTACGTCATGACTGCACGATTTTTTATGCTAAATTACCCACCGCATATCAGGATATTGCAGTAAAACTAATTGCATGACGTAAAGTAAACACTACTGTATGGAAACAAACAGACTTTCACCATTTTTAATGCCTTAAATCTTTGTCCAAAGTTTTATGGAAGACCCAAGATTAAAGAAAGGACTGTCATGTTACTGTTCATAAGTGGTAGATTTGATTGAACGAGAAGAATAGACACACTTCCTCAAAAGTTCAAGTATCAGAAGCCAATCCAGCAATGGCCAGAAAGGAATTTCTTGGGCCATTGCTTCAGGAATATGTGTTGGGACCTGCTTTGTGATACTACAGCTAGACCAATTAGCTTTTGGTCATTGTGGTCTACTGTTTAATTGAATGTGGTCGTTGGCATTTGAGATTACTCATGGCTAGGAATAGGTCCAGTTACTAGACCCCACAGATAATTGTGATCTTTGTGACGACCCAATGACTGGGGCCCTATGTATTGAAAAGATTTGCAATATTGTAAGTATGGTACCTTGTATGAGACTGATGACGCTGTAAAGCATTGCTTTTCTTCCATTGATATTTTTCTTACCTCAAATCTACAATAAATACATTACAGAGTATTATGATTTAAATAATTGATCATGCACAATGATAGTGTTATGGTATTATGGACCTGACATGTAACTATATTTTGGGCTGAGTATTCAATACTGGTGCTATCTTATCACAGAATAAATTCAATTGTAATACATGTAGTTGTAAAATTCTATCTGCTGATCTTTAATACATACATCACATCCACATGTACTATTAGTAAAAAAACTACATATTTTCAAGGAACACAAGCAATATCTGTAGTTATGATGTAGGATGAAAGGATATAGTAAAGTTGTAAACACACAAAAGACAATGCAATGTGTAAAATCGTTAATTGTAAGCTAATTGAAAAAAAAACCAATTAAAGACCCCTTCAGTAAGATTTTGACCAAGGATTAATTTGAAAATGTCAGTAAAACTACTGCATTCTTTGAGACGTTATCAATGTTTGAAGAATAACGTAGTCTCGATTTCAATGCTACTGTTTGTTACGATATAATCAAAGTCTCGGATATCCATTTTTAAATTATTATTAAATGATAATCCTGTTTCAATCTATTTATAATCACAACAATTCGACAGTCTATAAGGTTGATTATGGGCTTGCCATGTGAATTGTAATTAATAATTTTAATAATATTTCAGTCCAACATTAAGATTTGCAATAAACAAATTTAGCTCTTACATAATGCATCTTTAAAAGAAACCTTAAACATCGTATCTACTCCACCCGGAAGCTATCAAAATGTTGGCATAAAACATCTTCCCTGACTACTTGATAATGAATCTTTTAAATGTTGCATTGAGATTTGGGAGTGTCCATTATTACCTGAAAAAATATATATATGCCATATTGTTAAAGTATTTTAAGTAATGAGTTCTATAAATTATAGAAAGATAGGTTGCCAGGCAAAGAAATGTACGCCCAAAGCAGCCCGAGCACTGCGAGCAGTCAACAAGGGTTGTCACATTTGTTTCTTATGTCTCAGTAATGAAAACATTTACAACAAATGAGTAACAATCAATAATTTAATATCAAGGATTATAACTATGACAGTACTTAGTTATTGAAAATCTTTGAAAATCAATAGGGCTCTTTGTATTCTGACCGTAAAAACTGTGTATAAAAGTTAATCAGACAACCCATAGAGCTTCCAAAAGAATGGGTGAAAATTAAAAGGCTTCCTTGCCTCATGTGTATAAATTTAAAACACAGAGAAAAAATAGGTCACTTCCGGACTAACACATGGCTCAATTTTATTTCAATAAATGTTGTGTGTATGGGTCTTTAGCAGAGAAAACCTACACGGTTAGACAGACGACCCTACCCCTTGTCCCGTATAACCAGGGAAACAAAATCACACCAGTTGACTCAATGACATACTTTATGACATATAGCGTGCATGTAAAGCCAATCGGTAACTAACTTTAGCCTCTAGAGCGTCCACAAGATTTTTCAAAGTGATCAAGAGTCATAACTATCAGAAATCATTGAAAATCAATTGACTTTTTTTGTCTCATGCCCTAAAATTAAATGGAAAATGGATTAACGTCCTATGCTACTGGTCTCACTTTGTAAAAATTTAATGTCAGAGATGAGAGTGGTTTTTAAGATTGAAGACCTGGGGCGGTATTTATAAAAATTCTAAGAGTTGGAATCAACTCTTAACTGTCAAAAATTACTCCTAACTTTGTAGATTTCCCTTTTAGACCTATTTATAAAACATTTTACTTTAAGAATTACTCCTAACTATGACACATATTTAGGAGTCCTGGGGCGGTATTTATAAACATTCTAAGAGTTGTAATCAACTCTTAACTGTCAAAAATTACTCCTAACTTTGTAGATTTCCCTTTTAGACCTATTTATAAAACATTTTACTTTAAGAATTACTCCTAACTATGACACATATTTAGGAGTCCTGGGGCGGTATTTATAAACATTCTAAGAGTTGTAATCAACTCTTAACTGTCAAAAATTACTCCTAACTTTGTAGATTTCCCTTAGACCTATTTATAAAACATTTAACTTTAAGAATTACTCCTATGACACATATTTAGAAGTCCTCCTGTAGCACTCCTAACTTGTTAAAAGTACTCTTATTTTGATTAACATGGCCGTTCGTATACGCCGTCTAAGAGAGTTTAAAACAAGCAGAGATTTCTTAGTGGGGTACAACAATGACGAGTTGATAAGGAGATATCGAATGGACATGGGTGGGATTCTTTTTGTGACAGATTTAGTTTGGTTAGTACCCAAGTCTTAAATTTAGTTAAAAGTAACTCTAAGACCCTTTATAAATATTTCTAGAGAGTAACTTTTAACTAAATGTTGTTTCAGGAAGTCTTAGAGTAAAAGTTAAGAAAACTCTAAGAATTTTTATAAATACGGCCCCTGGTTATCCCAAGTGTCAGTAACTAGTTGGACTCACATGGCAGGCGTTTTTATTTATTTATACTATTCCGAAACCCTGGTCACCGCCATACCAGGGGTGGTGTATCAAGCGGACATTAACTTTAGCCTTGTGGGTGTACTGTACAGACGGACACGGGCAACAACAATATAAGTCCAGGTAGGCTACACTGCTGTTATGTCAAATCAACAAATAATTAATTGACTGAATTCTGATACACCATCCAGTACAATAGGCCTAAACATTTGGAATGATATACATCTACTCGTTTGTCAGTTATCATTGAGAGAAAAGGGTGATCTATTTTAACTCTGAACTACATTCTCTGTAAAATGAAATGATAAATGTTTCTTTGACACCAGAAGCAAGCAAAGGACTGTTTAGTTATCGACCGCAACTCTTTTATGAATATGAGTACCGTAGGCCTACACTTTTAATATTAGGGGTCGATTCAAATTATTCTTTGACAATGCAAAAGAAAAACAAAAATGATATTACCAGGTAATGTGAACAAGAAGGTCAAAAAGTGCTATCAGATGTTCTAAAAAGAGTAAGTACACCCTGCATAGGCTGCTAATTTAAATTAGTCTTAATAAAAGAGAGAGAGAGAGAAATGGGGTTTAACGTTCATTCGACACAAACAAGGTCATTTTGGGACTAACATATGGTTTTCAATCTTTTATTTCAATAATTCGCTTGCGCGTAGTCGTCTTTTAGTAGTGGGAGGAAACCGGAGTACCCGGAGGAAACCCACAAGGTTGAGAAGGCGCCACTATCTCCATGTCACATATATGCTCACACTAGGGCTCGAAACCAGAGCCGCAAGCCAGAGTTGACCAGCCAGCTAGAGGTCTTAGCGCGGCACTCTAGACAATTAGGCCATCTCAAACCCCCCCCCCCCCAGCCTTAATAAAAAGGGACGAGCCTAAAGTTGCATCCTTTTTATAAATTATAGATCAGGTTTTTTTTCGAGGTTTTTAAAGGGACCAGCCCGAATTTCAAAGAATCTGAAAATTACACGTTTATAAACGGATGAAATTTAAACGCCAAAATATAGAGGAATAGTGTATTTACCTTGTCTGAAAATTTTAGTTCAAAATATTGAGTAGTTTGGATGTGAATGCAAAAAAAGCTTAACTGGACACTAGCTCTTTTAAGTTTTTCTTTTAAATTGTTATGATACCAATTTTTACTTAATCAAAGGAGAGCTTTAAAAGTGAGTCAATAGGGTTAGATTGAAAGCTGCACATAATATAGACTCGTTTTATCCAGACACGTCTGTGTAATGCAAACAGAACACAAGTCTTCGGCCACCGAGCTGTACCGGCGATTGGAAGTTGTTTGAAAACGTTTCACATAGCTTGAAGAAGTTGCTCGGATCTAAGTTAGAGGCTATTAAGGGCTTTTCATACAAAATTAAGCAGTTTTAACCCCCAAAATGTTATCATAGACGAAATGGGCTATAATGTCTCTGGTTGAAATTTTGCATGGAAGAGTGCCTAGTTGTTTGGATGGGAATAAATTACAGTTAGAATTACAGAAAAGAGTAAGTGTACGTAGGCTACATTGGTGTCACTCAGTCACTGTCCATGCAAAATTTGCCTCATCATGACATAAGTTAAAATATTGATAGTCATATTATGATACTATTACTAATTATATTCATAGTGCGTTCTCTTCATTAGCCCAGAAAGAGATCTGCTACCTTATAATTATTACTTAGACTAGCCTACGTCAATAGTAGGCCTACTTCAAATCTAGTATGTATAGAGTATAGCACTATCGTATCTACTATCAGGTCCATAGCCAGCTCGCTGTCTGCTGAGGGCAGTGGTGGATCCAGGTGGGAGCCCTAGGGGCCCGGGCCCCCCTAAATTACAGTGAAAAAAATCCTAACTATTCTGTTTCTATGAAACGTCTACAACTTGTCATCACGTTTTGAAACAAAAAAACGCAGCCCCCCCCCCCCTAACACTTGTAGTAGTTGTAGGATATCCTGGGATGGCCACTCGCTGAGGGGCAGTGAAGTTTTTAGGGGGGGGGGGGAGCACACCCGACAGTCTACAGTAGGTATTTTAGAGTTATGGTCGGCAAATTTTCTTGGGAGGGGAGGAGACATTTTTCAGGGGAGGGGGGGGGGGGGCATTGCCGCGGCTTGCTAAGGGCCTGATGCCCTGATGTATAGTGCCTGATGACATCCTGTCCTGTTGGAACATTTTTCAGATTTTATTCATTAATTCGTGGGTGGGGATTTTATTTTTATTTATACTTGATAGGGCCTAATTAAATTAAATAATAAAGCTTGCGCTTGAAAGGGCCTAGATCAATGTCATAAAGTCTGTCACTCACCGAGTCTAACATGGCTTGCGTCGATTGTCAAAATGTACAAGTGAATTTAACAATGTTAGTCCCGAAATGACGGGTTCTAATCGCTGTTTAGGTCTGACCTTTGGTATCAGGCGTATTCAACACCAGGCTAATTCAACACCAGTAAAATTGGCGTATTCAAGACCAGTATATTATAAGACAAAAGCAGGATAAACAAGATATTTATTATATATCTTAAATTAAATAGTCATAATACAAACAACATTTCATATTCGAAGACAATATTTACATAATATAAAACAAGTAATAAATAAAATGGAACCGGTACCCGAGTCTTCAGTCGAGAGTTGATTCGGTTATGCCAACCCTCGACGTCTTTATTTGGCGAACGGGGCGCATAAACACGGACCAACTCTTTGCACAAAACACTCGGTTTGATATCCATTGATTCTTGACGCACTCAAGGACGCCGAGGACATCGGAATTGATTTGAAGTTTAAAATACAAAATAACAATAGGCCTATATACATAATACATGTACTGGTCTTGAATACGCCGATTTGTCTGGTGTTGAATTAGCCTGGTGTTGAATACGCCAGGATTCTGACCTTTTAACATTAAATAAAGTAAGATACCCTCAAATTTTGGATTTTCCAAGCCAAAATATTAACAAATGGCGCCCTTTCTCACCCTGTTGACCTTGAACCCTGTCCAAAAGATCGAAGGAAAGTAGTTCGGAAGATAGAGTGACCCTAGTAACTCACAATGTCATTCTTCAAGTCGATTCCCGTTCATACAGGCCCAAATGCAGTATGCTACATGTATGTGGCGGGGGGGGGGGGATTTTCCTAGACTTCGGCGGTATCGGGTAGGCCTACGGTGTGCTCTGATGTCGAATCATCAAAACTATGTAATGTAGGCCTAGGCCTACGTGTGACCTCGGTCGTTTTTGTCCCATCTGAACAAGTTGCTTTTTCTTGCTATATAGCCTAATAATAGCCTAGGCTCTGTCCTACTGAAAATGGGCAACCTTGCTTTAAAATTCTGAACCACTATCAAGGGAAACACCACGAGGGATTTATATAAATCCACGCCGTGAGCTAGCCCCAGACCCCCTATAATAGCCTAATCTAATTATAATAAGTAGGACTAGTCGTACTGGAAATTGCGTTCCATAGAATTGTGGCCTGCGTATATTCCAGTTCATTTACTAAATGCTATTGACTACAGCCTATTTATTAAATCTTTTACGCTATAAATTAAACTAATCTCCATCCAGGTTCAGCGGTACTGCCTACTGGTTCGAGCGAGGTCGACGGGCGCTAGGCTATATTTTAGGCATAGTTGTTTGAAAGATTGTCTCTTACTTCAATACTTGAAAGAATTGTTCGGGTCGTCATAGGAAGGGGCCCTATATAAATTCGATCTTTTATTTCGATTTATATCGGAAATTAAGAAAATAATGATTTAATAGCGGTTACTAATTTAACTAACGGCCCTTGTTAGTTGCTACTATAGTAGATAACAAAGGCTGCCCTTGTTAGCTGTTACTGTAGCGGCTAACAACTGCCCCCAAAGGCGCAGAGGGAGCCCTTGTGACTGCTACTAGCATCTAAAAATGACTAATAACTCTCTGCTAGTAGCAGGCTAATAATAGGCGGATCGGGTGAATAAATCGTGACTCCGTGGACAACAGTTTAAATTAGATATAAGTATAATTACTTACACACTGGCCTTGATCTATTTACTTTCTTAACGATAGTTGTATTCGGTGAATAATGGCGACACTGAAAGAAATACGTATAGAAATCGCTTATCATAATTGGATACATTCTATAGAACCAATACTCTTTAAGTTTTGAGTTAAAGAGAATTGGCCCTGTCGATCATAATACTTGAACAAACGTTAACAAGCTTTGCTTGATAAAGACGAGAGAACCCTCGTTGAAACGTCGCTGAAATAAACTCTTTAAGTAACTTGTATTCCATATAATTGTGTCATGTGTTGTTAACAAGCTTATTTGAATGTAGGGGGTTAATCACTTTCAATAATACGTGTTTTTCTCCCGAGATTGAAATTGGTTACTTCTGATATAAACGTTTGGTACAAAAGTACTTTTAAAGAAGTGGTGTCCTAGATTTTGAACAAATATTTTCGTTTATACTATTACATTCATGTTGAATTTCTAATTTAGAATACTAGGCCTATAGTCGCTGTCTTCCATCATTAGCCCAATCAAAGCGTGAGGTCAGATAGCATGCAAAATATGTGTCCTTCATAGTGATGACGAATTGACGTATTGCGAAAGCTTACCAATAATTTCTTTGTAACTATGAACAAAACAGCCTGGGGGTAATTTAAATAGTGGGTGTCAGTATTTGTTCACGATATTTGAATGGGAATTTGTTGAATGAGGTTAGTCCAAGTGTAACCCCTTCTCCCTGATTTCAATTATAGTTTTTATATGTCAAGTGATATGTACATAAATAACAATGTAAATAAAAGAGAGAGAGAGAGAGAGAGAGAGAAAAATACTTGTATCGGTAAGAGTGCAGATTATGAGAGAAATGAAATAAAACGAGGTTTAACGTCCTACTCTTCTGCTCTGAATTGGGCTAATCAAGACGCCATACAGTCTGCTATGAGGGAAATTTTACCCGGACATCGGCACTTCGGTCTACTCTTATATTGAATTCCAACTATCAAGGGGTATTTTACGTATACACGCCTGTGTGTCCACGGGACCCCGGGTTTTCGTCCTATTCGAACGACTAGACAGCTGTCCTTGCCAGGCCCTCCGTCCTGCATCACTGACACATATAATAAGAGAGGGAGGGGTAACATATCACTGGAGAGATATTGGTAACGTGCATTCGACACAAACGAGGCCATTTCGGGAGAAATCCATTACAGGGAGATATACAATTTGAATATTCTGTTCCAACCGGAATAATAAGCTAAAATGATGTGCTGAATGTTTACCTACTCTTCGTCGTCAAATTCAAATCTTATTAAAATACAGATCTTTTTTCGTTTCGTTTTTTATACTTTCGATGTCCTACTCTACATGAAAATATGGCCCGTTTTATTGGAAGGTTGCATCAAGGGTCGTACGAGCGACATTTGGCCAATGATGCCAGACATTGATTAATCAATCAGTGTTGACGGTTCTAGTGGTTTACCCACAGTTCCGTGCATTGCACGCCAAGAACTCGCCATAACAGACCGTATCATGGCTAACCCCTGATTTCCACCAGAACGCGGATTATATAACAACTCTTCCAGATCCTAATGTTGCGAAGACAAATAAATCCAAATTTTGAACTACAAAAAACGAAACGAAATAGGGTCTGTGTTTTAATCAGATTGCGTCTAATTTCAGCTGTCAAGGGTTTGTTATATGTGGACCCAACATTTAATACACCATGGGCCTATTATATATATGTTTTGGTCCCATCCTAACGACTAGACGCTGTTCGTGCTAGATCTTCTATCCTGCACCCATGATAACGGGCAACCACGGTGTAAAGTTCGAAAGAACTTTCTTGACACCAGGGAGTGCAGGGACCCCCAGGTTAGTCCGCCAGTGACTTACTCATTTGGTCACCGCGGCTTCCTGATTCTATAAAGTTACTCAATTTGTCCTACCAGCGTCTTGCTCACTGAGCCTTCGCGGCTTTCAGGTTCTATACAGTTAGTAGGCTAAATGTGTTATATCAGAGCCTTACTCACTGACCCAACCACGTGGGTTTTCTCCGAGTCCTCCGGATTTCTCCCACTCCTAAAAACCTCTACGCACAAGCGAATTATTGAAACAAAATTGAACCATATGTTAGTCCCGAAATGACCTAGTTTGTGTCGAGTGGACGTTAAACCCCATGTCTCTCTTTTTTACTCAGGTTCTATATCCCACTAGCGTCTTCCCTACCGTGCCACCATGGTTTTCTTGGAGAAGTACGTAGCCTATGTGTCCTGTAGCCAGGGCTGGATTAACCATTAAACGAAATAAGCACGTGCTTAGGGCACCAAGGGAAGGGGGCACCACATAAATTTTCATAGCCGAATTTTCAATGGTGTCTCAGTGTTTAATGAAATAATTCGAGTTGGTCAGACGACTCAGAACTCAATAGTGGCCCTGTTGAAATAAATTTTTGTTTATTTTTCTTTCTTAAGTATCATCTTAAACCTCTCTAAAAATGTTTGTAGGTATGAGAACTATTTCCCCAAAAAATCATGTAAATTAATCATAACTTGACCCCCAAATTTATATTTTGAATGACAAATATAGGGCACCAAAATCTTAAGTGCTTAGGGCCTCTAAAAGGCATGATCCGGCCCTGTCCGTAGCAAATAATTGAATAGATAGGTTACTCATAATTTTTATTCTAATGAAGACAATGTTGCACCCATAGAAACGAATAAATAATAATTCAAATGGTGAATCAAGTTACTGTAGCGAGCCTATAATTAGTACGGTGACGCCAAGTTGTACACGACGCCCAAATCTTTAATACCATCGTTTGAATAGAATATCGTCACGCTCACGTGATCTGCAGGTTTGAGTTTTTATCCCAGGTCGAGGACAGGTTTACCATCTTCGCGAGGTGACAGCTATCTAGTAAGACAGTTTCAATACAGATAATCTAAGATCTCAAAATGCTTTCCGTAAGTAACACATAATTTATAATATTTTTTTTTTTTAAAGACTAGTTTATTGGCTATGCAGTAATAAACACATTAAAGGACCCAAGTCCGTAACTCAAAATCATTCAAAATCTTCGACATCGAAACACGAATTATTCGTCAATTTAAATCAACATTGATGATGTAAACTTAAGATTAAGATTGATATCCGAAATTTAAGATTAAATAATTTTTTAACATTGGTACACTAATCGTGTACTATAATGCGCTTCAGCCCCAGTTTTAATAAGAGACTCATTGCTAGACTCATTGCATCAAATCAAACGACATTATGTAGACTGGAATAACTAGACGCTAGAAGTTTGCACTAGGTTGAGACTTCATGGCTTTTTTCGCAGAACATAACTTATTTGAAATTGGAGAAAAAACGGAACCATTGAATGTAAATCAGTTTATATTACAGTATTATATGGGTTGCGGCCCACTTTTGTCAATTTCTAGACCCCAAATGTTAGCGATTTAGCTCCTTTAACGTATAAGTTTATAAAATAGATGTAGACACATTCAACATTACAATCAGTTCATGATGTTGGTAAACTTCACAATCGCAACAGTTCAATGAAGATCAGTGACTTAAAAGAAATTTCCACTTTTCTACTTGTGAGTCTATCTTTGCGTTTGAATGTAAAAAGGCGATGCACTCTTCTTATAATTATTTAGGTTAAAGAAAATGTCCACGTATCGTCAGAATCACAAGAACGACGGTTTAACATTTTTGTTACGAATTCGTTTGCGAGAATAAAATTTATTGGATTTTATCGTATTTAGAATCGAAAGTAACGGCCTAAATAAACTTTTGATTTTTTAAAGCGGAAATTTCCAAATTTTTAAGTTATATTTTTTAAAATTTATTAAAACTAAGCCTTAAAATAGATGGCATCCATACACAGTCCTACCTTGTCTAAGAATAATCCTATAATTCACTATTATTGCCAGCTGAGAAATTGGCAAAATATCATTTTCAACTTCAAATTCCTACGTTTGGAAATGGCCGGTCCATGTTGTCTATAGGAAAACAAGGTAGGTAATCGTGTTGTTATTTCCTGTGTCAATCATTTTTAAGGGTGGGAAATAATGCCTATGATCGTATAATAGTGAGTTAATAACCTAGAAATAATAATATAATAGTGAGTTAATAACTAGAAATAATTATGTTTTGACTTTCTTAGAAAATTTGAAATTCTCGCTTTAAGAATATAGATAAATAAAGTCCTAACCTATGTCTGTAATTAAACGGAACTGCTGATTATTGCTCGCACTACACTTTATTAATTTATAACGTTTACCGAAATTCTGCCCGGAATATCGCGATGACTAAGCGAGCAATGCTGTGGTTCGAGTTATAATATAATTATATAATTTTTATCGTTTACCGAAATTATGTCCGGATTATCGCGATGACTAAGCTAGGAAGGCCGTGGTTCGAGTTATAATATAATTTTTATCGTTTACCGAAATTCTGTCGGGATTATCGCGATGACTAAGCGAGCAAGGCCGTGGTTCGAGTTATAATATAATAATATAATTTTTATCGTTTACCGAAATTATGTCCGGATTATCGCGATGACTAAGCGAGTAAGGCCTTGGTTCGAGTTATAATATAATTATAGGCCTATAATAATAATTTATTCTTTATAATACAGGTATAATATAATATAATATTATAAAGTTAATCATATAAAATACAAACACTCAGCGGTAATATAGGTTGTTAAGTATAAATAAGACTTATTTTCCAAGATTTTCATACATATTTCAATTTGACATAACATATTTAAATTGACCAATATTATCTTTTGGTTGTTGCAAATTTCTGGTAAAAGTTTTGTTCGTAGATTTGAGTATAAAGAACAGTTAACAATAACATGGGCCTCATTTACAACCACCCCAATGCCTACTGAGGAGCAGTATTTACAAATTATATTTATTCTTTGTATATTTTGCCATCGACCGGTCTCTATTTCAAGCCTTCGATACCACACCGAAAACGTAGTAGTGCCGATTTTTATTCGTTTGTTACGTTTTTATTTAAATATGATTCAAATATGAACTGATTTTTATATACATGACCCTTGATAAAGCAAATTACACTTTGAAACAGGTGGTGTAATTATTAAGAAAAAGTATAACTGTTTTGGAACAGGTTAAAGAATATTCCTTATGGTGTAAATACATAAAATAGAACGCGTAGGCGTAAAATTGGTAAACGGCACCAATTCTGCCTTGTTTTTTAATACGTCAGACACGTGCTATCGAGGCCTTATATGTCTTACACGTAGGCCTATAATGCATGCGAACTTAATGGTTGTCATCATCTACAGAGCTGCTGAAAGAAAGCTTTCGCATGACCTCTGTGAAACAAATTGGTTCTTTATAGCTGTTATAATATGTTTGTCCTTTCTTTCAGTTTGGTATTATATGTGTATGTATTGGTGTAGTAACGGGTTATGCAAGCGGCCCACCAACAACTGCATGTGCTGATATGTACCCTACTGGACACGAGGCGAACGCTCAAACCGGAACTCCATATTTTCAAATAACCACAAGTGGAAATACATATTCTGCTGGTGGCACCGTTACAGGTAAGAGAGACCGCGTCGAATTGTTCGGATGGGATGGAAAGGAGATGTCCCGTGTTCGCTTAAAAGAACCATTGACAGTTGGCGAATATCCGCGGGATCCGCATGGCATGGTCATCAACATTTGTTAAGACAAAAAAAAGGCGGCAACGGAACTGAACCCCATTCGTCCGGCAGTCTACAAGGTTTTAAACCAGTGAACCCACGATCGAAAAGGTCATTGAAAGTCATTACAGAATTAACATTTTGTTTTTGAATTTCTTATTTCCTATTATTTAGTTAAATATATTTTTTTTCAGTGACTTTGACTGCTACATCTAACTACTATGAAGGTGTGTTTGTACAAGCTAGAAGAGCTACCAGTAATTGTTCTGACGGTACTAATGATGGAGCGGTCGGATCGTTCACAATACCAAATGGTGACACATTCCTTCAACTTATGACATGTAACGGTATTGCGGGTGTAAGTATATTTAAATAACCAAAGACTCTTATGTACTTAATACTGCTGTATCCATGCATGAGTCATGTGTCATGTGGTCTACTGACTAACCCAATATCCCCCCCTTAAGGTTTTTTTTAATTTTAAATTAGATGCCCAAGCGCTATTCATCTCGTTGTTCTTAATGAGGGCGACGCTCTTCTTGATGAGGGACGACGCTCTTCTTGATGAGGGACGACGCTCTTCTTGATGAGGGGCGACGTTCTTCTTGATGAGGGACGACGCTAGGGACGACGTTCTTCTTGGTGAGGTGCGACGCACTTCTTGGTGAGGAGCGATGATCTGCTTGATGAAGGGCAACACACTTTTTGGTGAGGAGTGACGCACTTCTTGATGAGGAGTGACGATCTTCTTGATGAAGTTCTAAAGCTCTTCCAATCCAATTACGATAGACATAAAACGCGGCATGTTCATTGGACAGTTGCGCATTCTCCATGCGGGCTAGTAGTATCGTACTTCATCCCAAACTTAGGCTGCCTGTCTACATGTATGAAGCAGATGCATCGCTGTGTGCAGTTTGATTTATCTTGTGCTTCTACTTTCTCGTTATACGCTAGCCTGGAGGTCGGGTGTTCGATCCCTGCATTGGCCGAGAAAGTTCATCTCGATTTTCCGGCGTGATTTCCCCTTGTCAGTGATACAGAAAGAGGGCCTGACAAGGACAGCTGCCTAGTCGTTCGGATGGGACGATAAACCGAGGTCCCGTGAAAATTTACCTCATAGCACACTGTATGGCGTATGCCCGTCTTCAATTAGCCCAGGTTAGGTACATAATAGTAGGACGTTAAACCCCATTTGATTGATTCATTCATTCTCGTTATACGTGTTGCGGTGGTCATTCATACGGGTTTGTGACTCTATAACAATATAATTTGTTAACTTCCTTTTTTTTATTCCCACGTTATTTAATTATATGTTAACGTGCTTGTTTATTAACAAATCGTAATTTGACACACAAACTGTGTGTCAGTTCGAACATTAAAGGGACAAGAAACAAATCTCGATGAAGGGAGAAGATGGCACGCCTACCCTTCTCACAGCAGCGAATTTTAACTCCGGCGAAGTGTGTGTGACTTTTAAAATGTTTATATTATGGGGTCACGGTGGCTAAGTGGATAAGGCGCTGGAGGTCGAATGTTCGATCCCTGCATTGGCCGAGAAAGTTCATCTCGATTTTCCGACGTGATTTCCCCTTGTCAGTGATACAGAAGGAGGGCCTGACAAGGACAGCTGCCTAGTCGTTCGGATGGGACGAAAAACCGAGGTCTCGTGTACACATTGGAGTGCACGTAAAAGATCCCTTGGCAGTTGGAATTCGATATAGGAGTAGGCCGTAGCGCCGCTGCCCAGGCAAAATTTCCCTCATAGCACACTGTATGGCGTATGCCGTCTTCAATTAGCTCAGGTTAAGTGCATAATGTTAGTAGGACGTTAAACCCCATTTCATTCATTCATTCATTCAATCATTCATTCGTTTATATTATGCTTGTAGGGTGCGGTTGCTCAGAAAACAAGTACACATCAAACTTCTAAAACTATAACATGGACAGCTCCCGCTCAAACTGTTGGCCAAATCTATTTCCGGTAAGTAGCAATCTCTTTTAGGGGTTACTAATCTAATGATTTGTTGGGACTTTCTTTAAAGCCCGATAAGACCCTTCCAGTTGCACCTTTCAGATGGGGTAAATACATGCGGTTTAGATAGTGTAGTTTTGATTAAACCTTATACACGACAAGGAGTGTACGTAGGGTCGGTTTTTACCGGGCCCTCTGGTCCTCCGGTTTCCTCCCACTTATAAGGTATCTCTGATCAAGCGAATTAATGAAGAAAATTGACCCATACATTAATCCTGACATGGCCCAGTCTGTGTTGACTGGACGGTAAACCCCCTCTTTGGTAGATATGAATGACAGGATGCCAGCCGCCATTGTTAATTGAGAGTCTTGCAGTGCTGACTGCTGAGAAATAACTTTAAAATAGTTTGTTATTGATAAAACCATATATATATATCGTTTTATATTTCACTCGTTTTCTTTATTTTAGGGGAGTTTTTGTGAAAAGCGAAAGGACGTTCTGGACTGACATATTTTCAAGCGTTGTCAAGCCAACCGGTGATACCTCTACCACCCTTACTGCTTGTCCCGTGAGAACTACTTTAAACGGAAGCGGTGCTAATAGACCAATCGCCATAGTCATTTTGTTATCGACAATTGTAACTGTATTGAGTCGAGGTGTATGAATACAACTCGATTCCGTGAAAGTAGTTCGATCTGCATTTTAAAGTGCTTCCGCTCATCCCTTTTGCTTCACACCTAATAGAACTTTAATCACCGATGACTAGCCTCCGTGAGTCGTAAAAAATGACTGTGGTCGAATATTATCGAACACATGATGACTTGAGGCTAAATAATGTTATTGTTATACTGATCAAAAACTTGTTTTAAATGAAAAAACTTCTCATTCATTTACAAAACAAATATATCACATATTCCATTAAAGAAAATAATTTTTTTTTATATATAAATAAAGTGCTTGTTTTAGATGGAAGTGCCATTAACTATGCAATTTATTTTAATTTGGTCGTTATTTTTATTTTTACACAGGTTTTAAACGTGCACAATTAATACCAACTTAATCACATTTTCATTTCACTTAATTCTTAATTCATTCACCCCGCCCCCTTCCCCTCTAACCTCCCAAATACGATTTCAATGAATGAATCTTACAACTCTTCCGTCCGTCGATTATTCCAACACCAGGGATATAAGCTTTCATACTTTTACTTTAAGTCTGTAGTGTTGGTTTCTCTCTTTAATATAAAATATGATTGTCTCCCTTTAAAGACCCATATATATTCGTGTTGAAACAGGCCCGGCGGAGTAGGGGGGCTAGGGGGGGGGGGCTTTAGCCCCCCCAATAATTTGGCCACAGGTACTCTTTTCTTCAGGCTATTGCGTCCCCTGGACCTTCGCCTATAGGGACTTACAGGGATGTAGCCACGCCGAGCGGCACTGTTTTTTGCCGCCCATCAAAAAGAAAAAATCGAAGAAAGCCGCCCAGTCGTATTTAAACCCCCTCGACTTCGTCCTTCTCTCACTCTGTACTCAGGCTCCACACTCGAAATTTACCACCCCAGGCAAAGCCATGGTAACTATAAGCCCACGCAAACCATGTCTGACACGGCATTATTTATTTTTGGGTGCCGTAGTATACCCTATCATCCAAAATTAATTTAAAGGGACAGTCCCGAATAAACAGAGCCTCAAAAATAAAAGTCCGAGTACGTTTGAAATTTAAACGCCAAAATATAGAAGAATGATGTATATACCCTGACTCAAAATTTTAGCTCAAAATATTGAGTCGTTTGGACGTGAGCGCTGAAACAGCTTATCCGGACACGTAACCCTTTTAAGCTTCGGGTCAATTCTTTCGTTTGGTGACCCAATAAACGATTCCTGTTCCTTTAGAGGTCTACACGGTGAATGGTCCATGTGCTGTACTTGATAACAAAAGGTTTATTTTACCGACACATTATTTTTAGAAAATAAAAGTCTGGTTTTATCAAATCACTGCTAATACAGTTTGGGACACCGGACTCCATTTCAAGATGAAGACTGGTGTGTTTAAGTTGTTTGAAAACGTATCACATATATTGAGTTAGTTGCTCGGCACTAAGGTAGGGGATCTTAATGGATTTTAACACGAAATTAAGCAGTTTTATTCTCAAAAATATTATCGGTATTGACCCTTTAAAGAAAGAAGTATTGGTATTATGTTTATTTAAATTTAGAAGTTGTGTAGGTCTATTTATTTCACGGTCACAGACCAATGTTAAAGGTGTCGAACGTTCGGTTGTACGATCAATTTTTAATGTACGCATTCCACGGTTAATTCTACCGAATCTATATTAAATCCTAGCCTATCCACAATGTCAATGTTTCTTATTCTTTCTCAACTTCTGTCTGACCTGATTCTCATTCCACCGTAATAATAATATAGAATAGCCTACTACAAACACCATTTTAAGAATAGGCCTATAAAAATTTGAATATACTATAAATGGAAATTGACTTGCACTGAAGCAAAGAAAAGACAGAAAATGCTCTGGAAATACACCAATAATTGAATAAGGGTTGAATTTTCATAAAAGACCACGCCCCCCTCCCAAATTTTTTTTACAACAACTCAGCAAATCCTAGCTACATCCCTGGACCTAGGATGGGAGCCCCCACCCCCAATCAAGAATTGCTTCCGCCGGCCCTGTGAAACTGTTAGTGTGTTAAATGGTATATTGTATATTATGTGTGACGTTTTAATAAATAATCGGTGATGTATATTTGAATTTTCTTATACCATTTAACGGAGTTCGTTAACTTAGTCCCATTCACTTGTTTCAAAAACTATAGTGACAGTTTTGAAAGAAAGAACACGTAGGCTACCACCGTATTGAAAACTAGGAATGCAGTATGACTTCAGTACACCCATCATTTTTAAAAAAACGAAGTCCGTCCATTGATACGTCTCATACAAAACTCACATACTTATATTTTAAGCGGAATTTTCAACATATTTCTGTAGGAGTCCCGCATCCCACCACTTGGATATCATGTATCCGCCTCTGGTAATGATGATTGGTGTTCAATTAAAGATGATCATCGGTCATCAGCTTTCGTCGTCTGAACGAGAGATTGAATCTAACCTTGTACAGATAGTCAGTCTCCCATGTACAGATGGAGGCTTACTAGAGACAAGCATAGAATGATATCTTATCGGACCGATTCAAATACTGACAGTATATAAATCCAGGATATCGGTATAAACCCAATACAAAGTTACAGCAGTGTCGTCAATAACTACCCCGGTACTATACCATCAATAAACCTAGTACGAAGTTACAGCAGTGTCCCTAATAACGACCACGGTACTGAATCAATACACTCAGTACAAAGTTACAGCAGTGTCGTCAATAACGACCACGGTACTGCACCATCAATAAACCTAGTATTGTTTTTTGTTTTTTTCTAAACAATATTTGGATTGGGGGCCAGGCTATGCCTATGTGTAACATCCTTTCTCTCTGATTTATATACATGTTCACAGGTATATACATACAGCTTTACAGAATGTCGTCAATAACGATCACGGTACTGGGCCATCAATAAGCCCAGTATACAACGTTACAGTACTGCACCATCAATAATAAACCCAGTATACGACGTTACAGCAGTGTCGTCAATGACAGCCAAGGTACTACACCACCAATAAACCTAGTACACAGGTTACAGCAGTGCCACCAATAACGGCCACGGTACTATACCATCAATAAGTACAAAGTTACAGCAGTGTCGTCAATAACGGCCACGATACTACACCACCAATAAACCCAGTACAAAGTTACAGCAGTGTCCCTAATAACGACCACGGTACTGAATCAATACACTCAGTACAAAGTTACAGCAGTGTCGTCAAAAACGACTACGGTACTGCAGCATCAATAAACCTAGTATTGTTTTTTTTTTTTTTTCTAAACAATATTTGGATTGGGGACCAGGCTATGCCTATGTGTAACATCCTTTCTCTCTGATTTAGATACATGTACACAGGTATGTACATACATACAGGTATATACATACAGCCTTTCAGCAATGTCGTCAATAACGATCGCGGTACTGGACCATCAATAAACCCAGTATACAACGTTACAGTAGTGTCGTCAATAACGGCCACGGTACTGGACCATCAATAATAAACCCAGTATACGAGGTTACAGCAGTGTCGTCAATAACGACCACGGCACTGCACCACCAATAAACCCAGTACAAAGTTACAGCAGTGCCACCAATAACGGCCACGGTACTGAATCATCAATAAGTACAAAGTTACAGCAGTGTCGTCGACAACGGCCACGATACTACACCACCAATAAACCCAGTACAAAGTTACAGCAGTGTCGTCAATAACGACCACGGTACTATTCTACCAATAAATCCAGTACAAAGTTACAGCAGTGTCACCAATAACGACCACGGTACTATACTACCAATAAATCCAGTACAAAGTTACAGCAGTGTAGTCAATAACGACCACGGTACTACACCACCAATAAACCCAGTACAAAGTTACAGCAGTGTCGTGAATAACGGACACAGCACTACACCATCGATAAACCCAGTACAAAGTTACAGCAGTGTCGCCAATAACGACCACGGTACTGCACCATCGTAAACCCAGTACAAAGTTACAGCAGTGTCGTCAATAACAACCACGGTGCTGGACCATCAATAAACCTAGTACAATGTTACAGCAGTGTCGTCAATAACGACCACAGCACTATCAATAAACCCAGTACAATGTTACAGCAGTGTCGTCAATAACAACCACGGTGCTAGACCATCAATAAACCTAGTACAATGTTACAGCAGTGTCGTCAATAACGACCACAGCACTATCAATAAACCCAGTACAATGTTACAGCAGTGTCGTCAATAACAACCACGGTGCTGGACCATCAATAAACCTAGTACAATGTTACAGCAGTGTCGTCAATAACGACCACAGCACTATCAATAAACCCAGTACAATGTTACAGCAGTGTCGTCAATAACAACCACGGTGCTGGACCATCAATAAACATAGTGTACAAAGTTACAACAGTGTCGTCAATAACGACCACGATACTGCACCATCAATAAACCTAGTATACAACTTAACAGCAATGTCGTCAATAACGACCAGGGTACTACACCATCAATAAACCCAGTACAAAGTTACAGCAGTGCCACCAATAACGGTCACAATAAGTACAAAGTAACAGCAGTGTTGTCAATAACGGCCACGGTACTGAACCATCAATAAGTACAAAGTAACAGCAAATCCTAGCTACGTCCCTGGACCTAGGATGGGAGCCCCCCAATCAAGAATTGCTTCCGCCTGCCCTGTGAAACTGTTAGTGTGTTAAATTGTATATTGTATATTATGTGTGACGTTTTAATAAATAATCGGTGATGTATATTTGAATTTTCTTATACCATTTAACGGAGTTCGTTAACTTAGTCCCATTCACTTGTTTCAAAAACTATAGTGACAGTTTTGAAAAAAAGAACACGTAGGCTACCACCGTACTGAAAACTAGGAATGCAGTATGACTTCAGTACATCCATCATTTTTAAAAAACGAAGTCCGTCCATTGATACGTCTCATACAAAACTTACATACTTATATTTTAAGCGGAATTTTCAACATATTTCTGTAGGAGTCCCGCATCCCACCACTTGGATATCATGTATCCGCCGCTGGTAATGATGATTGGTGTTCAATTAAAGATGATCATCGGTCATCAGCTTTCGTCGTCTGAACGAGAGATTGAATCTAACCTTGTACAGATAGTCAGTCTCCCATGTACAGATGGAGGCTTACTAGAGACAAGCATAGAATGATATCTTATCGGACCGATTCAAATACTAAAACAGGAACTATATGACAGTATATAAATTCAGGATATCGGTATAAACCCAATACAAAGTTACAGCAGTGTCAATAACTACCCCGGTACTATACCATCAATAAACCTAGTACAAAGTTACAGTAGTGTCCCCAATAACGACCACGGTACTGAATCAATACACTCAGTACAAAGTTACAGCAGTGTAGTCAATAACGACCACGGTACTACACCACCAATAAACCCAGTACAAAGTTACAGCAGTGTCGTGAATAACGGACACAGCACTACACCATCAATAATTCCAGTACAAAGTTACAGCAGTGTAGTCAATAACGACCACGGTACTGCACAATCGTAAACCCAGTACAATGTTACAGCAATGTCGTCAATAACAACCACGGTACTACACCATCGATAAACCCAGTACAATGTTACAGCAATGTCGTCAATAACAACCACGGTGCTGGACCATCAATAAACCTAGTACAATGTTACAGCAGTGTCGTCAATAACGACCACAGCACTATCAATAAACCCAGTACAAAGTTACAGCAGTGTCGTCAATAACGGTCACAATAAGTACAAAGTAACAGCAGTGTTGTCAATAGCGGCCTCGGTACTGCACTTCAGAGTAATTGCCTTTGATTATATTTCTGTTAAATGTTGCGATATCGACTGATTTGAAATGAATTAAAACGAAATTGGGATTATAGTCTTACTTATATGCGTCAACCCAGCAACTAGGCTAATACGGTATGGTGAAAGTTGCCACCTCCTACTGTTCGTCGAATTCCAACGGTCACGAGTTATTTTACGTGCACACCAACACGAGAACCGCACCTTTCACCCCACGATGTTCTTGCTAGGCCCTCTCTCCTGCACAGACAAAGCGAACCACGCTAGAAAAATCCCCAAAAGAACCCCCGGGCACGCGTACAAAGATTGTGTTATTGTTATTTCACAACACATATCATATTTGATAACATTATTTTGATCCGCAGTCTCTCCATCCCCGATTATCACCGTATATCTAGTTACCTGATTATCTCCGTATATCTAGTTTCCTGATCATCAGTTTGACCCACGAACAACTGGTCCAAAATTCGCATCATTATCTCTTGTACAAACATATCTAATCTATATGAAAATGAATGTAACCATATCAATTTAAATATATAGTCCATGTAAATGTATTTATCGACCTATATATTGTTATCGTCATCAAAACAAACAATATGGCGTTCGTTATACTTACCTGTTTATGGATGCGTGGATAAACTTAGATTTCATGTAAGTGGCGTAGTATTTTGTATTCATTATATGTGTTATAATAATACTGACGTTAAACCAAAAAGTGAAACCAAATTTGGTTTGACTTCCTATATTTGGACATACGCCATGCAGTGTGCTATGGGGAAACTTTTTCCCGGACATTGACGGTACTGTCTGTTCTTATTTCGATTTCCAACTTTCATGCGTTCGTTTACATGAAAGCAAAGTATACACGGGACCTTTGCTTTTTGTCCCATTCGAACTACGGGACGCTGTTCTTTGTCAGGCATCATATCTTGTCACTGACAAGGGGAACCCATGCCGGAATCGTTGTCTTTCTGTTTGTGCCTCCGCGGCCACGAACTTACTAGTATCTAAACCCCTTTTAACTATAGATAGTGAGAGAAAAACGGCGGTTAAATATGTCGCCTAAAAATGTGAAATATATTACATGACACAGGATGATTCACAGACCGTTCCTTTTTTTAAAAGTACAGGCTTATGATTGTCTTATACGCCTTTGGTCTCGAGGCCCTAGGTGTTAACCGGCCAAATCTGTGAAGAATGCCCGTCATTGTATTGAGAGGAGGAGATAGTATCGGGGATTGTGGATAGAAACAATTTGATTGTCAGACACATCCAAGCGGGCTACCATAAATCATATCTGCCGTCCAAAATGTGAGAGGGTCTATACATTTTTAAGGATAAATATAAAGTTGTATGTTTGATTTTGTTCTGTTTCAGTGACAACGGTTAATAGCAGTTGGTTGCAAACGACAAGCAGCATCAATACGTATTCCTTCCCATTAGAGCTTAACCAAAGAAAGTACCGCTACCAGTGTCATCATACGGCTAATGGCTGAACGAAATGCAAAAACGTCTCTAATAGTAAGTGCAGGCTGACTGCACCATACTTAAATACACAAAACAAATCTACGGACAAGACACAGTACGTAGACATCTCAAACAAACGTACATATCAGATTAAATGAATGGATCTTTTGTAAGTATCACATGAATGACCAATAGCGCCAAACCCGGTCGTGCCGTCTATGCACCTCATAGCTGAAGTGTCAGTACAAGTATCAAGAGCATCTGAACTACCAACAATCCAAAATAGGAGTAATCGGATACAAAACACCCAGCGATGGAGGACGCCAATCAACTGAGAGATAAATATCTGACATGTAGCATCTGCTATGATGTCTTCACCGAGCCCAAAACTCTTCCTTGCTTGCATTCTTTCTGCGAGAAATGCCTAGGTGATTACATCTTTAACCTCAACCAGTCATTGGTGAGAAAGAAGGGGTTTAGTTGTCCTTATTGCAGAGAGTACATTCTCCTGCCTTATCCCAGAAGGTCCTCTGCTGAATGGGTATCACAGTTTAAAACAAATTTCCATATGAAGGATCTAATTGTACATTTATCGAAACAAAAGCTACCAAAACAGAAAGTTACACCCAAGTGTACAAATCACCCAACAAAGGAACTAGACTTGTACTGTAATGATCATGAACAGCTTATTTGTCATCTATGTGCAGGAGTCTCCCATAGAAGTTGCCAGAATGTTTTACCAGCTTCTGAAGCCGTCGATGCTACAAAAGATAAATTCCAAGCTTCTTTAAATGATTGGCATTGTCGAGTAGCCGTTATTGAAACTGGTTTTTCTGCAATAGGCGAAGAACGAGATCGGCTTTTCACCTTAAAGAAGAGGGTTTCTGGCGAAATCCGTGAAGAGGCTGATAGATTGAAAACCCATATTAGTACGCTCGAGGAACAACTTCAATTGGAATTGGAACGTGGTTGGGAAGTTATTGATACAGATATAACTAGTAAGTTGAGCGAACTAGATGCACATTTACAAGGGCGACAGCTAGCTTTGGGAAATGCTGTGGATTTTCTATCTACCGCAAGCGATGATCAAATTCTTAGCAAAGATAATAACGATATGCTTGCGTGCTTTAAACCACTGAACTCAAAAGATGTCAGCACTTATCTTAGAAGCATTCAAGGAATGAATATAAGATTTACAGCATTTCCCGAGAGTACAGAACAGTTCAGAGGTTTTGGTAGGATAAAATTCAATCGGCCAAAATCTGAAGAAAACGAAACCGACAAAAGACCCGTTATTCCGGTAAAACCAAAGCCAGATACCGTGGAGCCGCATATTTCTTTGAAAACGACCAAACAAATACGTGTGCGAAATGACCCATTCCTTCTTCGGTCTATTGAAGGGCAGATGCGAGAAGATGACCAATCTCCAAAATTTAAGGATGTGGTTGTATTGCAGCTTTCTGGAACAATTATCGTCAGCGATTGGAATAATTCATGCCTGAAGGCTTATTCCAAACGTCGCGATAAAGATCTTAGGCTACTGCTTGGTGGCAAACCGTGGGGACTTGCCGCTTTGACAGATACTCAAACTGCTGTAAGCATTCCATTAGCGCAGCAGATTTGTGTCGTTAGGGTCACGACAAATAGTTTAATGCTCGTGTCGTCTGTGGTTGCAAATCGCAGATATATGGGTTTAGCAGCAGTGAATGAAGCTACTCTTGTTGCAACTGGAGGAACAGACCCGCCAGTTGTGGATATTATTAATCTTGGTGGTGAAGTACTTAGATCCTTTTCGCTTGATTCCTCGGGTTCGCCCCTGTTTGCCTCTCCAGAGTACGTTTCTTTTAGTGCGTCGAACGATGTCATTGTGTCAGATAAAATGAACGGCTCGGTTATCAGTTTGAATCCTAAAAGTGGGGAGATTAATTTTTGCTTTCAACCTGATGGACGCCTTTCCTTACGAGAACCACGCGGACTTTTCTGCCACACTGATGGTATGATTTACGTAGTGGAAAAACGTGGAGTTGTAGTTCTATCACCTGATGGAGTGTTTCAGGGAACTTTGCTCAAACAAAAATCGGGATTACAAGATCCCGTATCTATATTTTTGGATGACTCTGGTGTTATTTATGTTATTCATAAAGACAGTGAACTGGCCATATTTAAATCAAAATAAATGTTTATCTGATTTTTATTTTTTTTTATTGACGGATCATTTCAGAATAAAAACTTGAATGGTGCTTGTTTGATTTTAGATACTGAACAACAATGAGTTCAGTGACGTTGGCTCACTAACATGGAGGCCCTGTGTTGGTCGCGAAAGTTCCTCGTGATTTTTCAGTGTCGTTCCCTTTTATTAGTGGTGTAGGACGAACGATCTAACAGGAGACAACGAATAGTCATTCGGGTGATACAAAAAAGCCGAGGACCCGGGTAAACATTGACAGTTGTAATTCGAAATAGGTGTTGTTTCCACCAACAACAGTGGTGCCGGTCGGGGAATGGGAAGGATAGGCGCGGCTTTCAGTCCATCGGGTGCGACGGAAAAAAACAAGATTATGTGTACATGTTGGTGTGCACGTAAAATATCAATAGACATACGTGCCAGGGGCTGGGGGGGGGCACAAATGTCATCCTAGCTTTCGGGCAATCTGACTTTTCGAGCAGACGGGTAAAGTGAAAAAAAAAAAAACATTTTTTTTATCTTGTTGGCAAAATAAAGTGGCCGAAATCTAATAATTATACTTTTCTTTAAATTGAAAACTACGAATTTGTATTGAATTGACTATAGATTAAAACATTTTGGCTGAATGAAATCTATTTTGTGAAACATTTTTCGGTCATCGATTATCAATTGTGAATGCAGCTGCAACATTGTGATTAGATGGTTGGAATTCAGGTCGGCATAGAGTGGGGTTTCGTTTCAAAACCATTAGAGAACTTTAGAGTTGCTCATGTTGAATTTTCAAAAAAAAATTCTGGAGGGCTAGGCCGCCGTACCCCGCAACTATGGAAGGGTAACGCTATGTGGAAAGCGTGATGGACAAATGAGATGTGGTAGAGCGCAAATGTAAAATGTAATGAGAGACATGTAAAATGTAGGCAGGTCAAAAAAGCATTTTCCCCTAAAGCATTAATTTTGTCATTTGACACTTAACAATTGACGTTTTACATTTAACTCTTGTCTTAGAAGTATTTTGACTTCATCATTTCCGATATTAGGACCTTACAAGTACGTTGTACTTTTTACATATAATCAATTGAAAAGACATTGCAGCAGAGTATTTTATATTGGCAGCGATACCCTTCCATACGAAACGATTGATTCGTTGTTGGGGGTTCAGGTCAGCCACCAAAGACAGGCAATATTATTGTACCACATTGAAATTGAAGTTGCATATTTCTATATTAGACCACTTTGAAGTTGCTGTATTTAGTGGCTGGAATAGCGCCGTTCGTTGTAACTCGATTTTTTTTCTTCGGGCATTTCAGATTCTGCCCCCCCCCCCCCCTCCCAACTGTCATCGAGTCCATACGCCTATGAAGAGACCCATATCACACTGCATGGCATAGGGATAGGCTATGTCCGTCTTCGTTAGCCAGGGCGGCACAAAAAAGTAGAACGTTATACCCCATTTCATTTCAGTCAACATGGACATGGTCGGGTCGACAGATTATTTGTCTGTGATACAGACACTAGTCTTTACTGTTTGCCAGTATTTGATGTGGTTATAATTCGCCTGTCTAACCTCATGGGTTTTCTCCGTGGTACCCGGTTTCCCCCAAATGCTAAACAAAAAAAATAAAACAAATTCACGCAATTATTGAAATAAAATTAAACCACGTTTCGTTTAGTTTGTGCCTAGTGGACGTTACAACCCCCCCCCCCTCTCTCTCTCTCTCGTTGCCAGTGCTGTAACTAACAGTATTGTCTCATTACATGTATTTAGTTTTCATTAAATCACTGGACGTTACTTTAAAAATATGATGCCTATTTTATTTATCGTCACAGTAGTGCTGCTTAGAAACCTGTCAGCACATTGATGAAAAAACCTTTTATGAACAGGCTATCCATTTTCGAGAAATATATTAGTAGGCTAATAAGCTAAGAAAAATGAAATGGCTTTAAAAAATATAACTACAATAATTATGTGTGTTAAATACAAAGTTGCGAACACTACTTTATGAACATTAATTATATTTATTAAATTCATGTATTGTCTTTCAAGAAATAATGTTTATTTATGCTAGATCAGTTTACGACATTAAAGAAGTAGGGGTGGGGAGAATACGAGACCTATTTTTGGTACTAAGGGAGATAATCGACTTTAGCGGGAAATTTGATTGTTTACATTTTTACACGGATTTTATTGATATCTTTTTCTTAAAAATGCAGCGAGCAGCTCGAATGAAAAGAGAATTGAAGATGTTATCTGAAAATCCACCGTTCGGCATTTCTTGTTGGCCGAAAGAAGATAAAATTGACTTGTTAGAAGCTCGTATGTCTCATTCAATGATTTATTTATTGACTATGTTTTGCTTGTAGTTGTTACGGACTACGGTACCTTTCCTTTCCTAATATTTGACGTCCATAAAAAAATATAACTTTTTTTTATCCTATTAAATCTCTCTTTCTCTCTCTCTCTTCTCTCTCTTCTCTCTCTTGATATCTTTTTCTTAAAAATGCAGCGAGCAGCTCGAATGAAAAGAGAATTGAAGATGTTCGGCATTTCTTGTTGGCCGAAAGAAGATATATATCTCTCTTTCTCTCTCTCTCTCTCTCTCTCTCTCTCTCTCTCTCTCTCTCTCTCTCTCTCTCTCCTATGTGTAAAAGAAAAGTAAAAGCTCTCCCATCCATTGAATCATTGATAAAAGATACGTCATTTTAATTTAATACGGATTTATGATCCTAATTCAGTCAGACCTTATTTTCAGATTCCAATTGCCATAATTTGTTTTTTTTTAGTTCTTTTTTATGTTCCACAGATTAAGGCTCTGGCCAAGAGGTTCGGGGAAGCATAGCATCTAGTTGTTCTGATGGTATTGGTATGAAAAAAAAACAAGATCCCATGTACATTTTGCAGTAGCTTACATTATAAGAGGCTGTATCGCCGATGTCCAACATAATTTCCCTCATAGCACACTATGATGTTTGTCCAGTTGGTGTAGGACGTTAAACCCAATTTATATTCCAAAGATGCTACGTCTGACAAATTTTCTCTGCAAGGATTCCAACCAGGAGAGACATATTCTCGTCAAGGTAGTGGCGGTAGTGCCCTACCTTCTTAAAAAACCATGTTCATTTAAAAACCCAAATGTGCAGAATTAGCACATTATATTGTCTCCAAATTTACCATTAAACTGCAATACTGGTTCTCAGAGTTTCAGATATTACTTGTGACTATATCAAGGGTTCCGGTTCCAAACAGAATATACCATTTCTATTTGCTTGCTCAAAGCTTTATTTTGGTAGCTTTCACTTTCACCAAGTAAACTTATTTTTTCTCCATTGTATTTACAGAAATAGTTGGAGGAGAAGGAACACCGTATGAGAAGGGAATATTTAAATTAGAAATACAGCTACCCGAAAGATATCCATTTGAACCACCTAAAGTTCGATTTGTTACACAGATTTACCATCCCAATATTGACAATGGTGGAAGGATCTGTTTAGATACACTGAAGATGCCACCTAAGGTTAGCAACCTATCTTTTGTAAAATTAATGAGAATAAATGTTGAAAATTTCAGTCAAATTGCTTTATTTTAAGCGAAGTTAATTATGAGTGTTTCCCCATGCATCACATTCACTGTTATGATTATAAAAAAAGTCTTACGGCGAATGTGTTTTAATCCATGAAATTGGCATGGGTTCAATGTCCTATTGTTCTGCTTTGACTGGGTTAATGAATATAGTGTGCCATGACTGACAGAAATTCTGCCCACACAGTAACAATACAGTCCACTCTTACATCAAATTCCAGCTGTCAAGGGTTCTTTTACTTACATGCCAATGTTTATACAGACCCATTATTTTTTATCTATTTGACAATGCGTTATTCGTCGACTTGATCTTCTATCCTGCACCACTGACAAGTACATTGTATGAACTGCTCCGGAAAATCTTGATGAAATTTCTCTTGTCAACACAAGGATTGAAAACTGGACCTCCAGATTAGGGAACCAAAGTCTTACTCCCTGAAATCATGCCTAATTAATAGTTTATATAACATTTAAAGCCGAAAGAAAGGCCTACAGATTTACGTCTTTGCATATATAAAATCAACAATTTAACACATAATCTTTCATTCCCTCGAATCATTTTCAACCATGTCAACTTTCATTTTTAAACTAAGATGTCATAAATGTGTTCCATGTAGTCTGATGACACTTTTCACCTTATGAAGCTAAGAAACTTTAATAAGATACAAATTTTTATGAGGTTTATACCACTTCAGCTAAGAATTATTACATGTATTTATTTGGTACATATTATTTTGTTAATAGGGTGCATGGAAGCCATGTTTGAATATAAGTACAGTTTTAACATCAATCCAATTATTGATGGCGGAACCTAATCCAGAAGATCCACTCATGACAGATATAGTAAGTTTAAAAGTTTGGACTACACTGAGGGCCATAGTGGCTCATAGAGTAAAAGCTTGACAGTGAAAGTGTTGTCGCTCGGTCAGCGGATATTAGGGGACAGTCTACAGGCTTGCGACTGGCCGTGACGGCACTCTTTCCGACCAAGGAGTCTAACGTGAGCACAAGTCACAGGGAAAAACAGTCCTTGGTGCGACGTCGAAAGCGACTTGTGCTGCTTCTATCTCAGGTGTTGGGGATGCAGGACTGGTCCATCATGGGTTATTACGGCCACGGCAGAGCAAAAGCATGCCGGATGGTGATCGGGGTGCAGGACAATAACATATAAATTATGGAATGGGATATAACAGCAGTAATTAAGTTAGAAATGTTAAAATATGAGTTAAAATATGGATAAGAAACACCTTACCATATTTTAAAATGAAATGACAAAAGTCTAGGGAATGTAAGCAGTGGCGGAGCCACGGGGGGGTATGGGGGGGTAGTTACCCCCCCACTTTTGAAAATCATGGCCATCCCAATTTTGCTAAAAATGACATAAAATTTATGGGGGGGGGGGGGGTAGGATCCTTTTTTTGTGCATTATATTATATTAAAGTACAACATCACTCCCAAAAAATTTTTGGATCGCTACGCTCGCCATATTTTTTATTACATCTACTCAGCAACTCCTGCATCCTTTTTTTGTGCATTATATTATATTAAAGTGCAACATCACATGTTAGAAAGGGCTTTTCTAGACCTAAAACGGGTGTATCCAATAGCTGGAGAAGGGCGTGGCTAAAAAAAGAATTTGGGGACAAAGCCCCCAGACCCCCATAGCTGAATGTAAGTATCGATGACATAAAAACATGCCATTTAACTCCACAGCTGGTAACCTATCGGTAATTCTACTATCAACCAAGTAACCATAAAGACAGATATTTCTTTGGTATTTTTATACGCCCACATTTTCATGTGGACGTATTATGTCGTCGCCCCTGTCTGTCCGTCCACCCGGACGTCCGTCCACAATTGTTTGTGGACTCTCTACAGGTCACAATTCTTGTCGGATTTTGACGAAACTTGAAATATAGGTTTATCCCCAAAAGATCTCGACTGCTTTCGATATTGGCATGTATCGGATCAAAACTTCATGGATTATGGCCCCTGATTGTACGAAAAATCACGTTTTTAGCTTGTGGACCCTATAGAGGTCACAATTTTGAACCGATTTTGATGAAACTTGACATGCATGTTTATAACCCAAAGATCTTGGTTCCTTTCGATATTTGCGCCTATCGGAGCGTAATTTCCTGAATTATGGCCCCTGATTGTCCGAAAAATCACCTATTTTAGCTCGTGGTACCTCTGGAGGTCACAATTATTATCCGATTTGAAAAGCCGTTCGATTATATCACTGTTACACCCTAACAAAAGTTCAGTTCAAATTTCGGAAAAATCGGACCAAAATTACCATACAAAATGGCCGCCGTTCGTACTCAAATACTGTTAAAAAATGGTATATCAAGGTTGTGGACCCTGTAGAGGTCACAATTTTAATTTGATTTTGATGGAACTTAAAATGCATCGTTATAACCCAAAAATCTTGGTTCCTTTCAATATTTGCGCATATCAGATCATATCTTCCTGAATTATGGCCCCTAATTATACGCAAAATCGCCTTGGTTTAACTTGTGGTCCCTCTGGAGGTTACAATAATTATCCGATTTAAAAAATCGTTTGATTATATCACCGTTACACCCTAAGAAAGGTTGAGTTCGAATTTCAGTAAGATTGGTCCAAAATTGCCATACAAAATGTACACGAATACTGTTAAAAAATGGTATATCAAGGTTGTGGACCCTGTAATTTGGTTTTGATGAAACTTGAAATGCATGGTTAAAATCCAAGGATCTTGGTTCCTTTCGATATTTACGCATATCGGATCGAACTTTCTGAATTATGGCCCCTGATTATATGTAAAATCGCCTTCGTTTAGCTTGTGGTTCCTCTGGAGGTTAACAATTATTATCTGATTTGAAAAAATCGTTTGATTATATCATCGTTACGCCCTAAGGAAGGTTGAGTTCGAATTTCGGAAAAATTGGACCAAAATTGCCATACAAAATGGCCGCCGCTTGTACGCGATTACTGTTATAAAATGGTATATCAAGGTTGTGGACCCAGTATAGGTCACAATTTTGATTCAATTTTGATGAAACTTGAAATGCATGGTTATAACCCAAAGATCTTGGTTCCTTTCGTTATTTGCACATATCAGATCATAACTTCCTGAATTATGGCCCCTGATTGTCCGAAAAATCGCCTATGGTCCCTCTGGAGGTCACGATTATTATCTGATTTAAAAAAACGCTTGACTCTATCACCGTTACACCATACGGAAGGTTGAGTTTGAATTTCAGGGAAATCGGACCATAATTCATTAATTGCCAGACAAAATGGCCACCGTTTGTACGCTAATAGTGTTAAAATATGGTATGTCAAGGTTGTGGACCCAGTATAGGTCACAATTTTAATTCGATTTTGATTAAACTTGAAATGCGTGGTTATAACCTAAAGATCTTGATTCTTTTCGATATTTGCGCCTATCAGAACGTAATTTAATGAATTATAGCCTTTGATTGTAGGAAAAATCACTTTCGGTTTTGCTTGTTCTCTATCCATCTCTCGAAAATGTGGGCGTATCCTGCCTGGCAGTGCAAGCCTTCTATCTTTTTTGTATTGTCATGGGTGTTTTTTTTTCTCAGTCAAATGAGTATAAATACAATAAAACAGTTTTTATACATCATGCTCAACAATCAACACAGAAGTACGCTATACAGAAGAATGTTGAGGTAAGAGAAAGTCGACTTTTATTTATTAAGAATTGTAACCAAACACCACAGCTCTGGTGATCAAGGGAAATATTTATGTCTGTATTGGGTTTTTTTTGTCTTGATTTTCCTGTTATCTTGGTCTTGATTCTCCTGTTGTTTTGTTTTCCCTGTTGTCTAGATTTCCCTATTGTCTTGATTCCACAGATTGTGTCTACTGTACTCACATTTATTACAAAGTGTAGTATCTAAGACAAAAGTCCTCTTTAAATTATTTTGTGTGGTTAATGTTGGACAAATTTTCTCATTAATAATAATAATGTACATTTGTAGAGCGCCAAATCCATCCAAAAGCATACTCAAAGCGCAATGAGTCAATATTTATTTAAACAGTGAATAGAAAGTTTAATTCTCGTAGCATTCTCGAAACAAGTGAGTCTTCAGCTGTGATTTGAAAGCAGTCAAAGTTTCACTGTTTCGGATTTACAGTGGTAAATCATTCCACAATTTAAGTGCAACTACACTAAAACTTCTGTCACCAAAATGTTTCAATTTGAGTGTGGAATGACAAGAGTGTTCTTGTAATAAGATCTCAAGGACCGATTTGGTTGATATACTGTTAGTAGTTCTGATAAAAAGCTGGGTATGTGAGGCACAGAACCTTAAAGTATATACATGTATTTAACCCTGGGGGTCATGGTTGTCGAGTGTTCAGGGCAATAGACTTTCAACTAGAATGTCTTTTGTTAGAATCTCAGCTTTGGAAGAATAGAATCTTTAGGAATTTCCAACCTTGATTCCCACTTGTTAGGAGTGTATCCCCATTCCCTCCCCTGCCCAAAATTGGCTAATAGAAATGCATGTATGCAACCCATCCGCTTTCTGAATCCACACCTGGCTATGGCAAAGCTGTGTTCGCTTTCATACCATTTCTTTCAATTGACCTAGTATGTGTTGAGTGCACATCAAACCCAATTTCTTTCTCTCTCTCATACATGTTTGTTCAGATCTAAATGACTAGTTGTGGAATAATAAATTTCAGGATGATAATTGTGGACTGGAGGAAGAGGAAAATAAAAATAAGAAGAGAAAAAGACTGGAAGATAAAACAACAACAGATGTTAAAAGAGTTAAACCTTTGGAGGAAGTTACTAATATCACAAAAAGTTAAAGGTTAAGCTCTAACCTAGAGTGGTCAATCATTAAAGTCGAGCTTGACAATCAAATTGGTGCTTGACAATCAAAGTGGTGTTTGACAATCAAAGAGGCATTGGACATTCAAATTGTTCCATGACAATCAAACTGGTGCTTGTCATTTTAATTGTTCCTTATCAATCAAAGTGGTGCTTTATTTATTGAATGTGACATACATGAATGTGGACACTTGAAGCCACCCCCTACAGATCTATTCAAGGGCCATAACTCTGGTAATGATTATTGGAACTCGTTGAGAATCAATAGACCTATTTATCTCATATAAATTTAACATCAGTTGAATGATAACTTAAGCTTCTAGTGGACAACATACAGTTTGAGAAGATGACAGTATAAGACCATAATTCAATTGTGCAGAACAAACGGACCGGGGTGATGACAATATAAGACAACATGTTAATGTGAACATATAATAAATACATGTAGATAAAGATTGACAATTTATAGATCAATAATTACAGAGATATAATGTTATATAATACAATCAGAATAACATATATTATATACATGTTTTAATAGGTTTATTATCATTAATACATTGACTTCTTATTGTACCCAGTAACTAATTACTCAGTTGTACCTAAAATCTGGCGTCTTGCTTGACGTTATGACATCCTGCTTGACTTCGCTGACACTGATTTGCATCCGATTGATTGATATATCCATTGAACGATCATAGATAGGGTATAATATATTTTAAATATATCTTTGTGGCTTGAAATTCCTTGTTAATAAAGTGGGAGCTTCATGTATGGAAGCAATGGAGGGACTAAATTATCAGCTAAGACAAGTGTTAATTTATTTACACAGAATGGTTTTCATAATGAGAAACTACAAAGCCATCAACTCTTTAAAAAGGTAGTTTGATTATGAAATTGATAAATATTAACAAGTGAAAGGAATCTGGTCAAGAGAGCGTTGAAAATAAAAGAATTCTTACACCGTCTTTGAATCAATTCCAAAAAAGCTATGTCCTCTCTTTATCTAATCTACCATAATTCCGCTTTGATATAAAAACAAAAAGTTCTTGGTTCCTCATCACCTTTTAATTTGAATGAATGATAACAAAGTGACAAAGATATTTGTTCTTGCAAAATGAAATGGGCTTTAATTAAGGTCCTACTGTTCTTCTCTGACTAGGCTAATGAATATGGGCATGTACTATAGTGAACCTTAAGAGAAAATTTGCCCAGGCAGCGGCACTTTGTCAGAAAAGCCTGATAATCTTTATGGGCCAATGCAGGGATCGAACACGCGGCTAGCGAGCCAGCGTCTTAGCCACTGTGCCTCTTTATTTGATCTTGCATATTTAAATATTTTTCATGAAAAAAGGGACATGGGTAGAAAAATATTTATAAATTAAGACAATGTGTGAATAATATTCATTAATGATTCTTAATCATATAACGTCATTAGCACCTGGTACATGTTTTGACTATAAAACAATATTTATAAACGGTACCAATAAACAATATTTTTTACATATTACAGGCTATCACTGTTCAGGCTATCACTTAGTATATTTCTGGCCATTTCAGGAATCAAATAAATTATAAGAAATTGTTTCATCTTAGGATTTTTGAGTTATGACCAGTTAATCAAAAGAGATTTTCTGATAATTTAAACTTTTTATTACATTGTTCTTAATGTTCTCCGAGCCACTGTTAGAAAACTATTGTTTTAAGTTCTCACTTAAGCCAAGCGCACACTACGCGACAACTTAAGCAACAAGTTTGATGACAAATATTGCCGAAATTACAAGTTGACCTTGGCAATCACGAAAAATGTTTTTGTATTTGACGCCATCTTAGTACAACTCCAGTATTCTAAGTAACAAGCTCAAATTGGGCGACCCTTGTATCGCCTATGACATTGTTGACACATAGCGTGCGCCAGGCTTTTATCATACCATGGTAAGACCAGTACCATTTGTGCAGTGATGGGTTGTACTATGGATATTTAATCAAAATTATTCTGTTTTGCTTTTGCAAGGTAATTATGCCATTCATAAATAACAGAAATCTATAGATATATTATTCTTATAACCTTTCTTAAAGTTTTCATTAATTCCTATATTTCAATAAATAAATTAGTTGTGGTTTTAAATTTGAGTAAATCAACCATAATACATAATCATTAGAATGTTATAAAAGTTTACAAACAAAAATTCAATTTGAAATAAACATTATAAAACCATGCATACATATAAATAACAGGCAATAACTAATATAATAACACAAGTTGGTGTATAAACATTGTAGACCACGCCCAATTTTAATTCTTGTTCATTTGGGAAACCTTTGATTCCTATTTGTTCTGGAAAAAAACTACAGTAATTTAACAATAAGTTTCACAGAGTCTATCACAATTCTGTGATTTCCATCAAGGTATGGTCATGCACAGCTGAATTCTGTCTCAAACAAAAGGCTGGCACCACAGGAAAAAAAGTCCTTGGTTCTTTTTCTCATAAGATTTTAGTTCCAAATATTGAAATTTTAAACAAAACTTTAAAGATACCCAAGAACAAATATCAAATTTTTAATTGATTCGGCCTTCTTAAATTTTAATTAATTCTATTACCCAAATGTAATATTGTCATCTAGTTGTCATATTTCTAAAGGAGGTTTTATTGATTTACAATGTTGTATATGGGTCATTCCAAACAAATAGAAAGGTTAAGATCGAAAATGCTGTATTTCTTTATCATATAACCAAGCATTACAAACAAACCAAAAGTAACCAATCAGATTTATACATATATCCTATTTCGTTTCGTTTTTTTAAGTTCAAAATTTTGTTACTTGTCTTTACTACACCAGGACCTGGAAGAGTTGTTTTATAGCCAGCATTCTGGATGATCGGAGGGATTAGCGAATGGAGCAGTCTTTTACGGCCCGATGTACACGGAACTGTGGGTAAGCCACTAGAAACAACAACGCTGATTCGTTAATCAAATTTCTTATGCCACTGACCTCCCACTACAACTGGGCCTATCTTCATGTAGTAGAGGCCATCGAAAGTATAAACAAACAAATATATCTGTATTTTAATCCGATAGGCCTGAGAAATTCCAGCTGTCAAAGGTGAATTTATTTCTAAAATAATATATTCACTGTGTTAATCTATAAATCTCTAACTTTTATTTCAGTCCTTCTAAATGTTCTGTCTTTAAAATGTGGACAGCTGCATGTTGTTTAAACGGTCACACACATTGTTAATAGAATTATTTTAGAACATCTTTAGAAATACGACATTTTGACATCCCTGATTCAGTTTTTGGTATAACCTGTATACAAGGCTAGATCTGTTTGACAAGGCCAAACGCATATTTCTACAAGGTCACAAGATGTAAACAGGGTTTAGACACATGATTGTTGCCAAGGATTGTTAGTTACACCGTTAGTGTAAAGTGTAGGGCTAGGTCTAGTTGGGTTAGGGATAGGGTAAGCGCTAGCCCTGTTTACATCACGTGACCTTGACGAAATTATGCATTTGGCCTTGTCAAATAGATTTTACTTTTATAAGACCTGGCCCCGAGTTCACAACGCATTCTCAGGCTTAAGTTGAGAATTTACTCAAAATTGATTGCCTTTTTTTAACAAAAAAATAGCCCTTTATTAAACTTTTGTTTTTTTAATCTATCAAATACACCAATAAGATGCTATATGCAAAGTTTTGTGTTTCTGGATCAAATATATTTCTCATAAAGAGTGATTGAAAGTTGAGTAAATTCTCAACTTAAGTCTAAGAATGCTTTGTGAACTTCGGGCCTGGTTGGTATAATAAAGCATCACAGGAATTATAAAATATATTTATAAACATTAAGGTTAGGGTTTTTTTTTAAATCTTTATTATCAATACAACAAATGTAGACAAACTTTTAAATTTTTGTGTAAAAATAGTAGTTAATTTAATTGAGTCCTTTCTCAGAACACACGATTTGATCATTAATTTTCCACTAATCTCATTTGAAATTCTACAAGACATAATATTTATAATTAAAACAGAATTATGTATCTATATATATTTACAAAACTTAAATACAAAATATTTACAAAACAAATCAATTGCAAATTTCAATGTTATGTTTCATAAGAATATATCTAGGTGTGTGAAATAGACGCAAATATAAAAGATATTAGAATACATTGCATGTGATTGATGCCCTCGGTTAAGGACAAGTGAAAAAAGGCAGCTGCCTATCGTGAATTTTAAAAATTAACTTTCAATATGAAAATATTATCTTCTGTCAAATCGTCATACCTTGATTGACTATTTCCATAACCCGTTCCTTTGAATTTTTTACAATTTTCTGTGACAAACAAATTTAGACCCATTCTTCAACATAATAAGTTGAGATGGCCTTAATGTAACATGATGAGTGATGAAGCCGAACACAATATACACGATCGATGTTTGTTGTCTGTGAAAAGTTCAAAATATTATTACTAAAGCTGTACAATTATGACACTCAATAATAAAGTAATTATAACTGGTGGTAGAGCCATTTGGGACAGTGCCATTAGGAACTTAGAATTGATCCGAAATGATCGATGAAGGAGCAGCCAGATATTTGTCTGGTTCCCCCTTGTAATAAAACTTCCAAATCAATCAGAAGAGAATTCTTGGAAGAATCTTGACTAGTATATATAGCTGAGATGTAATAATTTTATGGCTATTTATAATGCTGGGGCCTGTTAACGAAGATAAAATCCAAATTGGGTTGAGTAATTTGATTGGATGATATTAGATAGATTTTAGTGCTTAGCTAATCAAAATTGAAGTATCTACTAAATTTGGTTGAGTAATTTAATTTGATAATATTAGATAGATTTTAGTGCTTAGCAAATCAAAATTGAAGTATCTAGTAAATTTGGATTTTATCTTTTGTTAAGATTTCGAGAAACAGGGCCTTGTTCCTATATCCATCGGTCTATAATTTGTTTTAACACCCTAAAGACTGTATCTGTCATCAAATACTTAAGAAAGAAAATTGTACATGTTGTTCACATTATTCTGCAAATTCAGGTAACTGCCAGAGTTATTGCCCTCAGTCAATTTGTAGAATCCTGTGAATGCTTTTTTTTAGCAAAAGTGATTATCTGATCTATGTTCTTTGTTTCAATTACTAAGATAACTCAGTTTATAAAATAACTACCCTGTGCTATCAATTTCAGACAAGTATATCTGGAGTTATTGCCCGAATTTAATAATAGTATGTGACGGTTTTGGAGAAAGGTTTTAAGACCCAATCTGCTATCATTACATTATAGAATATTGTTAACACCCCAGTGATATTTTACAGTAAAAGATCAAAAGACGAACAAAGCAACAGACTTTACGGAATGCTTGAAAGACATAGCTGCTGTGGTCGTATATGCTTTGTTACCTGGCAGCAAATTTTCATTGCAATAAATTTAGCCTTTCATACTCTAACATCAAACAAAAAGGCATCATAAACAATAAATAGATAAAAAGAAAATACTACCATAAAACAAAATAAAAGAAATAGCAAAACTTAACTTTAATAAATCTAATCATAGCTACATGCATCAATAACTGAATTATGGCACTGAAGACTGTAGCAGAAATATAGCACTATAGCAGAGAAATAGTACTATAGACTGTAGCATAAATATAGTACTAAAGACTTTAGCAGCAATATAGTGTACTAAAGACTTTAGCATCAATATAGTGTACTATAGACTGACTATAGCATCAATATATCACTATAGACGGACTATAGCATCAATACATCACTATAGACGGACTATAGCATCAATACATCACTATAGACGGACTATAGCATCAATACATCACTATAGACGGACTATAGCATCAATACATCACTATAGACAGACTATAGCATCAATATATCACTATAGAGGGACTATAGCATCAATACATCACTATAGACGGACTATAGCATCAATACATCACTATAGACGGACTATAGCATCAATATAGTGTACTATAGACAGACTATAGCATCAATACATCACTATAGACGGACTATAGCATCAATATATCACTATAGACTGACTATACCAGCAATATATCACTATAGACAGACTATAGCATCAATATAGTGTACTATAGACGGACTATAGCATCAATATAGCACCACAAACTATAGCAGAAAAAAACAACATGGAAATCATACATTTGATCATAAAAGGCAGATAAAAATGATGCAAATATAACCTTTAGAAGTGGAGTAAAATGCATAAACCCCAATAACCATAGGGTACACACAGTCCACATTCATGAGAACTTAACTTAAGTCTAATCGTAAGTCACCATTGGTTACCAGAGCAAACTGCCATTTTCAAATCACTATTTAAATTGGGATAAGAGTTAAAATTTTTACATATTATATACTGATGCATTTTACATCTAGACTGAGATACTGGCATATCAAGTATTACAGTATAACTCATCCTTTTATACATTTATTTGGACCCCACCCTCCAAAAATTGGAAATTTTATTATATTTTACGCGTTGACTTGTTTTGTGAACTTAAAATCTGCCTTTGTTGAACATTTTCCTTCTATAAAAAAACAGTGTTGAGATTTGACTGTTTTTGTGTTTGACTATTAACACAGTAAGACAGAAATAAAACTACAATTTGAAATTATACTGGCTTAATAGTACCATACAATAGTAATAATACAATTCAATTCTTTATTTTTACTCAGGAGGTTTCAGCTTCTATAACTTTACTCAAAATTAAATAGTTAATGTTCATGCTGATAATTAATCAAGTTTTTCTTAATATCAAAAAGATTTAATTAATTATTTAGGTTATATTGAGCAAAACTCACGAAATTGTGTATGGACATTGCACGAAGAATAAGTGTCATATAAACTAATAATAAACAAGATCAGTTTAATAAAATGAAAGTAGAGATAGACAGAAGTGACAAGTCTTAAAGGTTATTATATAATGTTACTGATGAGTTTGGCCAGCTTTATAATCAGGAACTTCTTCTGCTTCATAACTCTGAAACTGTGACTAAAATAAATTAAAAACAAATTTCAATTCCAACTCCTTCTCTAAGGTTATTTATAATATTTTAATTTTTCAAACAATGTCTAATTCTTACAGCTTAATCGAGGTAATGTCCCCAAATTGATTCTAATTTTCAAACTTAGTCATGGTATTGATGTATACACAAGATCGAATTGTTTATGTGTTTAGCCTAAACAGAAACTGTTTGTCATCAAACCCAGAGAGAGAGCGAGAAATGGGGTTTAACGTTCACTCGACACAAACTAGATCATTTCGGGGCTAACAAGTGGTTTAATTATATTTCAATAATTTGCTTGCGCGTTGGGGTAAAAACCCACGAGGTTTGAAAGGCGACCCTATTCCTTGCCACGTACAACTAAGGATTCGAAACCACACCAATTGACTCAATGACAGGCTTTATGATAGAGCGCGCGCACGCTAACCTTTCAGCCATCCAACCTCCCCCCCCCTGTCATCAGACCCAGTCACACCACCAAGTTAAAAGCAGAGTTATTGTGTTAATGCCTTATATTCCGTCTGATAGCTAAGTGAGTAAAACAAGTAATCCTGTAAAAGTTAGAGGGCCTGACAAGGACAGCTGTCTAGTTGTTCGGGTGGGACAAAAAACAGACGAAACATCATAATTTGATGTTGCTGACCATATTAAAAATATTATTTATCCAAGATGGCAATCACATGATCATTTCACAGAAATACCTGGTGTAATCCGTATTTGAACTTTGCGTATTATAATATAATACCACACTCGGGCTGATGTCATCGTACAGTGTCAATATATTACTTAAAATGTCTCAGACACTCCTGATCACGCATAGTAATAAAATACTATAATTTCATTAAGAAAAAACTTGATCCTACTAGTACCTCATATGTATTATTATCCACTGTGTCAACACTTGGTGTAGGTTCATCATCATCATCATCAGATGAATCATCATCCGAGTCAGGAATATTAATTGGAGTATCTGTATAAATATAATATATTTGTAAAGAAGTACAAGTAAAGAGAGAGAGAGAGAGAGAGAGAGAGAGAGAGAGAGAGAGAGAGAGAGAAACTAGGTAATTTCGGAACTAATATGGTTTCATTTTATTTCAATAATTCACTTGCGCATACCTGGACAGGCAACACCCTACTACTTTTTTTACGTACAGCCAGGGAATTGAAACCATGCCAGTTAACTCAATGACAGACCTTATGATACAAAGTGCACACGCTAACCATTCGGTCTTCCAACCCCCCTCCCCCTAAAGTTCTAGAAGAATAGCACAAGATTTAGATAAAGAGCTTTTCTTGCTACAGTAGTAGTTCCAAAAAAGATCATGAAATCATAGAACATAGGTTGCAAGACAACGAAACATACGCCCACAGCAGCTTAATCGTCCAGGCAGTCAACAAGAGTTGTCGCATATTTTACTTTTTTCGGTAATGAAACATTTATAATACACTAAAATCTGATTAAAAGTAACAACTCATTATGTAACTCAATATACTTGTTCGTCTCACGACCTTCAACACTGTGTATAAATTTAAAGTCAATCGCATATTAACTTTAGCCTCTAGAGCGTCCACAAAATTGATCAAGGGACATAACTCAGTCAGTAATTATCGGAAACGCTGAAAATCAATAGGATTCTTCGTCTCATGACTTTAAACGCTGTGAATAAATTTAAAGTCAATCGGTTATAAACTTTAGCCTCTAGAGCGTCCACAAGATTTTTTTAAGTGATCAAGGGCCATAACTCTGACAGTAATTATCAGAAATTGCTGAAAATCAATAGGCTTATTCGTTTCATGACCTTAAACACTGTGTATAAATGTAAAGTCAATCGGATATTAACTTTAGCCTCTAGATCGTCCACAAGTAACTCTGACAGTAATTATCGGAAATTGCTGAAAATCAATAGGATTTTTCGTTTCATGACCTTAAACACTGTGTATAAATTTTGTACAGGTATTCACGAAGACCAGAAAACAAAATTAATGTGGCCTTAGTTGATTAAATCTTACATTTTCTTATTTTGTTATTATCACCAGAACTGACGGCTGGGGCCGACGATGAAGATAGCTGATGATAACAGGTTAAACAAACACGTAATGGTTTCGCCGATTGCTGGGGTAATAACCATTTCTTGCTCGTACAGGCGTTACAGGCAACGATTCCACATTTACGACAGTGGTGCTGAAATATACAAATAATATCAACGTAAAACATTAAATAATATATAAACACTGGAACAATTCGTTTATGTACAGTTTTTGTTCAGGTTTAACAAAGTGCTAAGCAATTTGATGCCTTATAAAAATTTTCAACCTGATTGAAACACAGATTATTTTTGTTTTTTGTATAGTTAAACAATTCGATTTACTTGTCTTTACTACAATATAGGACCCGACACAGTTGTTATATTATAACCTGCATTCTGGATGATGTGAGGAATAAGCCAAGGTGAGGTAACCTTGATCAAATTACTGATGTCATAGGGTCAAAAGTCACCTGTATGACCTCTGACATCACCATCTACTACAACAGGTTAGATCTTCATTTAGCAGAAGTCATCGAAAGTTTAAAAAAAGAAACGAAATATAGGTTTGTATTTTAATCAGGTTGACATCAACGAAAATGGCTCAAAAAATATCACGGCATTGGCACTGACAAAGTTCAACTTTGATGGTATTTTTTTCATTTTTAGCTAAGATTAAATTTTGATAATAATTTGTCAGTGAAAAATTTAAATAATAAAGTTTGACCTCCCCCAACATCTCTCAAATTAAATTCTAGTCCGCGTATTCTAGCAGAAATATTGATTTCAATTATTTATTCCATATTTCAAATGTGTGGATATATCATTTACCCTTTTGATAAAGTATTTCAAAACTGCTTTTCACAAATAAAGGGTCTTCACATTTTAACTGTTGACCAGTGTTCACCAAAGTGGCAATTCTCTTTTTCCATTTTACCTGATTAAAACTTCTCCCTTAATAAATGTTTACCTTTCTATTTAAGACTGTGAACTCAGATTTTTTACAGTGCATACAGATTTGAGCATTTTGATCAGGTACCCAGACAGGGGAATCATTATCTGAAGTCTGAGTTATTCCTCCTGTAAAAAATAATTTAAATTCAATATCTAAAAAATCACTTGAGGAGGCGAAATAGTTTCTCAATTATAAAAAAAACAATTTTTTAATGTCCATAAAATTGTTGTTGAAACCAAGATTTAGATAAAGAGTTGGCCGTTCTCTCTATAATATTTCAAAAACAGTAAATGCAGAATGAATATATTAACTTATCCAGACCATAATCAACTCTCAATCTCAACGCCAGCCTGCGATATCTACTGGATTAGATAAAATTTGCTGCTCATGAAATGGATAATCTAGACTGGCTAGGTTGAAAATTCAAGCGCTAAAATCTTGGTTTAGAGTGGATCAATTTGACTGAAATTTTCAGCAAATTCGATTTATCTAGTTTTAAGTATTATAGTGAGAACTGTCAGCTCTTTATCTAATCTCCCATAATGCATCTTTAATTTCATTAAGTGAGTGAGACAGCATAAAATCAACCATAATCCCTCAATTTCCCAACTATAGTGAGGTTTTGACTAACGTTTTATAAGTAAATCATGAACACATTTTCTAATATGGGCCATCCATTCTTTCTTCTCTGTAGCCGTAGCTGCGAATACAGCAAATGATTTACTTGGGTTGATTATCTTCCAACCATTTTTATACGCTGAAAATAAAACAAGATAGGAAATAACTATTTAAACCTGGGGGGGGGGGGGGGAGAGAGAGAGAGAGAGAGAGAGAGAGAGAGAGAGAGAGAGAGAAATGGGGTTTTACTTCCACTCCACACAAACTAGGTCATTTTGGGACTAACAAATGGTTTAAATTTATTCAATAATTTGCTTGTGGTAGCGGTCTTTAGCAGTGTAGGAAACCGGAGGAGCCGAATTAAAGCCACAAGGTTGGACAGGCGAGCTCAGTGGTGTAGGGCAGAAGGCCTTACAAGGGAAAGTGCTTAGTAATAGAGATAGGACAAAAAACAAGATCTTTCAACATACTTATTGGCGTGCACATAAAAGAACTCTTGTTGTCCAGGCAAGATTTTATTTAAAATTATCAGTATAGCATATTAGTCAGTACTTCTATATCATAAAGGCCACAAATGTGATAACTGTACATTGTATCGAATCTGCACATTTAAAATATAAAATTTAAACCATTTGTTAGTCCCAAAATGATCTAGTTTGTGTGGAGTGGAAGTAAAAACTGTTGTGGGCCTTACAGATGAATCTTTCTTAATTATTATGAACAAGCTCTTTGCCTATATCAAATTTTAAATATCATATTTAGTAGTAAGTAATATCCATTACTTAGATGAGATTTGAAATAAATGTTTGTGGTATATGATATACTTGTTCTTACCTCCATCATCTGGTATATCTTCAAGTTTGATATCTTCTAATTGTAAAACATGTTGTTTATTATACTGTCAAAAATAAAACATGTTAGTATTTTACTGTGTATAATTATTACATAGAATATATTACTTACTTAATAATAAGTCAATAAAGGGGTGTGTACATGCCCCCCACCCTAGTCCCACCACACATTTTATACTTTTTGTACACTTTAATGCAGTGATTCTAAACCAGTGTGCTGCGAAATTTCGACAGCACACAAAGAAAATGTGATAAACCATGTGATCCCAAATGAGTATTCAATGGTGGCTACTGGCAAGTTCATAGGTGTGTTTTCCTATATTTAGTTTGAGTCATTCTATGTGTCTATGCCTAGTCTGTGTCTACAGTTGTATACCGTCTGACTTGCCATGTTTTTATTTTGAAAAATTCGAATATTTTTCATATATATTTAGCCAGGTGTGCCACTATTTTTTATGTGTTTTAAAGTGTGCCATTGGCAAAAAAGGTTGAGAACCACTGAATTAATCAATTCAAAATGACCTCCAAATTCTTATAACATTGTGGGGCAGCAGCTAAAGTGAGAGAGACAAAATGACAAGTTTTTTCCCCCTTTTGAGTTAGTGCCTTCTCACAAATGCTAATAAATCAAGCGGTTTCATTGAGGTTTTCAACATTCTAATCATAATTCTAATTCTTAACCTGTGTAAAACATATACCGTGGGTCAGATCTGGTCAGATATGCGACAAATTGACTTTAGCATGTTTCTCACAGCCCAATATTACCTGGCGGCACTGCCTTCCCACCCTATCCCCATGAACACACATATAAAACATTTAATATAAATATTGTTTGGGTTTGTTTTTTTTTGGGGGGGGGGGGGCAAGGACGGGATGCAAAATCATGTGTCACCACGACCCTTTTTGGAGGGCTTTCCTTTTTACACTCCTGGTCATTAACCTACACTTACGGTATACATAAAAGCTTTCTATATAAGTAAACTATATTAGTCTATTTATATATTATTACTGTTATCTGATAACCTAACTATATACCGGTAATATAATTATACTTATATTACATGATTTAGATAGATGTTCATCAATTATTGCCTCCAGTTATAATCACGTTTTTTTTAAAATCAGCCTTATCTCATATAATATGTGATTGCTTTAATTGGCTGTATCCATTTTGGGGGGTGATATTATTATTACAGTTTTAGTACTTGGTACAGTTCTCTTACAAAAATTGATATATTTTAATATAGTAGCCTACAGTTATAATTACAGGGGATTTTTTTTTTAAAGCATCCTTATCTGAAACATGAATTCTTTAATTGGCTGTATCATTTTTTGGGTAGAATACTGTTTTAGTACTTGGTATACATGTAGGCCTACATGTATATATGGAAATAGAGATTGCAACAGAAAGATTTTAATCAATTATTTTAAAGCAGCCTTATCTAATGATTTCTGTAATTGGCTGCATCTGTATCTGGTGTGATTTTATCGTTCAATACTTGGTACACAAGTAAATGATGTTTTTTTGGGTAGCTAATTTTTGAAACTGCATCAAATTACTTCTCCCCAGAGCTATATATACAGATATTTACTCCAAAGAAACAGACACTAAAAACTATTTATCTTATAAGTCATGTCATCCCCGTCATGTTAAAAATAATATACCGTTTTCTCTTGCTAGAAAACTATGCACTATAATTTTAAACGAAGATCTTAGAATTCAACGACTTAATGAATTGAGATCCAATTTATTGAAGAAGGATTATCCACTTGAGGTTATTAATATAGGTATTGATAAAGCTAGGGGCCTTACTACTGAAGCATTAAGAACTCCTAAAGAAAAGAATATTTCTTCTTGTATTACCTTTATTTCGACTTATAATCCTCGACATAATAATTTTTTTCAATATATTTATGATACTAAGAATGTTCTCCTTTCTAATGATAATCTTTATAATCAATTTCATGGTATAGAATTAATTAATAGCAAACGTCAGCCCCCCAGCCTTAAAAAGTTACTCACTAGAGCTAAGTTTCAAACTTCTTTTTATGGAACTTTTACTACTTCGAAGTGCCATAGCCCACTTTGTAAATGTTGCCAACATATGATTATTGATAGTAAATTCAAGTTTTCTAATATTAATTATACATTTAATATTAATCATAATATGAATTGTAATACTAAAAATGTAATTTATGTTCTTATCTGTAATATGTGTTCGAATAAGTATATAGGGGAATGTTCAACTGAATTACGTGCACGCATCCGAGTTCATAGGCAACAGAGTTTACAAACTAATCCTGTCTTGAAAGTCTCTAAACATTTAAATACGTGTGCTAAGAATTTAAATATTAAATTCAGTATTTTTCCTTTTTATAAAGTCAATATTGACAATACTATTAAGAGAAGGAATATGGAATCACACTTTATTGACCGGTTCAAACCTGAGTTAAATGCATAATTTTATTTGTCCCCTTCCTACCGTATTAATATTCTAAATTTTAAATAGAATCTTAAACTATAATTTTACACTGTTTACTTCTAACACCATTTAAGGGTATTTTAAACCCTATATTACTTTATTTCTCTATAATCGGTTTATTAGAGAATGAAGTGGTTATAAACTAATTTACAACCAAATTACATAATTGATCTATTGACATCTAATTCATCTCTTCACTTCTGTATGGTTCTATTGTCTAATTACGCCTGGAAGAATATGTTAATTATTATAGCCAGATTACTTAATTGGTCTATGAACATTGATTGATCTAATTATTCTTATATTGACTATACCAGGAAGACTATGTAGATTAATGTCACGTTATGTACTATATACTTTTAAACCTTTGTTGTATGTTACTTAATATTATTTATAATCCATTGTCATGGAAATCTATTGTTCTAAGAATGTATATATATATGTAACGTATTTGAATATTCTATATGCATTATTAATATCTGAAGACGCCTATAGAGGGCAGATAGCTAGCTTATATGACTTAATGTATGTCGGAATGAAGTAAAGTGGAGAATTTTTTACCTGGACGTATTTTTTTATTTTTATATGCATTTATCTACCGTAAACAATGAAGTACTTGTACTTTATCTACTTTAATATATATATATATATATATATAAAAATAAATAAAAAAAACGTCCAGGAAAAAAAATCTTCCACTTTACTTCATTATGACATACCCGGTACATTAAATCATATAAGCTAACTGTCTGCATTCTATGGGCGCCTTCAGATATCAATAATGTATACAAAATAGTGGAACGACGATACTTATATACATACATTTTTAGAATGATAGAATTCCATGACAATGGATTATAAATAGTATTAAGTAATGTATAACAAAAGGTTAAAAGTATATAATACATGACTTGACATTAATCAACATAGTCTTCCTGGTATACATATATATACAGTCATACAGGTACATTTACTAGCAAGCAGCAGTTTAAGGCATTCAAGTGATAAGTGGTTAATAGATCATCTACCGGTAAATTTGTAAACAATAATATTATACTACCACTTTAACCCGAGTATCATTTTTAACCCTTATTCCTTTCACATTCATTCTTTGTTTGAAAACTCGTAAAAATTACATTCATTCTTTGTTTGAAAACTCGTAAAAATTGTTTAAAATCACTCTGTACTTTGCACACAAATGATACTAAACCCAGAAAAATTGCTTTGAAATATACTAATGGGTTATTCTCTCTCTTTCGTCACATATTGTAAATTTGGATTTCATTTTGTATACCGTATATTGTACTTCCATTGAACAGGCATTGTGACAAGTATAAATGTAACAAAAATCAGAACCAAAATGTTTTCTTTTAGTTATTTTGATACATGTACCTTAATCTACTTTTAATTGTGCATTCATTGTTCATTTTGGATTGTCAAAACTCCAACAGAAATTATTCATAAATTACCTTTTTCTTGTGTAAAATAATGTTTCCATAAACTAATGCATCGTTGAAAAGAAAGAATTGGCGAGGTTTTTGTTTTTTACGACATAATTTGGTTAAGACACCTTCTCCTACTAAAACTCGTCCAGGAGATACTAAAGGCTGAAATATAAACAATACAATTGCTATACTTGAGTATCATACATTTGTATATTAAAACACTGTGGAAATATGAACCAATATCAAAATTGTCAATTATATCTAATCAGTACCAGATCTAACGGAGTAAATATTTTTTGAGTTGTCTAAATTGTCTCAGATACACTGAAATTAATCCTAATTTAAAAAAAAATTCCTAGGGGAAAACAGCCCAGACCCTCAAGGGGGCAGAGTATATACTAGTACGGTCCGCGGTCAGTACGAACAATTTGAACAAACAACAATGGGCCGCCACACAGTTGGTATGTCCCAGGCCCCCAACAAGGTTAATCAAGCCCTGTATCTTATACTTATAAATGGAAGAAAATAAAATTAAATGAAATGAGGTTGAACGTCCTACTATTCTGCTCTGACTAGTCTACTGAAGACGGGCATAAGCCATACTGTGTGCTATGACTATGAAAGAAATTTTGTCCGGACAATGGCGCTACGGCCTACTCTTATTAATATCGAATCATTAACTGAGCTACATGTACATTTGTAGAATTCCAATTTGGCAATTGGTATTTGTCCTTTACACTAGATCATATACTAAAGAAACATTCAACAAAGCTTAGGCTGGATTTAAAATCCCAATAACTAAGCTACATTTGTAGAATTTAAATCTGTCAATTGGTATTTGCCCTCTACACTAGATCATACACTAAAGAAACATTCAACAAACTTACGCTGAAGATAAAATCCCAGTAAGGCTATTTTCATACTGAAGTAATATTAAATTTGTTACACTATCTATAGATTGTTAAAGTTGGGTTCCCAGCAAAGTATTTATCGGGTGGTTATTTCCAATAAAAGTATGTCAAATTTGGTATATATGGAAAGTATAGACACCCAATCTTACTAGCAAAATACTGGATTACGCGAAAAATGCCCATGGGGCAAGCACTGGGCAATATTGTCAGGGAATAACTAACAAGCAACCCAACAGGTTCTGCTGGCTTTTTGTCTGCTAGCTAAGGTCAGGGAGCAGTTGTTATTTCTTGCTCAAATGGTTAGGCGGTTTGGGGGACATTGAGTGTTGTCAACGTACAAAAGACTCTTAAAAGGTCTAAAAAGAAGTAGACAGAAATAACTAAGAATTTACTTAGGCCTCAGTAAGTATGGTAAAAGTACAGTAAGTATATAAAGGATACATTCTGAAAAATGGACCCTCCCACAACGAAGTTAAGTTAGCAGACATTGGGTCTAACAACAGCTTACTTATAGCTATGGGTATCCTAGACGAAAGCAAAGTTTTGAAAGGGAATTGAAGCAAATTTTTGATGGATTGGTTACTTTGAATATGTTTTTAGTCCACATATATCGTCAATTCACAAAGTTTGTACCCAGGAAGGCATCTTTAACAATGTTTCAAAGAGATATAAGTATACTGGTAAGTAAAAATGAATCCTACCTGACCAGAAGATCCAAAACACTGTTCAACAAAATTTATCCTTCTGTTATTAGCTTCTGAATTCACTAAAAAAAAATAATCAAAAACATAAATAAAGCAACATAATATGTAAAATATTGTAAATGAAACATTGTAAACAGAAATAATTTACAACAAATGTATCTGAAAGAACTAGTATGGTACAATTGACAGTCTATTTATTATAAATTTCTGGCTACTAGTGTACATGTATTTTATACTTCCCCATTTTGAGAGAATGAATGAATGAAATAGGGTTTAACGGGACCTCGGTTTTTCGCTCTATCCGAACGACTAGGCAGCTGTCCTCGATAGGCCCTCCATCTGCATCACTGACAAAGGGAAACCACGCCGGAATATTGAGATGAACTTTCTCTGCCAATGCAGGGATCTAACATCCGATCTCAAGGCTAGAGAGCCAGCAACTTACCCACTTAGCCACGTGATCTCCTCGTTTTGAGTTTGTGTGAGAGAGAAATTGGGTTTAACGTCCACTCGACACAAACTATGTCATTTAGGGACTAATATATGGTTTAATTTATCTCAATAATTTGCTTGTGCGTAGGGGTCTTTAGGACCTGGAGAAAACCCACAAGGTTGGACGGGCGCCCTTCTCCTTGCCACGTAAACCAGGGATTCAAAACCATGATACAGCGCGCACACGCTAACCATTCAGCCCCCACCCCTGGTACAAAGAGTGTGTGTATATATGGTACTTTGTGTCCATGTACATGTATTCCATAAACTAACATATCTATATTTTATACTTACTGTTTCAAATAATATTTAAACAAAACACCTTATTTTGCGGATGATTATGACTGGTTCCTTTATGATGAAATGAATTATCATTAGTTCAAGCTACTGTGGTCATTACATGTACAAAAACTCAATTGAATGTTCTTGTTACAGTACCAAATTCATTCTACTAGTCCTGTACCAGCTAAGTCTGTCATAGGTCAGGCAGTGCATTAATGAATCTACTTCCTGTACCGTACAGGTTATCAATGAATAAATGATGGAGGAACAAAGTCCAAAACCAACGATTTTACACACATCAAGGCTACAGCTAATTGATAACTGCCAATTCTCTTTCATGATTTTGTTTCTATTTTTTGTGCCATAGTCATAAAATGCTAAATATATATTTCAAGTTTAAGCTTAGTTCTTTTATACATATACACACCAACACGAAAAACATAAAACTTCAGACAAGAAATTATACACAGTACCATATCAACACCATGAAAACTTTATTTCCTTGGAAATGAGAATCAAATTCAAGTACAGTACACTTCTATTTTAACATTTTGATAAAAAGTAATTTATAGTGTATTACTATTATCCAGAATAGGCCTATTTGCAACATCGAAAATGGACAATACGATTTTTTATAATTTATTTTGAAAAATGAACTAACAGTATTTTGGAGACGAATCAACGGTAATAACTATACTAGACAATCTGAACATGGTAACCACATCCATTGCCGTAGGTCAAGAAATAACCTTGCTTTGACAGTATTTGACACAGTTCCTTGAAACATGGCGTAGAAACAGAAACTTTATTTTTAAGCATACTCAGTTAATTAAAACTGTGATTGTGTATCATGGACCTATTTAAAACCTTTATGTTTCTGGTAAAATCAAAGAGTTAAATTTGTTTGATTTTATATTTCAAATTCAATTAGTGGTGGGATATACATGTAACTGTCACAGTGTCAGTTTGTTTACATCATTTTAATTTTATTTTTAGATTTAACTGTTTACTGCTTTACAAAATAGCATTTATATGACTCAACACTGACCTATAATTTTAGATGTAGACAGATATATACTTACAAAACAGATGACAACCATCCATAATGAACTTTACACATTTACAGTAGGCCTACTCAAAAACTAAAGTCTAACTCTAAAAGGCAAAGGTTGTTTGAAGGATTAAAAGACAAGTAGTAGTACACGTCTACAAATGTATTTAAAATCTCTTAATATGTATGTATACGAGCATTATACAAACTGATTGTTTATTAATAGATCTAGCAGGTGGGACATGCTTTCTCTGACGTACGTTTCAAACGATTTTACAATGACTACACTAACATACATCACGATATATTTTTTAGCCTAGGCCTATATATAGTTGTCAATCATCAAGTCAAGTTTTAACTTTACAACCAAAATAAACAAATAAATATTTTTTTAATTTTTTAGATCTTCTGAACTAGAATTAATCTTTATGTGTGAACCAATCCTCCATAGTTGTTGTTCGGATTTTATATGATGGGGCTGAGAAAAAGGACGATAAAAATAATTGTTTAAAATTCTCACCGAGTCTGTCCACCATTTTGAATGAGTCACCTGATCATTTGTGATGCCCCACATATTTTATGTCAAATAATTATTATACTCGACGAGAATACTTTTTTGTCGTGTTCAAAAATTGAAGCTATTAATAGAATAATTTTATGTTTTAATTATTGACTAAGATCTCTTTTGATGCGTTTGAAAAAAAATAATTGTGAAACTCTCGGTAAAATAAATATGTGTGCCATCACTCAGTCACATGATCACTGTGAAGGTGACAGATCTTTGTAGACGAATACTGGCAAAATGGTATCTCCTTTTTGTGGCCCTAAACTCTCTGCCTATTGCAGTATATTGAGCGTATGGGGTGTTGTAATGCTTGTAAGTATTTGTATAGACATTCTCCATAAAATCTGTATAGAAACTAAAGTCGAAAGTTTGTTCTATATCGAAATAAGATATATGTCAACATCTTCAATCTTGAGATTATCATCAATTATCATCATCACCCATTTTATTTTTGATGCTTATTTACTGACGGAATTGTTGATTAATAATAACAGTTATCTGATACTACTACTAATAATAGTATATTCCTTGAAATAATATTTTTGTTTGAAGACCACTTGTAAATATTGAATGATGTAAAATCATATGACAATCACAGGTTGTGGGAGTTATTTCCTGTTTTAGTGCATTCATTTATTTTTTATTAATATTAGAATTTAATATATACTGATGAAAAACTTTTTTTATCCAAATTTATCATAACTGAGTATACATGTAGTTAGTTGTCTATTCGACCACTTCAGTATGGCCTATATATACATGTACATACAGAGTAGTATGTAGATGCATGACCACAGAAATATTTGGGTCACGAGTAAAGCATTGTAATCATGGTACACACAAGTTATCAGTAGAAATCATAAGTGAATGAATATTATAATGACACAAACTACTGACAATCTTTGATTTTGGGGGTTAAGTTATAACAGCTGTGTGGATTATTCAAGTTTAAATAAATTAATTATAGGCCTACATGTGAATTGTGAATACGAGGCAATTTGAATAAAGTTGATATTGCCTTTCTTAGATAGTTTCATAATGCGCAAACTTACTTGCTAAAATTTATGCTTTTCGATTTCTAGTGAAATGTATCACCTGTTCATTAATTTTCAATTAAATGCGTAGAACTTACTTGTCAGAAGATCAGTGCCTTGGCTTATAATACATGTAACATGTAGGTTCGTGCCTATCAACTTCAATCAGTAAACAGTTGCCTGGTCAACCTCGTTTTTTTTCTCCAGTTTCCTCCCATTGCTAAAGGACCCTTTGCGCAAACAAATTATTGAATTATTTTTTTAGTCTCAAAATAACCTAGTTTGTGTCAAGTGGACGTTAAATCCCATTTCTCTCTCAATTATGTGCACACTCCATCCCACATTGACAAGTGATATACAAGACCAGAAAATCCAGAAAAAACATTTTCAACTAACACAGGGATGAAACCCTGATTAACGAGTCAGCACCATACTCCATACTCCCTAAGTTACATGTATCCTTAAAGGGTCAATCCCGATAATGTTTTTGGGAATAAAACTGCTTTATTTTGTGTTAAAATCCCTTAAAATCCACTACCTTAGGGCCGAGAATCTAACACAATATATGTGATACGTTTTCAAACACCTTAAACCCACCAGTCTTTATCTGGAAATAGAGTCAGGTGTCTCAAGCTGTATTATGCGGTGATTGGATAAAACCAGACTTATTTTATAAAAATAACGTGTCGGAAGAATTTACTCTTTGTTATCAAGTACAGCACATGGACCAATTACCGTGTAGACCTCTAAAGGAATGGAAATTGATTATCGGGTCACCCAACGAAAGAATTGACCCGAAATCTTAAAAGGGTTACGTGTCCGGATAAGCTGTTTTAACGCTCACGTCCAAACGACTCAATATTTTGAGCTGAAATTTTGAGTCAGGGTATATACACCATTATTCTATTTTTTGGCGTTTAAATTTTATACGTACTCAGACTTTTATTTTTGAGACTCTGTTCAATTCGGGACTGTCCCTTTAAAATATGCCATCAAACTTAAAGGTGGATTTAAGCAGGAATGTACATGTAAAACTTTTTTTTCTTTTTTTCAGGGATTTCTTGGATTATTTTTCCAACTTAGATCACCAACATTGATTGAGGATATTCCTTTAGAAGAATGGGCTTCGAACAACCACACATTTGAATATGCTAAGGAAAAATATCAACAAACAGCAATGAACTGTTGGATAGCAGCGGGAATATACGTTGTTTTATTTTTTATTTCATTTATACAACAGCGAATGCATTCTAGAGCCAGTTATGAAGTGTAATTTAAGCAAGCTGTATAGAAGTGTACGAGCAGAGTAAAACAGTATCAAAACTTGGATCTTTAATATGTTAGTTTAGATTTTATTAAAAATTCACAAACAATGTAGTTAAAGTATATTTAAAAGGCAAAATACAATAACTTTCAAAAGTTAAAAAGAACAGTGAATATGTATATTAATTAATGTAGATATTTATAAGCGTCTAGATTTCCTTTCATTGCAATACATACATGTACAAGGCTAAAATGAAAATAATAGGATGATGTGTATTGTACATGTAGCATTTGAACAAATTATTTTATTGTATTGGTATAGTTCTGAAATCCACCTTTTATGTCTAGTCTTATTTATAACTGAAATATTTTTTGCGTCAAATGCCTCTGTTCTTACAGTAGATGGCTGCACCCAATTTCTAGATTTAATATAAGTTAAGTTATAATTGAATGTTTTAAAATAATAGATTGTATTGTAGCCATAATTAGCCACATCCTTGTCCTATAATTATATGAGTGTGTTAACCTAACATTTGTTTATTGTAAATAAAAATAGATCGTTAAATACTTATCATGTAGGCCTATATTATAAAGAGGTGTTTTGGTGGGGTACATGTTAATTGGATATCATGTAATCAAGTTACCGGTACCGGTATTTATCTTTGACAGAAATTATTCTCTTCTTTGAGCCAGATTTAGCAATTGACAGGGTTTATTCTGACAAAAAGTTACAAAATGTTGGAAGAAAATTTGCAAGTTGTCAGTTTTAAAGACATTGTAATCTACACTGTATTAAGAAAAAAAAACCTCCTTACATTTTCTTATCCTTTTTTAAAAAATTGCTTTGAAAATACCTTAAAAATATGTTTATTTTTATTGTGTGCATGGTTCTTATTCAATCAACATAATTAAATTTGTCATCAAGTCAAAGACTTCTTCATGTCTATAAGGCCATGTTCAACTTGACATTGCAAATCATGTCTTCAGCTCAAATTATATAATTGTTTCTGAAGCCTGTTCAGGCTTTGTATTCAACTGCCCTTGTAAATTTAAAAATTTGTTTAAAAGTAAGAAATTTTGTCTATTCTAAATCTTGAATTTATGTACATGTATATATTTTGTTCTAAGTGATCATAAAATAAAATGAATGTATTGATGTGTGTATGTATATATTGTAACTCAAATTATAAAATAAATCTCATTGATTTCATTTCCTCTTATATCTATGTGTCTTTTGCAGATTTGTTGTGTGTCTGACCTCAGTTGTTCTGACTGGGCCAAAGTGTACCTAGTTGTTCGGATGTGACAAAAACAAATTAGATTGGACAACTTCCTTCCCTGAAGAATATTTAACGTCTCTGGGCAGCCAAAAGGTTAAATACAGGCACATTGCATTAAAAGGTTTGTCCTGTCAAGTGACATGGTTTTATTCCCTGCTTGTACATGACTAGGAGTATGGTCGCCCATCCAACCTTGTGAGGTTTTTTTTCGGGCCCCCCCCCCCCCCCCCTGCTAAATTCCCTGACGTGACAGGCAAGCCAATTAATGAAATAAGATTGAACCATGTTAGTCCCCATTTCTGTCTCGCTTTTTTAACTGTTCATTCGAATGACTAGATGGTGCTTCTTTACAGGTCTTCTGATCTTCACCTTCACAAGGTATAACTAGGCAGCAAAATCCTGAAGAATTTTGTTGGTCAATAACTGGATCCAAAGTTGGCTATTAAGATTTTTTATGTTTAAGCTAGTCCTGATGCACCAACTGGCCTATGAAGAACAAGCAGATGCCACAGAGGTGTGCTATGAGGGAAATTTGGCAGGACTGCAGCCTACTTGATTGGCCAACGCTGGAAAGACACTGCGACTCCCATGTCATAATACAGTGCTGCTATATTTCCGGTGTTCTCAATAGAAATGAACAGTTCATTGGAGTGACATACTTCAACCAACAACCAATACGTACCGATCATGCTTAAAAAATAAAACAATAATGAAGGCAAAACAAATAATTTGAAAAAAATTTAATATCATAATATTTCAACTAAAATAATAAACAATGGACTAAAATTTCATATCACAGTTCTTTTGTCTTAGAATTCAACAAGAACCTTATTTGCAAAATCTTCAGTCTAAAACAGATCTTAAATTTTGAGGGTGAGTATGTGAACTTTCATATTAATTTATTGCAGCAAATACTTAAATACAATTTATTAGCCATGTATAGAACCAAACAAGTCCTAATTTTGTGGTTTTTTTTAATATTCTGGCTTGTCTTTTATGGCTCAAGTTCATATATCCCCATCAACCTAGAATTATACAGAAGCGCAGTACAGCGCATATCTATAAATTTTTAACATCTAAATTTTGTAATAAGGCTAAAACTCACGAATCTAATATATCACAGTTTCATATTTTGTTTTAAACATAAAATACATGAAACAACATCACAATAGAAATGTTAATAAGAAAATCTAACAAGATTACTTAAAAGAGAATTACAATGAAATTTTAATTGTTTGTGACAACTCTGGGGCATGTTTCATGAAAATTTAACTAAGATAAAATACAAATTTTAGTAATTTGATTGGATAATATTAGATTAATTTTAGTGCTTAGCCAATCGAAATTGAAGTATCTTCTAAAATTTGGATTTTATCTTTAGTTAAAATTTCGTCTTGTAATGGTGGTAACAAACTATGTGACAGGCCCACCTGTGCTGCCAATATATATATATATATAATTTTACATCTAATGCAGGTGAGTAAAAAGTAAGTCTCTTATTTTCTGTCAATTTTCTCGCTAGAAGAGTGAATAGCCCACCTGTGCGGACAATATAGGTTATCTTTACATTGGATGTGGGTATCCGAGAACTAAGTCTCTTGTTTCTGCCTATTTTCTATCATCATTACTAAGTGATTTACAATACTTTATTACATGTACATACTTACGACATAAATATATTTACAAACATTATCTTTTAAAGATCTAAATCTTGAGGCATCAAACAGTTTTAACATTGAACTTTATATACCCAATATGACCATCATTTGCCGTTAAATAGATAAATAGTTTTGTCAAAAAATTAGAATTGACAACAATGGCAAGTCTAAATTATTATAATAAATACTTAATAACGTTACTTTCATTACCTCAGTAATAAGAAATGAAAAAAATATTATGGCAAAAAAAATATAGACACTATTCACACGTCAACAACATTATAAATAATTAGGACAAACATGATAAAGTTCTAAATCTATTTACAAAAAGAAAATATAAGAAAGGAAACTATTTGATATGATAATGATGCCAATGAATTGTAAAATTTGATGTAGACTATATTTAATGTAATTGTGAAATGAATAAATGTTTGTGAAGGTTTACAGCAGCATATTCTTGAAGGCCATCTGTATGGTTCGTTTTGTGAATTCTGTTAGAGCTGTTACCATATAAAACAAATCACTATCATGAACTTCCTCTAAAAATTAAAGAAGAAAATTATTTTCAACTATTCAGTATAAAACTATTTTCAACTATTCAGTATAAAACTAACTACAGTAAAAGAAAGAAAATGTATTAAGTCAAGACTCCAGAATTACCAAGCTAGGGTTTTATTAGTGAAACGGGGAAATTAAAACTTTTAATTATCAATAACGATTTATACCAAATTACCTACACTTGGTACTCGTTTAATTATCAATAACAATCTATACCCGTTTAATTACTCTCATTAAACATGTAGCTTCATTAAAATAGGTGAAAGGGATACCGGTAGTACACCGGAGGGAGAAGGGGGGGGGGTGTATTATCCGAAAGGTGGGCAAAAAGCGTGAGTTTACCATTCTAGATTCCAGATTGGGACATATGTCTTTTCCAATTATACTTAGAGAAAAAAATAAGTGAAATAATCTTATCTGAACATCTGATAATGTTATTATGGATGGTGCCTAGCTTAAAAGTCCAGGTATGGTGCTGTAGATTAGGCAGGAAAAGCTGCATTGCATTTATTTAGAAATCTCATTTAGATAATAATAATTTTTGTTTTTAAAATACACAGTAACAAAACTACAATAAATATACAAGGTGTACAAGGATCAAATGAGTCTGTCTCAAAGTGACACAAAAATTTGTGATCCGCACTTTCACAGGTCATATTTTCTGTTATGTTCTACTTTGTGGGGCCAAAACTGCTAATAGGGGTTTGGATGGCCGAATGGTAAGCATGTGTGTGCTGTATCATGAAGCCTGTCACTGAGTAAATTGGCGAGGTTTCAAATTCCCGGTTGTATGTGCCAAGGATTAGGGACGCCTCCTCATGGGTTTTCTCCCGGTTTGGTTCCCTCCCACTGCTAAAGACCCCTACGCGCAAGCGAATTATTGAAATAAAATTAAATCACATGTTAGTCCCGAAATGACCTAGTTTGTGTCGAGTGGACATTAAACCCCATTTCTCTCTTTCGCTAATACTAGCATTGTTATTATTACTACCTGATTCTGTGAATTCATGCATATCTAATATAAGTTCTTTAAACATATCCATCATACTGTTGATAAAAAGTAGCCTATCCTTGCTATTATCCATCACTTGTAGAATATTCTGTACCATGATCATTACACATGATAAACTATAACTATTCTTAACACAAACCTATAAATAACAATAATAGTCAACATTGATGCATTTCAAGGAAATAATAAACCACTTTGTGGATAACATATATTGAGTTTATTAACTGCAGTGTTTCGATGAGGGTACTTTCACTGTTCTCATCATTTCATAATAACGTTGAAAGTATACCACATTGAAACACTACAGTTATACCTAGTGAATGTTACCCATACAGTTGTGTTTATAAGAAAATGGTTGAATGCTATTTATGGATGACAAGATTCAAAATTTCACCTTGCAGAAATGGCAGATTATCTCCCTTTAGTCTTCAGAATTATTTTTGACTCATAAAAGAAATTGTGTTTAATTTCCTACTTTTCTGCACTATACATTGTACTATGAGGGAAAAGATGCCTGGGCAGCATCACTATGGCCTACTCTTATATCAACTGTCAAGGGATCTTTTACATGCATGGGAACTCAGTTATTCGTCCCATACGAATGACTAGACAACTATTTGTCAGACTCTATGTCCTGCACCACTGATAAGGTGAAATCTTGCAGGAAAAATCCAGAGGAACTCCAGGCTAGCGAGCTAGCGTCTTACACCCCACTGCTGCTCCCTTAATCAGAAGGGAAAAAAAAAGACATAGAAACTCGCAGTTATCTGGTTGTATGATTGATATAAAATTGAATGTTTACCAGACAAAAAGAAGTGGTTACACTGCAGAGTTCTATAATTCTTCCATTGATGGCTTTGCTGATGAGTAACTTAGATGTAATTTTATCACCGCATAATAATAATAAATTAGCCACATTTTCAGCTAACCATTCATCTGGAGAACCTTAATTATAAGAATAATATTCACATTTAATAACAATTGGCAAAGGAGAGAGAGAGAGAAATGGGGTTTAACGGCCACCTCGACACAAAGTAGGTCATTTTGGGACTAACATGGTTTTAATTTCATTTCAATAATTCGCTTGCGTGTAGGGGTCTTTAGCAGTGGGCGGAAACCCGAAATTGGCAAAGGGCATTTAGGTGAAAACTATAATAGTAATAGGCAAGTTGTGTTGAATGTTCATTTCCCTAATCAAAACCTCACAATATTACAGGAAAAAATGATTTACAGTTTGCAGGGTTACCATAGAAAGGTCTTTGGTCAATAGTAACAGAGGGCCACTTCTGCCAGTCATAAAAAATCAACCAATAACATATTTGAAAAGAATTAGAAGGCAAATCTCGCCCATGTACAAATGGTATGATAATGTGAAAACTTAAAATGGAAGAAAAATAAAGTGAATGGGAGTATTATTATTAATATATATGTAGTTAGGGACTGTATATAATCTAGAGTAAGCCCAGAGATACTCATTAAAGGGACAATAACACTCTTGCTGGCTTGACAGGTCCAGAAAAAAAAATTAGCCTTATTCTAACTACAAGATGTTTAAGTTACAACCTATCTTACTTGTCCAGAGGGTTCGAAAATATGTTTAAATCCAAGTTGCATTTGAAAGTGCTTACGTAAGGCTTTTCAAACCATGTTACGGCATTTAGTTGAATTTTTCCAATTTTTAAAATTAGGTGTGTTAAGATGAAATTTGTATCATTTTTCAATTGAAATATTGTAAAATAGTACAAATTGTTGAGCAGAATAAAGATTGCAACATATTATTCAGTTACAACAAGAGTGGTATTGGGGCTTTAATATGGTGCCATATTTTGTGAACTTGAATTTGCGATATACCCACACTAAGATCAAAATATTTGTTTAAAACTTACTAGTTAATTCATCAACAACACTAATAATATCATCTTCAGACCATTCTTTCTTATAATTAAACAACAACTGAATACATTCAGCTATTTCACCAAAATGTGAAAGGGATTGTTCTGTATTGATTGGTGTGTTTTCACACATCTCATACCAAAAGATATCACCTAAAAAGAAGCAATAGAACAAATGAAATTAAGAGAATTTTTTTTGCAATTTAAAAAATAAATGACCTTTAAAGTTTTTTAAGTACCCTAATCTAACTCAGTAATTGGATTTTAATAAATGAAATTCCTGAAAATTATAAACATGGGTTATCTCCCTTTAGTCTTCAAGTTTGTGTACAGCATTGGGGATATTAACACCAACAGCTAAAATAATATAATAAATTTAAAGTTCCTCTTTTCTTACCATCTTTTGAAGCACCATATAAAAGATATATAATTCTAGCCTGGGTGACCATGGGCCAGGGTTTGAGGATACGAGTTAACCAGAATGCTTTATCCATCAATGACGGGCATGGATCAAGAAATACCCTTCTTATTAACAACCGCATACTCAGCTCTATTTTAGGGTATGATCCTAAAATCAAACAAATAGTAAATCATTTATCAATGGAGAAAGGATTAAAATATTTGGTCTTATTAATAAATATATATGAATTTGTATAGCACTGAGTGTTCAATCTAATAAGATACTCCAGGGCTCTGGTTACAATTAAAATACATATAACTTAAACGGCAGTGAGTTTAACAGCAGTTAGAAAAGTTGTGTTACGTTTCTTCTTAAAAAGCAGTATTAGCAGAGGTTTTTTTTCATATATTGAGTAGGTAGCTCATTCCACACCTTAGCAAAAGTGTAAACAAAGGAATTTTAATGCATGAAATATTGAAATTTAAATGTTAACCCATAATTATAATAAAATGATTTTTTCAAAAATTCAATGAATTGCACAATTTATTAAGACTAATTTTGTTTTTGTAAAAGAAAAAGAAGACAAACCTGGTTTTGCTGTGACAACTGCTTTAATATTTTTAAGTAAAGATGTGTGATTACAGATAGCCTCAAAAGCTTTTAAACATTCTGTGTCATCCCATCCAGCAATTACTGTGTGAAAAAATTTACCAAAACAGGTCAAAGAAATACAGTTCTCTCTATCATGTTCATTTTCTGAATTACAGCACATCATCTGAAATAAATAAACATTTATCTTACAGTCTTTTTATATACTGATTCACTCAATTCCATCATTCTAGTGGTAGAGCTTTAAAAACAACAGGTTTTTTTTAAGCTGCAGATCTTTCCTTTTTTGGAGATATTGTCATGTGATTGAAGTGTGTCAAGTCGAGGACTCATGTGTATAAACAGTCTTCTCTTCTGGTAATATATGATATGGCTTTGTTTTCAGTTAATTTCTAATAACCATGAAAATAAGATACCATTCACCCCAAAGCAGATTATCAACTGCATTCACTGGCAAAATTAACTACTTCTAAAAATTTGGTATCTTCCTTAGTGTAAATAAGCTGGGGCCGGTTTCACGAAATTTTAACTTAAGATAAAATCCAAATTTTAGTACATACTTAAATCTGATTGGCTAAGCGCTAAAATCAATCTAATACTATCCAATCGAATTACTAAAATTGGATTTTATCTTAGTTAAAATTTCGTGAAACAGGCCCCAGGATAATTTGAAAAGTTAAAGGATCAGTATGAGTATGATTGCAGGGGCAGTAACTACAGGAGTACAAACTCTAAATGCGTATAATTCAATAGGAATATACCAACATCTATTATTTCTGAAAATCTGGTCTGCAGCTTGAACGGACATGGTACTAGCAGACCACCAGCCCAGCTGTTTAAAAAAAATTAAAAAAATGTAGTACTGCTTCAATGACAGTTAATTAGATCTATTCTGAATTGTTAATTCATATATAATGCTTAAATAATTCATTCCTCCATATTTTTTTACCTTTGTAAGAAAATCATTTATCACTCGGAGTCTGTCTTTTGTTGCATATAAACATGTTGATCTTTTCATTAATAAGCCTGTGAAATAAAGAAAAAAGATTTAAAAATGTTTCTTTATAGCATTTACCTCTTTCAATTTTTCTAAAAATTGTTAGACAGTCCTACTAACAAATTGGACATGTTAGGTACTTGATTTGGGGTTTCAGACAAATCGATCTCTAAAGCTGTCAACGTAATCAGATTGCGGTCAATAAACCCTTAGAAAGCTTAGGTCACAGACTATTATAAAAATCAGAATTAATTTGATAAGGTCACAAAGTTGAAATTCTTGTGAACTAAAGTGGTATCAAATATGGCAGTTTCCAATAACTATTATTGACAGTTAACACTTAACACTAGACAGTCTTTATCTAGCTAGATTTTTTCGCCCAAACTTGGGTGTACTGTTAAATTACTGTACAGATGAAACAATTTCTCTCCAAAAAGATGCCACACCACTTAATTCCTATTTCAAACTAAAAACAAAATCCAGTGGGTTCATGAACTCAACTCTAGCATTTTGACCAGGGTGCACATTTGAGAGTATAGGCCTATGGTATTGTAAAAACGTACCAAGTTTTTCATATTTTTCGAAGTAGAGTTCATAATGCTCGGGTGGTTTAAAAACATGATTGTGAGGTTGTGGTGTAATATGACGTGTCACTGGTTGGGTAATTCTGTATCCTTCCACTAGGTTTCGCATGATCTTTGATGTTATTGTAAGAATACTCAGATCCTCAACTGAAAAAAAATAGAGAGCAATGTAATGATCCTTACATAATCTAAGCAAATAGCCTTATAGATTGAACAGATTCAACAAATTCTTAATTAGTTCAGATCCATAAAATTTGTATAATTCACACCAGATCATAACCATTCTTACTTTTCTTAGATAACCGGAACCGTAGCTAGATAGTTATCATTTTTCAACTGACTTGTTAATGTTAAAAAATTAAAAAGATACAATCTTAATTTTAATGGTAAAATATTGAAATATCCAAGTGGTCCATGTCAAATTATTGTCTCTTTATCGGAACCGTAGCTAGGCTAGGCCTAGATCATTTTTAACTTACTTGTTAAAAAATTAAAAAGATAAAATCTTAATTCCAATGGTAAAATATTGAAATATCCAAGTGGTCCATGTCGAATTATTGTCTCTTTATGATCTTCTATTTCTCTCACAACCAATCGCGTTGACCTTCTCGGTTTCTTTGTTGGCAAAAATGTAACATCTGTGACTGTTGCCATCCTGAAGAATCAAAATATATAGGTTTAGATCAGCATTTTACAATGATATTAGACAACAAAACTTGATTCGAAAGTATAAGTGAGTCAATTAGTTTGTTGCACTGCAGTTCATCTATAGCCTATTCATTACAATTTGGCAATGGTATTTTCTTTTGGTACATTATTTAGTATAATTTATAGTGAAGGCCTAGTCTTCAATAATCAAGTTTTTTTTTACAGCTGTTAGTCTAGTTTCATAGAAAAGTATCTAAAGTAAGCCTAGCTAGAAGTAGTTGTAAAGCAGGCCTCCACATGAATAAATTACTGGAGAGTCAAAAAAAGCTCTCCTGAAATTGGAAAAAGGGTAAATCCCTCTGCTGAATCTCTTGAGGAGATCTTTATTACAATAATTAGAATTTGTGATAAAGACCCGAGATATAAATCAATTTTGAAACCAACTGTCCAGACTTTTGGGTCAAATGAAGTCCCGTTAAGAAATAGGGTTATGTTAATGTTAACTTTAAAATAACCAGATATCAACAAATGGATAAGCAAGTTGATATTGTCGATATTGACATATTTTTTATTACCGGTAAATTTTTCCTGATTATTTTCTTTGAGGCGAATCATTTTAGTAGACATTAAGGAGAGCTATAAAAGCTCACCTCGACTGGCATCCAGGCGCGTCCAGGAAAGCGAGAGCAATCACTCTCCTTTTACCTGAAGGCCCGTCAAAGTCAAGACTCTTAATCTACACTCTAACTTAACCTTAAAGTTAAAGAAGGCCTGTTTTTAGAGTGTTTTATTGTTATTATTTATTTCTCTTCTCTCTTATTTTTTAAAATCATGAAACGTTATAAAAAAATACTGGCCTTCTGGCATGCATGCTGCCCTATTATTTTCAATGAATTTCAATACATCCAATTTTGGCAAACTTTTTAAATATTACTATTAGGCTACAATTAAACTGAAAAATGTTAGTAATATTACTAGTCTTTTTACCGAAAACTTTAGATAACGGTAGGCCAACCATACATTCATTGATCAAAAACTTAGTTTAAAACTTCACTTGGTCTTGCTTACTAATACTAATTACTTCCTTGTCATTGTTATTAATATTTACAGTAAATTTTACTTTGTCTTTAAATTAGACAAACGGGGTGCAGATAGTAAATATAATAAATACAAAACGTGTTGGATTTACCAACCTAAAATCCAATCTAAATGGTGCCTTGTCGACAGAACAAACCCAACTAAAAATGACAGATGACCCAGGCCAAATGCAGACGACGTTATCTATCACGTGACTGTCATGTGAGCTCATCGTCTGCAAATGTTGATACTCTCGGTTGTCCAGAATTGGTGAAGTCTGATATTGGAATATCAAAGAATGAATCATAGTTTTAGAAACGAAAAACATAAAAACCCAGAACAGATTTCTTTTGGAGATTTTATTTTCCAATTCTAAATTAATTTAACTTATTTATCTACACCGTTTTCGTGCTTGTTATTCTTTTTAGATTTCCCGCCGTAATTTTTCTGAAAACTGGGTCTAGGGGACACAAATCTATCTTGGAAAATCAATAGAGTGACTTCTCCTGAATCTTGTAGCCCCGATTGACCGGTATTCAAATATAAATAGTCAGATCCAACCGATAAGTACTTTGCTTAATTTCATGGCGAAATAGAAATACATCGAGGATTGATATTGCAATCTTATATGTATTATTGTGATAATCCCAAAAAATATACACATTTATATGGACTACGTTATAAACATGCTGACAAATAATTTACTACATACTATCGGGTAGTTTTGTCTTTCCCAAATGTAAACAAAAATGGCTACCAAAACAAATTTTCAGAAAAAGGCACGTGGAAAATTATTACAAATACCTGGTACACGACCATCCTTGTACAATAATCAGTTGTTGGTGTCAACAGGAGTTCCTTCGCTGGACCATGTCTTGGGTAACTGGAAATTATATATACCTGTAATTTTTCCTCACATTTCCATACTAGTAGTAATAAGAAACACTAGAAAATCAGGCTTAGCGCAATGAATTTTGAAAATGAAAAGAATCATAACATATTTGGGGATCACGCGGTCAGGTGTTCGATCTCTTCATTTGGCCGAGAAATTTCATCCAGATTTTACTGTGTGGTTCCCCCATGGCATATCAATGATGTAGGATGGAGGGCTTTACAAGGACAGCTGTCTAGGCTAGTCGTTCAGATGGAATGAAAAACTGAGGTCCCATATTGGTGTGCACGTAAAAGATCCCTTAACAGTTGGATTTCGATATAAGAGTAGGTCCCGTTTTAGCACACTGTATGGCGTATGCCCGTCTTCATTGACATTAGCCAAAGGAGCAGAGCGACAGTAGGACGTAAGTTAAACTCAATTTCATTTCATTTTATACCATATTTAATGTGATTTGTTCTTGTTTCAGGAGGTGGTGTAGCCGTTGGAACAGTTTTAATGATAGGTAGGTTTACCAAGTTTTAAATATATGTAGTGTGCTGTATCATGTATGTATCGTTGTCAAATTTATGTATTATATTATCAACATCTTGCTTTGGCCCATAGAGGGAATGCAGGTAGCTTTTACTGGAACATTTATTTTTTGCTTTAAATATTTCAACAAATTTTGTGCAGGAGTACCACCTTACCATTACACACAAACAAAATAGTTAAGAAGACAAACTACACAATGAAATAAACAACAAATATCAAATCAAGTGAATGTTATTCAAAATGTTTATTTGCCTCTTTTCTTGTATCAAGGAATTAGCAATGATATAAAGGATCTTATGGTGTAGCCATTCATATTCCCACTACCGTAAGCAGAATCATAAACATACATTTTGCAGGAGCTAAATATGCCTATAGACCCAAAATGTTATATAAACTATTAATTACTAAATTAAACATTTATAAACATTACAAAATCATAATCAACTCTCGATGGCATTGAATTTCAACTAGATTAGAATGGTTTGCCTTTTAAAATTTAATTTAAAAATGGGAAAGCGAGGCCTAGTCTTGAATATATCAGTGTCCTGGTTAGTGGTTACCACAATGCACACATCTTATTATCTATTTTTGAGCTATTATATCAGGAATGGTCGGCTCCTTATTTAAATCTTACATGTAATGTATCTTTAACCAACATGTTTAACCTACAAACAGTGATAACTTGAATTAGAATGAAATAATTTGAATGAAATGAAATTATTTTCATTTTACATTATCCATTTTTGAGCTACATGTATTATTATATCAGGAATGGTCGGCTCCTTATCTTATATATACATTTAATGTATCTTTAACCAATGTGTTGTTTATTTCAGAGGAAGATGTGTTTGGAGACTATGCCCGACTGTTAGTGAAATATTTTACTGCAGAAGCTGTGATGACAGGTCAACCAATGATGCTAGCAAGTTTAGATGTTGAACCAGAAGATTTAATTAAAGTAAGAAAAGAAGACTGTTTACTTCATTAACACTCATGATCATTTGTTACTAGATAGAATGGTCAAAGCTTTAGATAAAGAGCAGGTCATTCTGACTGTAATTGTGTAAAAATATATAATGAATATAAAATTTCTGTTAAATTACTTTATTCTGAACGAAGTTATGATTGTTTGAAATTTTGACAGGATAGCCTTGATTCTACCATTGCTACAATAATGAAAAAAAGAGTCTTGATTATCTAAGGTAATGTTACAAATTATTTAATGTCTAAAGAATAATTTAAATAACAGAAAAATGACCTGCAATATACACAGAATTAGATTTTACATAATGCAACTGTACACAATAAACAAACATTGCGAAATTTTTTATTTTGTTTTAAGGATTTACCAGCCCCTATAATAGATGAACGTAAAGAAGAGAAGAAGACAGAATCTAGTCAGTTAGAACAAGCAGATGATTCAATGAAGATTGCATGGAGATATCAAAATCTTCCCAAGTTTCAGGTATTATTTATTAAACTGTGTCTATGTTTACAAACAATAGTTTGGATGCAGCTATGGCACCAGGCAGGGTAAGTTTACTCTTTCGGGACACCTGTTACTACTGTTTGTCATGTATTTTGTACACGGTAAGCAGCCCATATGCTGATTACACTATTTTGCCTGATTACACTATTTTGCTTGTAGGCCTACCGTTTTTTTAGGACTTCAAATTTTGTCTAATGGTTTGGATTATTCGTACTTGGTTTTATTTTTATTCATACTGAATTTAATTATTATTGCTTTATAAATTACTGATATTCAGTCTTGTTTTGTGGATTATACATGTCACTGAAACCTGGATTTGGAGATGTTTTTCTAAACTGGTAAATACTGTATAGATCAGAGTTTTTGAGATGGTTGGGCTAGTCTTGTTAGGGCAAAAAATCAGTAATGATTATAACGGTAAGCGATCGAGTTTCACCCAGTTACTAGAGCTTGCAGGTGTAATTGGGATATGTATGGTTTGTCAATGTTTCACAATGCGCTGTAGAAGGGTGCATCTAAAGCCATGCACTTTTATTTTTTTCCTGGAACACCTCAACCAATCTCACCCTATGCTTACCTGCACATGCGCCTAATGCACCGAAGAATACGGTGGGACCTGTATGTTTGGGCTAGTCTTTGAGTAGGACCTGTATAATGGTTGGGCTAGTCTAGAGTGGGACATGTTTTAAAAATTTGAATCTTGCCATGATCGTTTACGGAGTTAATGCCCCTCAATAAAAGTTTAAAGCCACACTTGAAATGCTGCAACGGACAATACTATGTTTTAAATTACCTTTTTTTTCCATTACAGTCAAATCCTACAGGGATTAAATTCGGTCACTATTATGATTTAACTAAAACAATGGAGAAACGTTTGGTGGAATCGATTGATATAAAATGTCTTTCTACCACACAATTAAACAAAATAAAACTGTAAGTACCAAGTCACCAACAAAATGACCATTTAACATTTGTCAGTGGTGCAGGACAGAGTACCTGCCACGGAACAGTATCAAGCCTTTTGGATGGGACAAAAAACTGGTTTCCTCCCACTCCTAAGACCCCTAACCACAAGCAAATTATTGAAATTCAATTGAACGATATGTTAATCACGTAACGATCTGGTTTGTGTCAAACCCTCTATCTTTTTCTGTCTTTCAAATGATCATAACACATCTATTTCAGCCCAGTAAATTCAGCTGAAATTATGAATATTAATTATATGAAACTTTTGAATAAAATAGCCACGGTAATCGAAGAGGGGAAATATTTAACAAAGGATAAAGTGGACAAGAGAAATGTATTAAAAATAGGTAAGATAGATTGACATTTTGAAAATTTTCAGTTAATGTGTGTAATGAATATTGTTGGCACATTTATCCACCGTCTGTTCAGGTCAGAGTTCTGGTCAAATTTCCCCAAATTGTTCATCGATCACAAATGTTAGTGTTATTTCCCCAATTACATTTACAGGATAAAGAATTTTTTCAAACTGAATGGTATTATGAATTTGTTGATAAAAAATTAGTCAGCTGTGTTAAGATTCATGAAATCTTCTTAATTCCCATAGAACTTAAGTGCTCAATGTGACATAAGAAAGAACCCACCAATATTGAATTTCAAAACTTTTTGGATGATAAATTTTGAAATTGTTATTCAGAGTGATCTTACAGTTCATATATTAGTTTGGTATATATTTTATTATAACAATGAAGCATTTAACGTCCCTAAATATAGGCAACATTGTTGTCTGTTTTATTTCTATACTTTGCTACAATGCAATACAGGGGTAGTGGTCTAACTTATTCGCTTTAGATCATAACGTCTGGCATTGAATGAAGTGGTGTGTGTTGAACCCACGCTTTTACATGACAAGGAGTAGGGTTGCCTATCTAACCTAATGGGTGTAATCCAGGTCCTCCAGTTTCCTCCTACTGATAAATATCCTACGCTCGAGTGAATTATAAAAACAAAATTGTTGGCTATCATATGTTGGACCCTAATAAATTAGTCTGGATGATAAACCCCATTGCTCTCTCTCATTTTGCATGTCTTTTTTTCAGCTGTTCATTCTTTAGGTTCACCGATGTGGGGTGAAAATAGTGGACTAAAGTTAGATGGTACAGGTCATGACCCCTCATTACCAAGATTTCTACTTGGTTTACGTGCTTTATTGAGATCATCGTTCGCTGTCTGTCTTCTTACAGTACCAACACACCTATTTCAGGTACAGTAAATTATCCTTTTAATACAGTAACTTATCGTTTTGATACTGTAACTTATCCTTATAATACAGTAGCTTATCCTTTTAATACTGTTAATTATCCTTTAATACTGTAACTTATCCTTTAAAACTGTAAATTACCCTTTAATACTGTAACTTATCATTTAAATACTGTAAACTTCTCCTTTAAATACTGTAACTTCTCCTTTAAATACTTCCATTAGCCCAGGTTAGGTGCATAATAGTAGGACGTTAAACCTCACTTCAATCACTTCAACCTTTAAATACTGTAACTTCTCCTTTAAATTCTGTAACTTATCCCTTTCAAAACTGCAACTTCTCCTTTTAATACGGTAACTTATCCTTTAAAAATTGTAACTTGTCTTTTAATACTGTAGCTTATCCTTTCATACGGTAACTTATCCTTTTAATACTGTAACTTATCCTTTTAATACTGTAACTTATCCTTTTAATACTGTAACTTATCCTTTTAATACTGTAACTTCTCCTTTTAAAACTGTTACTTATCCTTTAATACTGTAACTTTTCCTTTAATACTGTAACTTATCCCTTTAAAACTGTAAACCTCGTGGGTTTCCTCCGGGCACTCCAGTTTCCTCCCATTGCTAAAGAACCCTATGCACAAGCGAATTATTGACATACAAAATTAAACCACATGTTAGTCCCAAAATGACCTAGCTGTGTTGAGTGGACATTAAACCCCATTTCTCTCTCTTTAAAACTGTAACTTATCCCTTTAAAACTGTAACTTGTCCTTTTAATATTGTAGGAAAACTCATTTACTAGACAGGTAGAAAAATTCTGTGATACAGTTTTACATCTAGAAAGTTTTTCTGGATCAGAAAAAGAAAAGAATCCAGTTTTTAAAGAATATCATGGTAAGAAAAATGGTTTAACTTTACTTGTATATTGCTACATTTTAATATGGTCTCATATTGTTGACACCCTGTCGGCTGGTCTTCCCCAATTTGTGTTAACACTCTTAATACAGGTAGTTACAAATTTCATTCGATCTTTTTGAATTTTTGTACCTACATGTATTAGCTTTCTGTTTTGAGTATACCACTTGTTACAAGAAGCTACAATTATTATCTCCTAGTTTAAATGATTTTTGATGATATGTAAAAAAGTTATGCACCTTTTCGATGAAACCATGTTAACACTTTGGAGGTCACAATTATCACTTGATACTGGTTATTTGGTTATAGACAGTAGGATGTAAAATTAAAAAAAAACATTTCATTTGTTTGGTTATACAGTATAATGAAAGAAATTGAATAGATTTTCAATGATTTTGAATCACTAACTTTTAAGGTTATTCCACTTGGCTACAAAACCTTGTTAACACTCTTTTTGCTTTGTGTGCAATAAATGGAGGAGATGTTTGCGTGAATAGGGTCTTGCTGCTAAACCTGTCGAGTGGATTTTAAACCCCATATCTCTCTCTCTCTTGTAGTAAGTACATGTACTTTGTTTTATTTCTGTAATTAATAGATTAATAGATGATGGATTAATAAATTATATATTTCAGGTTTGTTAAATATTCGACAGTTACCGAGATTAAATACAATGGCTGCCCATGAACCAGATACATTAGACCTCGCTTTTAAATTAAGGAGGAAGAAATTCACCATAGAGGTAAAACATACAAATTTTGCAAAGGAGGTTTTTTAAACTGGTTGCTGGGTTGATTGTAATGAAATGAAGGATAGAAATTGAGTTTAACATCCTACTGTTCTGCTCTGACTGGTCTAATGAGTGAAATTTTGTTCGGGAAGCAGCAATGTGGCCTACTCTTATATTGAATTCCAACTGCAAAGGGATCTTTTACGTGCACACCAATGAATACACAGGACCTCAGTTTTTTGTACCATCCAAACAACTAGACAAGTGTCCTGGTCAGGTTCTGCATTGAGTGTAATGAATCTGAATCTAGACATGTCTTGGTAGGGTGTTAGTCAATCTGAATCTAGACATGTCTTGGTAGGGTGTTAGTCAATCTGAATATAGACATGTCTTGGTAGGGTGTTAGTCAATCTGAATATAGACATGTCTTGGTAGGGTGTTAGTCAATCTGAATATAGACATGTCTTGGTAGGGTGTTAGTCAATCTGAATATAGACATGTCTTGGTAGGGTGTTAGTCAATCTGAATATAGACATGTCTTGGTAGGGTGTTAGTCAATCTGAATATAGACATGTCTTGGTAGGGTGTTAGTCAATCTGAATATAGACATGTGTTGGTAGGGTGTTAGTCAATCTGAATATAGACATGTCTTGGTAGGGTGTTAGTCAATCTGAATATAGACATGTCTTGGTAGGGTGTTAGTCAATCTGAATATAGACATGTGTTGGTAGGGTGTTAGTCAATCTGAATCTAGACATGTGTTGGTAGGGTGTTAGTCAATCTGAATGTAGACATGTCTTGGTAGGGTGTGTTTCATAGTAGTAAGTTTGATAGTAATCGGTCTGAATATAGATAGGCATTTCTTTTGTTTTAACTACAAATGACCAAATGATAAATGGTGGATTTCGGCAAATGGAAAAAGGTGTCATCCTTTCTTAAATATAATATAAAGATAAAGAAGCCTTTATGGGCTTAGAAAAAATCATGTGCAATGAAGATATGGGTAATCAATCAATTCTGATTTTTGTTGATGCATAAATACTAAGGTTGTCATCTGATGTCTTTAAAATAGTAGCGATGTTTGATAAATATTTTTGGTTTCAGCCCCTTCATCTTCCTCCAGAAATGGCAGAACAATCCAGTCAAGGTCACGAAGATCCATTAAAACATCTCAAATCATCAACTGCTGGTTGTGGAGGAGGAACAGGAAACAGCAAGTTAGATTTTTGAGGGGGAGAAAGTGAACCTTTAATACTTGTTAATGTTATTGATATTTGTTATAAAATAAAATTTTGAAAAAGAGACCGAATTGGGTTTTTCAAATATTCTGTAAAAACACAATCCGGACATTAATGCAATTTTTATTGAGCCTAATAATCCAATCCAGCCTGTCTGTTCTCCTGACCTGGATCTCATGCCATATTTGTCATGTGAGTTTGTAGTTGATTGGAGAGCCATGAAAGCAAGGTTACTATGGCACCGGCTATTCCACAATGAGGTCCCGGGTTTGAACTCTGTGTTGCCAAGAAATCTGCTCATGTTAGAGGGTCTGTCAAGTATAATCCTAACCCTAACCCTAGGTTTTGTACCATCAGCAATTGAAATAACGGGTCACATCAAATTAAATCTTTATTTTGACCTAAATCAAAGAGGGTAAGCTCCCTTACATAGTACCAATGGCTTACCTCCCCAATTTGCTTGTGATCCTTCCATTGGCTTAGCTAGAGTTTGTCTTCACGGTCGAGAGTGAGGTCATCATGAGGAATCTGAGGGGTCTAAGGTGGAGATGAGGTAAAGTTTGGGGTGAGATCTGGGGAATGAGCATCTTCAATAGAAGGCTTGATCTTGCTTTAACTCCGTACATCTTACCAAGCCCTTTATGTAATATCTTGCATATTTCGACACAAATTTCGACACAAATTTCGATTGGATACTGGCCGAGCTGGGTCGACTATCAGAATACCAAGTCATGAACTTTCCAGCTAAGATGTCTACCTGTGATAATTGAGTTGCAAAGTTCAAGGTTCGTTCAATGTCAAGGTTTCTGTGGAGGTCGCCATGTTTGATTAGAGTGTGTTTGTGTCGCAATCTCTGATTAGGTACTACAGATTACATGGCAGCATTACAGGGAGATAATGTAGCTATAAGTTCAGGAATTGCAGACCAGTCTAGCAACATCTAGATGTTGTCAAATTTGCGGTCATGCTTTAGGAATATGGGGATTTAGAGAAGCCCTGAGATTAGATTTCTGCTCATTTTGATGCATATATGTATAGGATTAGAGTGGAGTGACGTCAAACGGGGGGGGGGGGGGGGGCAATGTTTCACATGTTCGTTTGTTGAATGCTCTGCAGGAGCTTGGGAAGGCCCAGCACCCCCACCCACCCCTTTGAACCTGTGCTTGCCTGCTTGGCCATGTGACACCTGATGATCAGAGTCAGTGTAGTGTAAATTGGTTGATTTGAACATGACACCAAATGTTGTTGAAATTTCATGTGACAACACTGATTATATGATATGGTAAACAGGAGGATAGTTGGCACTGCCCGGACTAAAAAAAATCATCACCATACTATAGTTATTATGTCTTTTAATTACATCTTTTAATATTTAAACAAAACAACTAGCTTATAACAAAAACTATACATATAAGAACTATAACAATAGTCGCTTCATTTACTTATAAACAATAATGATAAAATGCAAACCCCTTTAAATATAATTATTAAAGGAGGTGTATCATTGTCTGATTCCCCGATTCGGGAATATACGAACCGGAATGTTGATTAGAGAAACCTACTGTTTAAATTTTCACTAACTTAAATACAGATCAGCGAATGAGATTATTAACGGTTGGGCAAATATTATCACAACCCAATGTATCACTCACGGAATCCATTCAGCTCAAACTGAGGCTCAAACAAGGGGGAGGTTTGTATTCTGCTTAAAGGACAACTTCACATGTTGTGCAATTTGATATGTCAGGTCAGTTTTAAAAAAATGCGTTGTATCATTTGTGTTTATTCTGCTTAAAGGACAACTCCACGTGTTGTGCAATTTGATATGTCATTTCAGTTTTAAAATATTGCGTTGTATCCCATTTGTTTCGTCATTTCAGCAGAATTATCTTCCCCTCCCACCCCCTACTTATAGGAATATTAACAAGACAAGGAATTATTGACATGTAGGAGATACTTAGTCTTGATTATCCAGTCCACTTGAGCAGCTAATGAAAGCTCCTGGAATCAAGATTTATAATAAGCTGGGATTACTGAGACGAGACAATGTTTGAAGATAAAGAATCATTCTAGATTTCTATCAGACTTGAGTAGATATAACTATAAATAGTCCATGCCAAAAATTATTCTTTTTTCCAAGTTTAAAAAGCAGATCATCTATAAGTTCATTGGTGGATAGTGATACAACTATTATTACCATGATCAGATAAGACTGAAATATAATCGAGTATCAATCTTCCAATACTGCTTAATTTGAATTTTGTAGTAATTCGTGAATGTCTACAGGTGGAGGTTATTATCACATGATATTTATGTGAATCTAATTTTTTTCACTGAATGCCATTTGAAAAAATCAGGTTTGAAATGAATACAACAGATTGTAACCAAATAGAATGAACCTCCAAGTACTGTGTACATCCTTTTAAACTGAAAGTAGTCATAACAACAAAAATGGCGGATCTTATCTACTTTTCAAATAGTACTTATTGAGAATTACTTTATGTTTTACTCTATATTTACAGGTCTATTTATAATTATTGCAAATACTTGCACACAGGCCCGTAACTAGGGGGGGGGGCACAGGTGAAAAAATTGTCGACCATAGATAAACATTGTCCATCAATTTTACAGCACCCCCGAGAACACTTTCCGTCTAAAGCAATACTCTCAAGCTAGTTACAGCCCTGCTTGTACACATCTGAAAGTTGGTACTCATTGATTTAAAAAGATCTAAAATAAAATTAGAAAATATGTTACAGTCTACTTTTTCTGTATCAGTTCCCCTTTAAAATAAGAAAATAATGCTTCAACTGGGTCAGATGTGTCCTGTTAAATTAATAATAATAATAAGTTTATCATAAATCTTTTACATTAATTATCACAATATTTAATTATTGTCCATTTCTGGATGTCATATTCTCTTTAAAAAAAGAATTATGGTTCAGTTTTACCCCTTAAAATAATAATAATAATTGTTTAAAATAATATTAATAATTGTTTAAAATAATAATATTAATAATTGTTTAAAATAATAATAATAATAATAATTGTTTAAAATAATAATTATTATAATAAGTCTATAATATTTTTGTAACATTGATTATCACAATATTTAATAATTAACCATCTCTGGATATCATATTCTCTTTAAAAAAGAAACACTTGCCATTATCATATATATATATACACAGTTGTTGTGGGTTTTTTTTTAAAGCGAGTGTTAAATTTCTAAATCACTAGGTTTCTATTTATAACAATAAAAATGTACAATATATTTACATGTATATACTGAACAGTAATTTAACTACCAGTGGAAGGTGCATGTATAGATATTTATATATATAATCTTTATCTACAATATATATATATGATAATTAGTTATAACAAATAGAAAACAGAACAAGGTGAGCAGACATTTTTTGGGTAGCAATCAAAGCTAAGTGTTCAATATGAACTAGTACTGATGTCACAATTCATTTACACCACTTAACAATATCCACTTATTTTCCTGTGGTCAGGATTGGTCAGTAGGGTCCTTGACTTTTCACCTTTAGGTGTAGAGATAATCATGGGGCAGACCTGTAATGCCTGAAAAAATTTCCGTTTACCGACTCCATATTTGGTAATTGAGGATACGCTATTTTGAACAGTCATGTGACATAAACATGGCCAGCATAGCATTGCTATAACTGAGGGAAGTTTGGGGCTATCATATCATTTTAAACACATTGCCACGAGTGAGCATATTAAAATCTTAAACCATTGAAAGGCTACAATAAACAGGAGCTTGCTGACAAAATATTGGCTTATTTAAGCATATGTTAGCTGTGCCCACAAAACCAGGCGCTTGGTCATTTAAAAAAAAATAGAGCTGGCAGCTTATTTAAATAGTCCACAGCCTAAGCTTTCCAAAACTGCAATTCAAGAGTTGAGTTTGGTTCATTCACAGCAACAAGAAGGCATACAGTTTATGCTTTTGTGCCGGTAATACGAAATGAAGTTGTGGGACAAGCGCCTGGTTTTGTAGGAGTAGGTCACATATGAGCATATTGTGAAATATTTGCTGCTTTGTCTGCTAGTAACCACAACGGAATATCAATTACTTGTATCAATTTATGGTAATGCTGTAACTACTGTCTTCAGGAATATGGAGCAACCCTAAAACGGTTGGGTTAGGTGATCAAACTAAAGGGAACATTCGAGGGGCAATCAACCATAAACAATTTGACAGCAATTTAAATAAAAAATGCCAGAAACATAAATACATGTATATATATATAGTTTTGAAATGATGCAGCTGGACAAGAAAGCTGTTTCTATATTATAAAATTGACCCGCTACAGGAAATTTGTTTCTGTATTGAAAAATTGACCCGTCAAACCTTATGATATTGCAGTGTTTCATCAAATTTGCAGTATTTCAGCACACTGGTAGGGTTCACACATTTGTCGACAGAAGTATTCTAAATATTGTTTAAATCTAATCTTTGAAAACAAATTCACTGGCTACCTTTTCTATTCACCCGATGTTACTCCACCTTGTTTTGATATTACTCTCCATCTTGGATTGATATTACTCCATCTTAGATTGATATTACTCCATCTTGGATTTACATCTTATTGTCTATGTTTATATTGATACACATTTAATCCACCTGTACCATTTGTACTGCTTCCTGGAACTTAAGACTTTCTCTGCAGCCTCAGACCACTCTTAACCTACACCATCATGACAAAAACATTTAACACTAAGATAACACTAAGATAACACAAAATTAACTCGGTGTGGTGAACGCTTTACCCTTTCCCTGTTACAGTTACCACTCAAGTCACTAGCTGAACTGTTCCGACTCAAGCATGGGGTTAGCTGAGTGGCAGAATTATTTCTACTTAAGCAAGGGCTAATATCATTGGTTGATGATTTCCTACTCAAGCATGGACTCAGCTGAGTGGGTGAGGAACTCCTACTCAAGCACGGACTCAGTTGAGTATTTGAGGATTTTCTACTCAAGCACGAACTAAGCTGAGACGCTGAGGATTTTCTATTTAAGCATGGGCTGAGTTGACTAATCGAAGACTTTCTACTCGTGCACGGACTCAGCTGATTGGATAAGTTTTTACGGCTCATGTAAGGACTCAGACTATTTGGCAAATCTTTTCGGGTCAGGATAGGGCTAACTTGATTGGTCGATCCCTTTTTTTCAGGCAAAAGCTGCTGTTGTTCGATGGACTCAGCATCCGTGGGTATTTGAGTATTGAGTTCCGGGTTAGTGATTATGAACTCTGGGACAGGTAGACTCACATCATTAAAGGAACTTTGTCGGCTATCGATGGATGAACGACGCGAACTTATTGATATGTCGTTGTCAGAGTTGAGTGAGCGTGAATCGTAAGCATTGGGTACCGAGAGGAAATTATAACTGGTTACGGTATTCTCGTTACTTGTACTACAACCATCATACTCATTTAACACACTTTCTCGTCGGGCAAACTGGTTAATTTCCAGGTCCATGGAACCGGAACTAACAGAATCTTTATCATCAGCAACTGATGCTGTGCTCATCACCAGTTTTACCAAACTGTAAAATTTTGAATCTTTTCGTCTTCGGGGTGCAAATTTTCCTGCAAAGAAAAATAAGAAAGAATTGTCAATAATAAAATATTGGATATTGGTGATGAACGAGTTATTGGATGTATCGTTATTGGCAAGTTAAAATCGTGTTACACTATTGCCGAAAAACGAAACAGAAACATGACGTGTTTTGTTATTCAAGATTCAAATTTTGAATAACAAATAACAAGACAGAATGCATTTCATTATAAGGGATTGAAACAAATTTATTATTTTTTTCTTTTATATTAATTTGCCAAGAAAACTAATGAATAACGCAAACAGGATTTAATTTCACACTGCCTTGGATATTTGGAATTAAGTTAATATCCTACAGGTGATGGTCATTTGTTATAATAATAAAGTTGGTGTGTTGGACATTTGTTACATTAAAGTCAGTGATGGTCATTTTTTACATTAAAGTAAGTGATGGTCATTTGTTACATTAAAGTAAGTGATGGTCATTTGTTACATTAAAGTAAGTGATGGTCATTTGTTACATTATAGTTGCTGTTGGACATTCGTTACATTTTAGTTGTTGTTAGACATTTGTTACATTAAAGTAAGTGATGGTCATTTGTTACATTATAGTTGCTGTTGGACATTCGTTACATTTTAGTTGTTGTTAGACATTTGTTGCATTATAGTTGGTGTTGGACATTTGTTACAGTATCTAATGTTTTCACCACCAAATCTAAGCTAAAACTGATTATTTAACATTTAATTAAGAAAACAAAAATCAAAATATTAAAGAGGCATTTATCAAGAGCTAAATCTGCAGTTCTTTCTTTAGGCCTTATTTATGTTATAGAAATTATCAATTAAACATTTTTCATGACAAGACCACAATCAACTTTCCAGATAATCTGATGATTCTGATTTTAAGTACATTAATTATTTAATTTAAAAATGGAGAAGAGAGCTAATCTTGAACAACAAGTACAGTGGTTATGGTAATAAACAATCAATGCACACATCTTGTTAAAACTACAAACTTGATTCAGAATAAAGTAATTAGAATGAAATTTTCATTATATTCATTTTGCATTATCTATTTTTGAACTAGTATAGCAAGAACAGCCAAATTCTGTCTTTAAATCTTATATAATGTATCTTTAAAACAGTTAATGGTCATTTGCATACAGAATATCTTGTATCATTTGCATTGGATGCCAAATGTTGACAAATTCTTATTCATAACAGCTTCTTTAATACTAAAAGTACGGAATGGAACTATTTTTGGACTGATATTTCTTTTAGAGATCTGAGTAATACAGTAGTTTCAATGGGGTACACAACCCCTTAAAGGAAGATCAGTGACCCTTAATCTGCTCCAGTTAATCGTCAAAATCTATAATCATTCTATAATCCAAATGTATGATCACAAGGCAAATATGTATTGGAAGTGACATTTCAGAACTTGAAATAGTTTGGATCCACAACCTCTAGGTAAAGTACATCAATATGTGGCATACATCTCCAGAGTATATCAGTTAATGTCATACTCTTTCAGTAGTAAAACAGACATGAAAACTTGGCTATTATGTTAATATCATTAACAGTCCAAAATGAGATCTTTTTCTGGCACCTATAGAGCATTCCCCTCATGGAATATATTTAACAATGGCACCTCTGTCATTATTACCGAGCATTGAAATCATAATTGTGTTTGAGAAGACATAGAATTCCAATTTTTGAAATCTTTTATATGAATTCAAAATAATTAAAGATAACTAGCCTTTACATAGAGGATGTTTTCAATACATTCCTTTTTTGTAATTTTTAATCATTGCATCGGAAATGATCTTTTGATATTTTTTTAAAATTCGAAATTGACTTCTTTATTCATATTTGACCTTAGAAATTCCCAATTTGCAGGACATTTTTACCAAAGTTGTTATTGTTTGGCAGTATCTGGAATTGATCTATATTTTTCTGGATTGTTAAATGAATCTGTGGGCTGGTAATAATATGGTCAAAGTATATCGTTTGATCTTTCGTAGAAAATGGAATACAAGAATTACAAAAGGAGAAGAAGGAGGTTAGAAAATGAATCTGAAAAGACCAGAGATATTAGATGATGCCCCTAAACAAAAGTTGAAGACATGATCAATTTGTCTGTCTGTGACAACTAGAGGATACTTCTTTCATAAACACAAAGTTCTATTATTAATAGAGATTGGATGAGATTGAGATACTCCCTGGGGTCGGTAGAAGTCGGTTATAGAGAGAGTATTATATGTTTATATTAAATTAGACAGACAACTAAGTAATATAAACTAGTAATAGTATGTGATAAATCCAAGTTTAATACTCATTGCTTAGAGTAGGATTATTCCACTATGAGTTTCAATAGCAAACTTTTGGTCAGGACTATTAACTCATGGCTGAATTCCTGGACTTCACGGCCCCTTTCGCACTTAATCTGTTTTACAGTATTGAGATGCCAATTGTTACAGCCTGGAAATAAGGCACCTGTCACTGACAATGTCAGACACAGATTTAGGCTTTGTCAGGCACAAAACCTCTGGTGCCTGTCATTTTTGTCCGGCACTGATTGTCTTTTTGCTGATATTATTAATACATGTCAGGCACTAAGTTGAAACTGTCAGGTACTGTTTTGTAAGTGTCTGACATTTTGTCAGGTACATCTAAAACCGTTATTTCCAGGGGCCTGTTTCACGAAATTTTAACTAAGATAAAATCCGATTTTAGTAATTCGATTGGATAGTATTAGATTGATTTTAGCGCTTAGCCAATCAGATTTACGTATGTACTAAAATTTGGATTTTATCTTAAGTTAAAATTTCGTGAAACAGGCCTCTGGCCTGCAATTGTAGTCCGGTTTCGGGAGGTCCAGAAATTTCTAGAGTCCACAATGGCTGTTTTGTGTATATGATTATTTTGTGGAATACTAACCCTAACCCTTTTAAGAAGACTCCCAAAATACTCAGTTATATAAAGCAGCCACAATAAATAGATGACACATAATTGCATATTTATCTTTTTTTAAATAAAATATCAATTTATCAAATTTTTTATCATTCTGCTTAACCGAGTTTTATTACTGTCCACAAATTCATGGATTATTAAACGGGCCAAGAGGCGTACTAATTAAAGAGATTGACCACAAATTAACTTCATTCGGCCCTACATAACTAAACAAAACCTAAAATCCATGTAAATTTGTTCATAATTCGAGTGCGTACATTAATTTACATGTAAATGCAGTAAAATAAAAGGTTTATAATTGAAAGACCTAGCCTACATTAGAAGGACACAAAAGTATAATTGTCTACATTGGACAACAGTGAAAGATTGAAACTTATTACAATTAATAGATAATACATTTGAAGGACACTATTTGTTTACATTTTACATTCTAAACTCTGTTCACAGTGAAAGAATGAAACTTATAACAATAGATGTCAATAATTTGAAGGACATTATTTGTTTAAATTTTAAACTCTGTTCACAGTGAAAGAATGAAACTTATTACAATACATGGATGGAAAACATCTGAAGGACATCATAGTTAATTGTTCACATTTGAAACTTTGATTGTAGTGAAAGAATAAAACTTATTACAATAAATGGATGTCAAACATTTGAAAGACATTATTTGTTTACATTTGAAACTGGTTTACAGTGAAAGAAGGAAACTTATTATAAATCATGGATGTCAGACATTTGAAGTACACAAAAGTTAATTGTTTACATTTGAAACGGTGATTCATGGTGAAAAAACAAAACTTATTATAATTCATGGATTTCAAACATTTGAATCTGTGGTCCACGGTGAAAGAACGAAACGAGACAAATTTGTAGTGCCAATCTGGTGTTGGTTATTTAAAACACAAAACTTACTTCCAGAACCCTAGAGTTCGTAGACTTATATTTTTCAAGTTTTCAAATTCGGCTTTCATAAAATATAATATTACAATTATTCATTTATTTCTCAAATGCCATTTAAGGAGAGCATATATTTTTGTTGAGTAAATACTTTAAAGTGGCAATGAATCTGTATAAATTGGAATAATTTGTAAGCCATCAATAATTTTTTTAGGAACTAGGTCATTCGGGATTAACATACTGTTCAATTTTATTTCAGTAATTTGCTTGCACGTAGAGCTCTTTAGAATTAGCAGTGGAAGGAAACCGTTTGACCTGGAAAAATCCACGAGATGGACAGGCGACCCTACTCCTTGTCATGTACAAGCAGAGAATCAAAACCACTACCACTTGCCCACTACCATTTATTATACAGAAGCACTAGTTGTCAATTAATTTAAGAACTTGGGAGTTTTCAAATGTTGTATTTGAAAATGGGAAGGTTCCCTGTTTTGACTTCGAAAGATGCTCCATCCGGATGTTTCAGCATAGAGGTCCTGTGCAAACATTGGCATGCATGTAAAAAAAAACTGTGGTTTGTCTCTAAATTTTAATATCAATTATGCTTACTTTAAAGCAGCAAAAGAAAATGATAAAAAAAATACATAAAATTACCTAATAAATTATCAATCTTCCATTCTTCCATTCCATCTTTTATACAAAATGAGCGAACTTCATGCAATAAACTCTGTAAAATAAGATGGAGAAATGGAGATTAATGGCCAATTAAGATAAACTAGGTTAATTACTTCAGAACTAATGGCAATCTTGCATGTAGGTGTAGGTGTCTTTAGCGTGGACAGAAATCACAAAGGATCTATATATAAACTAAAGAAAAACCACAAGGACATAGGATGGTGATTTACTTCCTGTTACAGTACTTCTAAACCAGTGATCAAAACAGCAATATCTGACGCAATAAAACTGAGAGAGAGAGAGAGAGACATAGGGTTTAAAGTCCTATCGACACAAACAAGGTCATTTTGGGACTAACATACATGTATGGTTCAATTTTATTTCAACAATTTGCATGTGTGTAGGGGTCTTTTGCAGTGGGTGGAAACAAGAGGACCCAGAGAAAACCCACAGAATCGGACAGACGACCCAACCCTACTCCTTGTCACATACAATCTTGGAATCGAAACCACGCCAGTTGACTCGATGACAGACTTTATCCACCCCCTTGACTTAATGACAGACCTAACTGCAAGCATATCACTAAAAACAAAAAATAAGAGAATTAATTAATAGAGAGAGAAATGGGGTTTAACGTCCACTTGACACAAACTAGGTTTAATTTTATTTCAATAAATTGATTGCGCGTATGGGTCTTAATTAGCAGTGGGAGGAAACCGAAGGACCTGGAGAAAACGTACAACGGGGGATTCGATACCACATCAGCTGACTCAATGACAGGATTTATGATACAGCATGCACAACGGTCATACCCCCCCACACCCCACGAATTAATAAATAATAAAAAAAACATTAATAATTCGGTCCTACCTTAAGTTCATCCACTTCATTTCTTAAATTATCCACAGTTTTATCAAGTTTCTTTTTCCGACTGTAAAGAAGTCGAAGTTTCACATGTTCATGATCTATCACAGCTACAACTAAACCTAAAATTGTAAAAATAATAATTCCTCAATCTTATAATTTACACAAAATATTTGTAAATATCAGGTCTGAACATAAATGTCACAAACTGTTTATATATGCATCATGAAAAAAATTGCACTTTTTTAGTCTACTTTGCAATGAGGTTTTTTCTCTGAGAAATTGCAAGAAACGGCCCCAAAGATTTAGTCAATTAATTTACTACTGATTCGTAATAAAAATTATATTATATCAAATGTTCTAAAATCTGAAAAGGCACAAAAATTAAATTGGTCTATATCAAGCTTCAAACGTCTAGAATGAATTTATTAGGTTGAGCAAGACCTGGGCCAGTAGCCAGCTTATAAAATTGGGGGGGGGGGCGGAGCTTTGAGGATGTGGCCAGCTAAGAACACTCCTAAGAAATAATAATTTTTGGCGAAATATTGGGGGATGGAGCTACAGAATTTGGGGATGGGGGGGGGGCTGAGCTTTGAGGACGTGGCCAGCTAAGAACACTCCTAAGAAGTAGCTAAGAACACTCCTAAGAAGTAATTATTGTTGGCGAAATATTGGGGGGGGGGGGGCTCATTTGATTTGGAGGGGGGGGGTATTCCCCTTATAGCCCCCCATGGCTGGCTACGGGCTGGTCTGATCAGGGTTCTTTCTTGTCTTATCTCATTTTCAGGAATGTCGAAAATAAGAATGTCATAAACTGTTTAAATGTAACATGTAATAAATTGCATTTTTTAGTTCATCATGAAAAAAGGATCTATTCTGATAAAAATAGTAAGAAAAAGGTAATAAAATTGTTTGCATTGCTTCACTCGGCAATAACCTCAAAATTCCTGTATATCCACCCATGTTATAATTATCTATTATTGAACTATTAAAACGAGAACGACCAGGGGCATGTTTCACAAATATTTAACTAAGATAAAATCTAAATTTTATTAATTTGATTGGGTAATATAAAATTGATGTTAGTGCTTAGCCAACCAAATTTGAAGTAGGTCTATCTATTATAATTTCGATTTCATCTTTAGTTACGATTTTGAGAAATACGGCCATGCTCTTTTTCTCAATTTTACATAATGCATCTTTAAACAATAAACTATTTTCAATGATTGAAATCATACTTACTATTGACTACCCGTATAACTCTCCACGGCAAGAGAAAAGCAAGTATAAAAACTGGATCACTAATGGCAGAATTTGATAATCCCTTGAGGAATATCAGATCTACTATAAATGAGAGTAAAATAATCACAGCATCGAACACCTGAAAAATAACAACACAAACATTAGTAATACCCTTATGGTAGTAGGTTGTATGTAGATCTTTAGTAAAATGATTTCCTATTCATGTCTCTCCCCCCACGCAAATCCGTCCACTAAAGCTTAACACTTCTCCTACCCTTATTTTCATATTTGATGGGCCATTTTTTTTTCTCTTGTTTATTCTTGGAGCCACAGTGACTAAGTGGGTAAGACGCTGGAGGTCGCATGTTCGATCTCTGCATTGGTCGAGAAGAATTGTCAGGATTTTTCGGCACGGTTTCCCCTTGTCAGTGCTGTAGGATGCAAGGCCTTATAAGGACAGCTGTCTAGTTGTTTGGATTAGACAAAAAAACGAGGTTCCATGCAAATATTTGCATGCACGTACAAGACCCCTTGGCTGTTGGAAATCGATATAAGAGATTGCCATTGTGCCTCTGCCCAGGCAATATTTTCCCTCATAGCACACTGTATGACGTATGCCTGTCTTCATTAATCCAGTAGGAGTAGAATAGTAAGACACTAAATCCCATTTAATTTAAATTTCATTTCATTTCTGGTTTATGCTTAAACAGATAGGGCTTAATGTCCACGGATACAAACTAGATCATTTCCGGACTATCATATAGTTAAATTGTCACTGGTTTATTTTCTTTATAAAAAATAGGGATAATGTTTCACTCTGAAATCAACTTTCTCTAAAATAACGACTTTCAAAATCCAAAAGAAACCCTCAAACCCAATCTTAAAAAATTTCTATTCCAAAATCCCTTGTGAAAGAAATAATTAGAGATAACTAAGTAATCATCGAGCTATTAGAAACTTTAAAATCATTATGTTTGTTTACGGGCTTTATAAATATTGATATATTATTATCATTATCATCTCTGTTACTGAAGTCACTTGGTTCAACATTCCCTTGAGCTCATATAGTTTTAGTTGTAGTCAAAATAAAATGGGGTTTGATAGCCTACTGTTCTGCATCATCAGTGCTAATAAATACAAGATTGATCTTGGACATTGTCACATCAACAAACTGTGTAATAAGTTAGCATAATATTTTGTCCGCTCTATGTATCATATATATAGAGAGAGAGATCAGTTTGGGACTAACATATGGTTTAATTTTATTTCAATTATTCACTTGCGCGTTGGGGTCTTTAGCAGTGGGAGGAAACCGGAGGACCTGGAAAAACCCACGATAATGGACAGGCGACCCTACATCTTGCCACGTACAACCAGATATTTGAAACCATGCCAGTTGACTAAATGATATACTTTCTGATACAGCAGGCACATGCTAACCATTCGGCTACCCCCCCCCCCCATGTACCATATAATGCTTGATGTAAATTCAATTCTAAAATAACTTTCTTTTTACTACAATTCTAACAGTGCTATATATTTTGCATGTTTATAGGCTACTTCTATTGCTAGTGCTCTTTAACCTAATAAAACCAAAAATTTTCTTGTTGGATATTTTTACTGAAAATAAAGGGGTATAACTATCAACTTTATTTAAGTGGGTGGGTAAACACCACAATTATAAATCACATGTCAACAAAATATTCAAATTGGTGGGTAATTAATTAATAGCAGCACTACGTTATTTTTTCATATTGAATTCCTGTACGATATTCGAATATATGTCAGTTATACTCCTACAAAAATACATGCTGTCGCAAAACAATAGAATGAAAGAGTGAGGCGAGTAATATTCCTCTAAAATTAACGTATTTTTCGTGGTAAAAATCGATACTTTTTTCAGCAGACCCCACCATAGTTTAAATACTTTTTTATCTATTATTCCAGTGGCTGATGTCTTCAATTGGAAGAATCACAGGATTTAAAACCCTCAATTGATTTTAAAACAATCCCATCAGACTAAAACAGAAATCCTAATTCATTTAAATTCTCTTTAAACAGACTGTTTATAGCTATCGATTGAAGACAGATTTTTTTGAATAGCCCTGCCTAAGTTTAGATTCAATTAAAGTTGATGTATAATGTTAACTTTCTTCAATAGCAGATTTGATTTCGAACCAATCAGCGAAAAATATCAGATTGCAAATGTGTTTTCTTCTTTTACCCGATAAACAAAGTCTGTTTAAGTTGACATGAAATGTAGTTTATTGTCCTACTTGGGGGTTAGGATGGCCTAGTGGTCTAGAGTGCCGCGCTTCGACCTCTAGCTAGCCACTGTGGTTTCGAGCCCTGGTGTGAGTGTATGTGGCATGGAGATATGGGCACCTTCTCAACCTCGTGGGTTTCCTCCAGGCACTCCAGTTTCCTCCCACTGCTAAAGACCCCTACACACAAGCCAATTATTAAAATTAAACCATATGTTAGTCCCGAAATGACCTAATTGTGTTGAGTGGAGGTTAAACCCCATTTCTCTCTCTCTCTTTATTGTCCTACTTAACTGTACTGACTGGCCTAATAAAAGAGAGAAAGAGAGAGAGAGAAATCACAAACTTGGTCATTTTGGGACTAACATATGGTTTAATTTTACTTCATTAATTCGCTTGCGCATAGGGTTCTTTAGCAGTTGGAGGAAACTGGAGGACCTGGAGAAAACCAACGAGGTTGGACAGGCAACCTTATTCCTTGCCATGTACAACCGTGGATTCGAAACCTCGCCAGTTAACTCAATAACAGGCTTTATGATACAGTACGCACATGCCAATCATTCGGCCATCCATCCCTCCCCACCTCCCTCGACTGTCATATGGTGTGCTGTAAGGGAAAGTGAACAGTGGCACTATGGCCTACTCTTATTTGAAATTACAACAGTGTGGGGGTCTTGGACATGCAAGAGATTATTTCCACAAGAGTTTGATTTGTTGTCCCATAGACACTTTCCTTGTCAGGTCTCTAGTCCTGCTTCACCAAAAAGGGAAACCGCAATGGAAAATCCAGCTGAACACTTGGTTAGCAGGCCAGCATCTTACTCATTGAGCCACCACAGACCTTGATATCAAACATAACATATTATATCGTCGCTGCGCTTCCAAAATCTTGTATCTAGAATTTTCCTACTATTCAGGCAACACAAAAAACTTTACAGATCTAAATATAACTGGCGGATCGAATAGTTCCTTCGATATATACATGCTAAATAAGACTACTTGAGTGTGTAGCATGTACAAAATTAAAAAAACGAGATACAATATTTTAAAGTATTTGTTTTCACCAAAATGAATGAGATACAACATTCATATCTCTACTATATGAAAAAAAAATCTGATACGAGTTTCTGACAGTTGTTTGTAAATATTAAATTACGTCAAAATATCGTATCTCGTTAAATATTTTTTCCAAATGTTTTATTTCAAAATGTCTTATTTCAAATTAAACAATGCAATCTTGAGATACGAGGTTTTGGCGAAAATTTTTGGGTTTTGATGAAAATACTTGCTAATGCATAGGGGCTTAATTTTAACAGGGAAACCAGAGCATCCGAAAAACACCTACAAGGTTGAACAGGTGATCCTAACTCCTTGTCACTTACAAGTGGGAAATCAAAACAACAGAACTTGACTCAATGACAGACATTATGATCCAACATGCATGCGTTAATCATTCGGCCAGCCAACCCCTATCAGGCCCATAATCAACTCAGACAATTGGATGGTCGTGATTTTTATTGGATTGAAAAATGTTTTCCATCGATTAATTATATTTATAAATGGAAAATCAAGAATTTGTTTATTATCGTAACATGGTAGCAATGAATATCAAGACTATGCTATTATTATCAAAACTTACAAAATTTATAAATTAGCTCCGATTCCTTTTTTCATTATCTATTGTAGCAAGAACTGTCAGTTTTCTCTCTAAATCTTAAATAATGCATCTTTAAATAAAAAAAAAGCAATGTTGCTCAACTTCAAATCGATATTCAATTTAGTTTTTCATGAAAAACCTATGCTCTCCACTCTCTTTAACTTAGTTCAACTCGGTTACAGATAATTTGGTTATCAAGTTAAACTGTAAAACCCATCAAATTGTTTTTACTAGATATGGCAAGAATTCAAATTCTATTGTTTTTTTAGTAATTTATGTATAGAATAGGAATTTAACTTATCAGCCGTCCGGGCAGCCATTAATTCTTTCTTTGATCAGGTTCTAGAAATTTAATTAAATGTTTGTGAAAGGGTTTAGTTTTGGGATTTAAGAGTTTCCTTTGAAGATTGTGGGTTCGGATGGCGGAATGGTTAGAATGTGTGCGTTGTCGTAAGGTATTGTTATTAGCTCAACTGGCGTGGTTTCGATTCCCTAGTTGTATGTGACAAAGAGTAGGGTCGCCTGTCCAACCTCGTAGGTTTTTTGGTTTCCTCCCACTGCTAAAGACCCCTATAATGTGCAAGCGAATTATTGAAATCAAATACATATTAGTCCCGAAATGACCTAGTTTCTCTCAAAGTATTAATACTATATTAGACTCGAACCAATTGTTTAACGATCACATACAAAAAATATCCACTTCCTTCCATCATAAACATCAAATTATTTCAATTATACAAATAAAATTCAACCATACATATTTTTGTATAAACAATATATTTATTCAGGATGTCTGAATGGGATTGGGGAACAGGGTTAGCCCTATTTAAAACATAAAAGATCCCTTGGCAGTTGGAATTCAATATAAAAGTAGGCCATAGCGTCGCTGCTCGGGTAAAATTTCCCTCATAGCACACTGTATGGTGTATGCCCGTCTTCCATTAGCCCAGGTTAGGTGCATAAAAGTAGGATGTTAAACCCCATTTCATTCATTCATTCATTCATTCCTCTCCCTATATTAATCGTTAAATGACCTAGGTTGTGTCAAATAGATGTTAATCCCTCCCTATTCTTTAATCTCTACAACACACCTAGTAAAATGACAACACTATTGTGTTCTCCTGTTGAACGCAACTCAATTCTTGCCAAATAAATTAGCTTTGTTATACTTATTAAATCTGTTTTTTGTTATGAATCTCAGAATCTGTACACAAACTAATTGTCAGTGGAATCACGATCAATTTAATGCACTATTATAATTCAACGTAATTTAATATAATTGAATCAATTGATACATTTTTCCTTCCTGATATGGCTTTGTTGTTTGCTTCTTTTCATTCTTTTACAACTCTGTTCTTTTTCATAATCAACTTTATCACCCAATAATACATTACATGAATTTGATTGGTCAATCAAAAAAGAACTACTTTTTTTATTTTCAAAGAACAGTTCATTTTTTTTATTGAAAGTAACTTCTTTCTTATTAAAAAGAAACTATATTATAAAAGACTTTGCAATGATTGAATTGCTGTCAAAAAATTGATGTATCACTATGCCATAATGTATTCAGGTTCAGTAAAAGTGAAATCTATAGCAAAGAATTATATTTATTTATTTCTACATGTAAGAAGGGATTGGGTGATAAATAAAATCTCCTACTTGTCTTTTTTGATATCAAAAAATATCAACGTGTTCATTCTCTAACAACTGTGTTCATTCTCTAACAACTGTGTTCATTTTTCTAACAACTGTGTTCATTTTTCTAACAACAGTGCTCATTTTTCTAACAACTGTGTTCAATCTCTAACAACTGTGTTCATTCTCTAACAACTGTGTTCATTCTCTAACAACTGTGTTAATTCTCTTACAACTGTGTTCATTCTCTAACAACTGTGTTCATTCTCTAACAACTGTGTTCATTCTCTTACAACTGTGTTAATTCTCTTACAACTGTGTTCATTCTCTAACAACTGTGTTCATTCTCTAACAACTGTGTTCATTCTCTAACAACTGTGTTCATTCTCTAACAACTGTGTTCATTCTCTTACAACTGTGTTAATTCTCTTACAACTGTGTTCATTCTCTAACAACTGTGTTCATTCTCTAACAACTGTGTCATTTCTCTAACAACTGTGTTCATTTTTCTAACAACTGTGTTCATTTTTCTAACAACAGTGTTCAATCTCTAACAACTGTGTTCATTCTCTAACAACTGTGTTCATTCTCTAACAACTGTGTTCATTCTCTAACAACATTCTCTAACAACTGTGTTTATTCTCCAACAACTGTGTTCATTCTCTAACAACTGTGTTCAATCTCTAACAACATTCTCTAACAACTGTGTTTATTCTCCAACAACTGTGTTCATTCTCTAACAACTGTGTTCATTCTCTAACAACTGTGTTCATTTTTCTAACAACTGTGTTCATTTTTCTAACAACTGTGTTCAATCTCTAACAACTGTGTTCATTCTCTAACAACTGTGTTCATTCTCTAACAACTGTGTTCATTCTCTAACAACATTCTCTAACAACTGTGTTTATTCTCCAACAACTGTGTTCATTCTCCAACAACTGTGTTCATTCTCTAACAACTGTGTTCATTCTCTAACAACTGTGTTCAATCTCTAACAACATTCTCTAACAACTGTGTTTATTCTCCAACAACTGTGTTCATTCTCTAACAACTGTGTTCAATCTCTAACAACTGTGTTCATTCTCTAATAACTGTGCTATTTCTCTAACAACTGTGTTCATTCTCTAACAACTGTGCTATTTCTCTAACAACTGTGTTCAATCTCTTACAACTGTGTTCATTCTAATATAGCTTTGTTCCTCCTGGTTCATTTTTCTTCCACACCTTTTTATTAATGCATCTTTATTATTATTTATACTGCTTTGTTTTTATGGATACAAGTTGATACAGGCTTTGTTCTAAGTGGGTAAGGCGGTGGTTCGCTAGCCTGGAGATCAGGTATTCGATCCCTGCATTGGCCGAATTTAACTTTTTCATTGATGCAGAACAGCTGTCTAGATGTTCGGATGGGACGGAAAAACCTATGTCCCGTGTACATGTTGGCCTGCATGGAATTCATTAGTCCAGTTTTGGAGCAGAACAGTAAGACGTTAAACCCCATTTCATTTAATTTCTTGTTCTTATTCATACAGCTTTGTTTTTACTAATGTGTTGACCACTGGAATTCTACAGGGGCCGGTAGCTCAAAGCTCTGTTATCTTTTACAGAGAGAAAGATTGTTGCTGGAGATAAAGGCCCTTAACATTTTGTGGTGCAATTTTTTATACAGATTTATGCTAATATTTCTAAAGGAAAAAATAAAGTATTCTATAGTGTTACCAAGATATGTCCATTAGAGTTTAATGGATCGTTAAAATAACTTAGTTTTGAGCAACCGACCACTGATCATCAGGATTCATTTAGTAGAATCACATGTACAACAGAAATTGGGTGACCAATTATGTATGCTCTTATTCAATAATGACAAAACAAAGATCATGATTATTGGTACCAAACAACAGCTTTCTAATAAATCAGCATGTACCATCCAAATCCCTGAATCTCAAATAAATATTGTTAACATGGTTACAGATCTTGGTTTCCATCTTGATTCTGAGCTTAGTATGGACAACCATATGTGAATCAGTTATGTAAAGTCTACTCCTTCCATCTCTGGTCTATCCAACAAATTTGACAAATTATTTACAAAGGATGCTGTGCATACCGTATTTCCTCGAATACAACCCTGGGTTTCTATTTCATTCAGCACCCCCCAACCCCGGGTTGTATTTGAGGCCTGGGTTATAATCGAGGCTGGGTTGTATTTTTTCAGACCCGAATTAATGCTTCAAAATCTTCTATATGAGTGACATTTTGGACAAGTAAAACAAGCAGACAGGATCTGTCTTGCAAATACGAAGGCTAAACTGTCTGTGCGTGACATGAGACAGTTCTACTTCCGGTGCATGGATCATCAATGAATTTATATTTTGACAGGGAGTATTCAGTTTCTACGTTAGACCCGGGTTATATTTGAGACCCAGGTTCTATTCGAGACCCAGGTTGTATTAATCTCAACACCCCCTTACCCCCCGGGTTCTATTCAAGGCCTGGGTTGTAATCGAGGCCGGGGTTGTATTCGAGGAAATACGGTACTTGAGACACATAATTTGTTTGCTTGCGACTCGACAACTGTAATAGTCTACTTTGTGTTATTAATCAAAACCTGATAAACAATTTTCAAATTGTGCAAAACCCATTTCAATCAAGCTCCTGTATATGGCCCTTAAATGTTGAAATAGAACAGCCCAAGAAATTTATTTAAATGCTATCCCATATGGTCACAAAATGATCGCCTCCTAAAACTACCAGGATATAGACTAAAAACTTTTGGGATCCATGATTTCCCCACACTGTACCTAAACTATGGAACCTTTTATCTTTCCAATCAAAACTAAATCTCAACTGTTATAAAGTTTAAACTATAAGACTGAAGAACTCAACAAACCTGCGTCATGAGCATACTGTTTGGATGGAATGTGTGCATTATTTTTATTATTATTCTGGATTTAACTTTATTATCACGGAAACAATTTTCCTTACAAAACTTTATTCTCGCTGGTGGAGGGTTGGATGGCCAAATGGTTAGCCTTTCATTGAGTCAATTGGCGTGGTTTCGAATCCCCAGTTGTACATGACAAGGAGTAGGGTCACCTGTCCAACCTCGTGGTTTTTTTTACCGGGTCCTCCAGTTTCCTCCCACTGCTAAAGACCCCTACATGCGCAAGCGAATTATTGAAATAAAACTAAAACCATATGTTAGTATTGTAAGTCCTGAAATGATCTAGTTTGAGTTGAGTGGACGCTAAACCCCATTTCTCTCTCTCTTCTCACTGGTCATCTTGTCTCTCTATTGCTTAAGTTCCAAATTGTTAATGGAATTTATTTATAACCTGAATTGATATTCCACACTCTTTAAGCTTCCAGGCTTCAATTCTTTTTCTCTTCTGTCAGGTCACAGTTTTTGATTTATTGTAAAGTCTGTTGTCATGTTGGATGTGTGATCAGCCAAACAGTTATGGAAATAGATTTAACCTTTTCTAATGATCGGATGTGCCGTGCACTTAGTCGGGATAAAACTGTCTTATTATAACAAGCCTCTCAGTACAACCTACATGTCACAAGTAATATGATTGGCTGTATTACAATAGTTAAACATTAACGACAGTCTGATGACACAGTTTTAATATCAGTATGACGTCATGAAAAACCTGAGCTTCCAATAGTATTGCATTAAAGCCTAACTAAAGCCCAGCTTAACCGGAGCGGGGCCCTGGGCCTGATTAGAATAATTACATAATATCTGATCACACACGAAATCTATTTAGTTCCGAAAGGCATAAAAAACTAGAAGCTTAGACCGATCAGAGCTTCACAGAGAAGGTTGAAGGTTAGCTCAGTCTCCGCCCTAGCGCCGCTATATCGATTACTGTCAAACTTTCATTTGGAATTTGAATTTTTCCCTTTTTGCCATGAACTGCGGGGTCTCCTGGGCCTAAGCCCCTTAGGCCCATGGCCGGACCAATGGACAGGGTGACAACATTTTAGTTGATAGTCACACTCAAATGTACGCATATGAAAATAGTGTTTACTGTCAAACTTTCATTTGGAATTTGAATATTTTCCCTTTTTGCCATGAACTGCGGGGTCTCCTGGGCCTAAGCCCCTTAGGCCCATGGCCGGACCAATGGACAGGGTGACAACATTTTAGTTGATAGTCACACTCAAATGTACGCATATGAAAATAGTGTTTAGCATCCTACTTTTCTACACAAACCAGGTTAATGAAGACTAATGAATAAATGAATGAAATGGGGTTTAACGTCCTTAACCTGAGCTAATTGGACAGCGTTCGCCATACAGTGTGCTATGAGAGAAATTTTTTTCCCGGGCAGCGGCTCTACGGCCTACTCTTATATCAAATTCTGACTGCCAAGGAATCTTTTACGTGCACTCCAATGTGTACACGGGACCTCGGCTTTTTGTCCCATCCGAATGACTAGGCAGCTGTCCCTGTCAGGCCCTCCTTCTGCATCACTGACAAGGGGGTAATCAAGACAGGATATGACATGAATTGCTCTATTACATACTCTTATTTTGATTTTCAACTGCCAGGGGATCATTAATACACAGTTCGACCTACATCAAAGATCAGGGTTTACCTCATGCATTAGGTGCAGGACCGAACTCCACGCTAATAAAACCGGACATGACAAGACACTTAAACTATACGGTACAAAGATTGCTAGCAATGACCAACAAAAACGTATCAAATCAAGTGAATGGATTCTGGGGTCCTCTGTAAACGAGAGAACAAGAGTAATGGAGTTTCCGTTGACACAAACCAGATCAATTCAGGACCAACATATGATGGTTCAAAATCATTTCAATAATTTGCTTGCGTGTAGGGGTCAATTGCAGTGGGTGGAAACGAGGACCTGGAGAAGACCTACGAGGTTAGACAGGCGACCCTACTCTATGTCACATTCGACTGGGGAATCGAAACCACACCCATTGACTCAATAACAGACCTTATGATACAACATGCATGCGTCAACCATTTGGCCATATAACTTCCCTCCAGCTGTAACCATTAGGTACACTGTTAAATAACATATTTGGTTGTCGACTGTAATTTGCTATTGTACATGTCGAGCTACAGATTATGTAAAATGACATGAATAATGTTTTATTGATTCAATTTCATTAGATTCTAGGAAAAAATGATCCATTACGCTGTCTAGTCTATTGCTGATGTGGCTGTTTTTTATAACACTGTTTAAGATCACTATAGATTTCTTTTGTCAGTGATACAGGACAGTGACAGTGGCAAGGGTCAAGGAATAGTTGTTTGGATGAAACGAAAAATTGAGGTCCCATGCAGACATTATTGGCATGCACCTTATAGAACCCCTTCCATAAAGAGAGAGCGGGAAATGTGGTTTAACGTCCACTCGACACAAACTAGGTCATTTCAGGACTAACATATGGTTTTTAATTTTATTCCAATAATTGCTTGGGTGTAGGGGTCTTTAGTAGTAGGAGGAAACCGGAGGACCGGAGAAAACCCACGAGGTTGGACAGGTGACCCTACTCCTTGCCACGTACAACCGGGGATTGGAAACCACAGCGATTGACTCAATGACAAGCTTTATGATACAGAGCGCACACGCTAACCATTCGGCCATCCACCCATGGTTACCCCCAACCCCCCACCCCCCATGCTCCTTCCATATAACTGTCTAGACAATATTTCACTCGTATCCCATGGCTGTATGTTAGTCTTCATCAGTCCAGTTAGAGCAGACCAGTAGGACATTAGACCCCCATTTCATTTCTTTTTCTGGGGTAAAAACGAAAGTGGTAATTTAATTTAATTCAATTTAATTTATTTACTTGTTTGCAAAGTGGTTATCTGTCTACATTAAAATTTTGGGTCCACAAATAGATCTAATGTTGACATACTTTAACTAATATTGTATTAATAAGCAGCCAACAGTTTAAACTCAAAACAAAACTAAATAAATGAATAAAATGAACAATTAGAAATAACTCTTCACAGAAAGATGTATATTCTCAGTCATCCGCTTTTGTTTCAGATTTTACTGTCATTGGCTATGAACGCATCTCAAATATTTTATCCAACCTCCCATTGGTACGAAATGAAATGATATAAAAATGGCGTTTAACGTCTTAGACCTACTGTTCTGCTTAGACTGGGCTAATGAAGACAAGCAAATGCCATACAGTGTGCTACAGTGGCTCTTCCATTGGTTTAAGGGGAACTAAACACCTCTGAATTGGATTCAATTGGGGTTTAACGTCCTACTTTTCTGCAACAACCGGGTTAAATAATAATGGTATATATGCCATGTCTTTCCGCTTACACTTCATCAAATTTCTTTTACATGCGCACTGACATATAATTTTTACCAATCTAAATGACTAAACACGGTTTCTTGTCAGGTCCTTTGTTCTGCAATATTGGCAAGGGCAAATACGCTGGAGAAGCTTTCTCGTGAACTACAGGATCAGACCTGATACCTCCTAGTTTGTTATCAAGTGCTTCATCAACTGAAAATCTGTTGGTACTTTCTCAGCAAACAACAGAATGGAACCTGAAACTTCCTGGTAGGTTAGCAAGCGCTTCATTCACTGTGCCACAGCATCTTCTTAACACCAAGTTATTCCTCTTTTGAATGTGATGGATACTCATAATACAATAACCATTCTTAAAGATGCATTACAGCAACATCTTCCTATTACAGGTCTCTATTTAGGCTTCAATGAATGAATGAATGAATGAAATGGGATTTAACGTCCTACTGTTATGCACTTACCTGAGCTAATTGAAGACGGACATACGCCATACAGTATGCTATGAGGGAAATTTTGCCCGGGCAGCGGCGCTACGGCCTACTCTTATATCGAATTCCAACTGCCAAGGGATCTTTTACGTGCACTCCGATGTTTACACGGGACCTCGGTTTTTCGTCCCATCCGAACGACTAGGCAGCTGTCCTGGTCAGGCCCTCCTTCTGCATCACTGACAAGGGGAAATCACATCGGAAAATCGAGAGGAACTTTCTCGGCCAATGCAGATATCGAACACTCGACCTCCAGGCTAGCGAACCAGCGCCTTATCCACTTAGCCACCGTGATCCCCTATATAGGCTTCAAATGTTATATGAAATGAAAGGAAATGGGTTTAACGTCCTACTTTAAATGTCCGATTATCTTGTTTTTTTACATATCATACCAAGAACAGACAGTTCTTTATCTAAATCTTACATAATGCATCTTTAAGTTACGAAATCAGATACTTTTGTTAATATTTGTATTTGTTTATTGTTTTAGTTTCGATGGGAGATATCGTATTCTAAATTTTTTTATAACCCATGAACTTATCTTTAAAAGTTGTTAATTGAACTATAACTTATAAGAACTTTTACTTACCTAAAACAGAAAGAAAGAAAAGAGAAAATATAATTAATGTTAATATTTGTATTTGTTTATTGTTTTAGTTTCGTGTATTTATCGTTTGTTATTCTTTATTTTGTATGTTTCCAATCCCTATTTCTATACATGCCGAGTTGAGCATGCGCACTTTGAGTTTATATGATGGCGCTAATAAAAAGATATATTCTGTCTCGAATTTTTCATCATACGTTTGGCGCAATATGGTCTTTACAACATGTTTATTTCCACTCAATTCAATTGAACATATTCCGATAAGAATAGATTTAATGATATTTTTACAGATACAGTGAAATATGGTGTATTCTGTATAGGAGGCACGGTGGTGGATTCGCAAGTAACCGAAAGGTTTGGCTTGCTCACAGCGAGATACATAGTAGCCGAAAGGTTTGGCTGACTGACCGGAGGATAAACGGTCAAGAAAGGTTATAGGGATAGTTTGCAATCTGATACGGGGGTCTGACCAGGAATAACATCTAGTGTGAAACAGGGGTCTGACAAGGAATAACATCTTGTGTGAGGCGGGGGTCTGATAAGGAACTACAGCTAGTGTGAGACAGGGGTCTGGCAAAAAAAACCCCATCTAGTTGTTTGAAAGGTACGACACGACAAACAGAGGTTCCGTTCCGTGTAGTCATCGGCATGTAGCGTGGTTTCGATTCAACGGGTGTACATCACAAAGCAACCTCATGGGTTTTCCCCGGGTCCTCCAGTTTCCCTCCACTCCTCACTCATAAAAAAGAACATTGCAATGGGCTATTATTCGCGTGCGCTGGGAAATGAGATAAAACGGTGTTTACGCCATACAGATTTTGCGCTTATATTGAATTCCAATTGTCAAGGGTTCTTTGACGTGGAACCCAATGTGTACACGAGACCTCGTTTTTTTGTCCCTTGCCAAATACTGTACCACTGACAAGGGAGGAGAGGACCACCCAGTATGTACACTTACACGACACCTCTTTTTGTACCCCCCGAACGACTATAATAATAAAACACTGACAAGGGAGGGGTAGATCACGCCGGGCAATCCCGATGAACTTTCTCGATTATCATCGGAATGGTGTACAGAGTGCCGCGCTTCAATGTCTGGCTTGCGGCTGTGATTCGAGCCCTTGTGTAAGCGTATGTGGCATGAAGATAGGGCCTCATCGGTTTCCTCCCGGCACTCCGGATTTCTCCCACCGCTAAAGACTCCTACACGCAAGCGACTTTTTGAAATAAGATAAAACCATATGTTAGTCCCGAAATGATATAGTTTGTATCTAGTAGACGTTACATCATTCTCTCTCTATCTATCCCTCTCTATCGGAATCGAACTAAGCCACCGCGGCGGCGCCGTTTCTCGGACAATGTGTCTTACTCACCGAGCCACCGCCGCGCCATTACAATAGGTCGAACTATGTTTTTTTTTAACAGTTTATACAATTAATTGACCGGTGGTGACAAATAGAACGATTAACTCCATTTCATACCCTTTTAAAAATTTATCACGTTTGAACACTCAAATAACTCTGCCATTGTTAAAAATGCTGATATATGTTTAGTTTCGGCAGCTTAAACTAAGTTATAGGTGACGATATGGTTAAGTCATCATATAAAGTCTAATGGCGTATGAATTTATCGCAATTGAACACTCAAATAACTCTGCCATTGTTAAAAATGTGGATATATGTTTAGTTTAGGCAGCTAAAACTAAGTTATAAGTTATAGGTGAGGAAATGGTGTAGTCAGGATAAAAAGTCTAATGGCGTATGAATTTATCGCGTTTGAACACTCCAATAACTCTGCCATTGTTAAAACTAAGTTATAGGTGTTGATTATGGAAGACCAAATGGGACAATATTCATGATTCTTGTTTCTACATTCCAGTTTGAACATTTTAGAAACGAACGCAACATTCTAAACTAATGATTCTAGGTAATTTCCGGCGTGCTTGATTTTATCTTGGACTTCGCGAGGTCCGGATGTTTAACGCAGGAACTTCCTAACTGGGCATTCATGGAGTAATGATTCCTACTTCCGGCCAAATAACATAATGGTTTACAAGGGAGAAATAGTTCGATAAAATATCGTTTATTTTCTATTGAAGGTAAATTAGTTCTACATGTATTTAATGATCGTCGGTAAGGCTAATTCAATTTGATGCTATGTCAATTGAGGTTGTTGGGCGGCAGAATGGTTAGCACATACGCGCTGTATCAGAATGTCTGCCATTAATTCAACTGGTGTGGTTTTGATTCCTCGATTGTAAGTCGGGTCGTCGGCACAAGCTCATTGGTTTTCTCCGGTTCCCCCCAGCCCCCCCCCACTGCTAAAGACCCCTACTCGCAAGTGACATATTGAAATAAGATTGAACCATTACAGCCAAAATGATATAATTTGTGTCCACTTGACGTTACATCATTCTCTCTCCCCTCTCTCCCTCTCTCTCTCTCTCGTTGTCTTTTTCTGTATTTCTCTGTCTCTCTGTTTCTCTCCGACCCTCCCTCTGCCCCTCTCTGTCTCTCTCTCCCTCCCTCTCTCGCGTTGTCTCTCTCTCTGCCTCCGGTTGTCTCCCGCTCTGTCTCGTTGTCTTTCTCTGTCTTTCTCTGTCTCTCTCCGCCCCTCCCTCTGCCCCTCTCTGTCTCTCCCTCTCCCTGTCTCTCGCGTTGTCTCTCTCTCTGCCTTCCGGTTGTCTCTCGCTCTGTCTCGTTGTCTTTCTCTGTCTTTCTCGGTCTCTATCTGTCTCTCTCTAACTCTCCCTCTGTCTTCCCCTGTCTCTCTCGAGTTGTCTCTCTCTGTCTCTGGTTGTCTCTCTCTCTGTCTTGTTGTCTTTCTATGTTTTTCTCTGTCTGTCTCTCTCTCTGACTCTCCCACTCTCTCTGACTCTCTCCCCTCTCTCCCTCTCTCGTTGTCTTTTTCTGTATTTCTCTGTCTCTCTGTTTCTCTCCGACCCTCCCTCTGCCCCTCTGTCTCTCTCTCCCTCCCTCTCTCTCTCGCGTTGTCTCTCTCTCTGCCTCCAGTTGTCTCCCACTCTGTCTCGTTGTCTTTCTCTGTCTTTCTCTGTCTCTCTCCGCCCCTCCCTCTGCCCCTCTCTGTCTCTCCCTCTCCCTGTCTCTCGCATTGTTTCTCTCTCTGCCTTCCGGTTATCTCTCGCTCTGTCTCGTTGTCTTTCTCTGTCTTTCTCGGTCTCTATCTGTCTCTCTCTAACTCTCCCTCTGTCTTCCCCTGTCTCTCTCGAGTTGTCTCTCTGACTCTCCCACTCTCTCTGACTCTCCCTCTGACTCTCTCTGACTTTCCCCCTGTCTCCCTCTGCCCCACTCTGTCCCTCTCTATCTCTCTCTCTGTCTCTCGCTGTTTCTCTCTATCTAGTTCTCTCTCTCTCTCCATCTCTCTCTCTCTCTCTCTTTATCTGTCTCTCTCTTTCGGTAGACGAATGTAACCGAGTTATTAAGTTATTTCAAGTTAACGATAAACTCACGGAAATAAAAATGAATAAAATTTCTGCAAATTATATAAGCAGATTGTAATGGTTGGCATTAAAATCCCCTAAAGAAGAAATTAGCCGACGTTTCTGCTGTCAAACATCAAAATATTGCATTAATGCCATCTATAATAACACTAGAGAAATCCTTTTTTCCTCGGACCCTTTTTCACCCATTTATTTCATACTCATAATATATATTTACACCATCCATTACGTTATTTTATTTCTAACATGTCATGACAATTTATCGAAATAAAAGTGATACACAGAAAGTGATTATGAATTACATATCTAAAGAAACCCATCTTGATAGCATCCATTAGCTTGGCAATAGAAGAGCGGTTCGCGATGCTTGACAATTAAGCAAGGCGCAAACTAGTAAACTGGCGTGAAATGTGCGTAAACCTGTCGTGACTGCGTACCATGTCTGGACGAGAATTTTGAACGGGTCGTAAACTATGCGCAAACTGTTCGTGAACTCGTCGGAACGATGCGGGAGGATGCGTGGCAGTGCGCTCCATGCCACGACTGTCACGAACTGCCACGAATAGTTTGCGAATATGGCGTGTCCAAGTCGGCACGACACCGTCCGAATCGCGCAAACTCGACGTGCCAATGCGGGAAGTGTGTAAACAATGCGCAAACTATGCGTGAACTCGTCGTGCCAGTTCGTGTCAATGTTTACACTGATGGGCACGCATTTAACAACTTTAACATAAATCTGTCCCTTTAAACAAAGATGTAATTATATGATGATATAACTAGATTTATAGTAATCTGGTTGGAAAGATAATCCAATCCATCAAAAACAACAATTTAATAAGTCTATGTGGCTGTTGTAGGTGGACAATCAATACCAGACAAATTACAATCAAAATGGCCGGTGGTGTAGGCTACAGATAGAGAGAAAAATAGAAAGAAATAAAGAAATTTGGGACTAACATATAGTTCAATTTTATTTCAATATTTCGCTTTTAAATTGTGTTGGGGTCTCTAGTAGTTGGAGGTAACCGGAGGACAGACGGCCCTACTCCTTGTCGAGAGATAAATAGGGATGAACATCCACTGAACTCAAACTAGGTCATTTTGGGAGTAACATATGGTTCATTTTAATTTCAATAATTCACTTTTTGTGTAGGGGTCTTTAGTAGTTGGAGGAAACTGGAGAACCAGGAGAAAAACCATGAGGTTTGGCAGATGACCCTACTAAAATAGGGATTTTAATTTTATTATATGAAATCACCAATACCATTATGGGACAGCGAGAGAGAGAAATGGGGTTTAACAACCACTCAACACAACTAGGTCATTTTGGGACTAACATATGGTTTAATTTTATTTCAATAATTCGCTTACACGTAGGGGTCTTTAGCAGTGGGAGGAAACCGGGGTGTCTGGAGGAAACCCACGAGGTTGAGAAGGATCCCCTATCCCCATGCCACATACGCTCACACCAGAGTTTGAAACCACAGCTGCAAGCCAGAGGTAGCCGGCCAGCTAGAGGTGGAAGTGTGGAACTCTAGACCACTAGGCAATCCCAACTCCCCTACCATTAGGGGAGTTCAATGGCCAAATGGGTAGAGTGTATCATAAGGTATGTCATTGAGTCAACAGGCTTTGATTTCCTGGTTGTACGTGACAAGGAGTAGGGTCGCCTGTCCAACCTCAAGGGTTTTTCTCAAGGTCCTTTGATGTTCTCCCTACCCACAAGCAAATTATTGAAATAAAATTGAACCGTAAGTTAGTCCCAAAATGACCGAGTTTGTTTTGGGTGGATGTCAAACCCCATTTCTACATGTATCTCTTTCTCTCTGTCGCCGCTGCCATTAACTCAAGGTGTCCAAGCTACCACTTCTCCTCACTCAATCATTATTGAACCGTAAGTTAGTCCCAAAATGACCGAGTTTGTTTTGGGTGGATGTCAAACCCCATTTCTACATGTATCTCTCTCTCCGCTACCATTAACTCAAGGTGTCCAAGCTACCACTTCTCCTCACTCAATCATTATTGAACCGTAAGTTAGTCCCAAAATGACCGAGTTTGTTTTGAGTGGATGTCAAACCCCATTTCTACATGTATCTCTCTCTCTCTCCGCTACCATTAACTCAAGGTGTCCAAGCTACCACTTCTACTCACTCAATCATTATATAAAGTAGGGTTATATGATTATACTCCAGCCATTAGACATAAATCATCGCCTATCTTATATAGATAGAGTCCACTCATATGTCTACACCATTATATACATCAATGTGTGTTTACAAGATTTTAAGATAAGTGCCCACAACGCTTAACGCTTCTTCAATTATTCAGAAGCTCTAGTATATAAGTGAATACAGGGTCGGCCATCAAGCAAACAAATTTTACCCAACTTGTAATTTACGTCGGATCTACTTTAGCAAGTGGTGTGTTAATGTCTAGACTAAAACTATTATGTTTTTACAACATTTTTAAGTACATAAAAAATGAAATGAAATGGGGTTTAACGCCCTACTTTTCTCCTTTGACCTAAGCTAATGAGGACGGGCTTCAGACAGTGAAATTTTGCACAGGCAACAGCACTACGGCCTACCCTTATATCGAATTCCAGTGGTCAAGGGATCTTTTACATGCAGGTCAATGTATACACGAGATCTCGGTTTTTCGTCCCATCCAAACGTCTAGACAGCTGTCCTTGTCATCACTGACAAGGGAAAACCACGCTGGAATAATCTGGACAAACTTTTTCGACCAATGCAGGGATCATACAACCGACCTCAAGACTAGCGAGCCAGTGTCTTACCCACTTAGCTATAAGAAAATTGGTAGTAATTTTAGAATCTTGATTTTTAAGAGTGGATGTTAAACCCCATTTCTGTCTCAGGTTTCCAATAAGTTACATTGTCTGTTGAAGTATTAAATACATAATGTCTCTATGGCCATGAACGGTTTTATTACTATCAAACCAAAAAAATACATGCAGTTTCGGTCCAGAATATTGTCAATTCTCTTTAAAAAAAGAGGACACTTACCTCAATTTTTCTTTTTACAAAATGAGATCCAGCACATAAAATCTTTAAGGAAACCTGAAAATATAACCATTGTAGAATTACTATAACAAGAAAACTCTGCCAGGAATATCAAGCATGCTAACACACACATTACTAAATTCAAGAAATTTCTAATTAAAGGGCCATTATGAAAGATTAGATAAGAGCTGACAGTTCTCGCTATAATAGTTTAAAAAACATAATGTTAATAGAATATGCTGAAAACTTCAGTAAAATTGCTTCACTTTGAACTGACAATGCTTTGATTTTAGCCCTAGCCTTGATTGTCATTGGTTAAGTCGGTAAAATTTAAAAAAAGTCTCAATCATCCATTTTGTTGTTAAATCAGCCGTCACAATATGCATTCAAATCCAGTCAATATTACAGTCTAGCAATGACATCGGAAGTTGATTATGGCCTGGATAAGTTAAATAATGTCCAATTAATAAATTAGATGACATTTCAGGCTTAAATGAAAGACCTGCAATAAGAAGATTTAGCGCTTGCATAATGTATCTTTAACAAAATAGGTTGATATTGTGAACTGTTTATCAGATACGGTCCAAAAGACGTCTGCTTAATGAGCTGGTGCCTTATAATTACTCACTGAGCAACAGCGGTTCCTGCAAATGTAAACAGGAGAAATAATCTATAACTGCAATAAAAGATTATGGCTACAGCACTGGTGGCCATGAACCCACACATTTTTTACTCGAGAACAAACTGTTCACAGAGCGGACTATTTTTAACGGCCCAACATGATTGAATACAAGTCTTAATGTCTGCACAGTTATTGGAATCCTAATTAAATCCGAAAATAGAGATTTTTTTTTCTGTCTTGTGTCGGCCATAAAGGTTATGTGACAGTGTTTGTGACAGCTAGTGGGGTTAATATGACGAACAGTGAGAGGTGACGTTAATGTATTGTGCTCGTTAAACGGAAGTTAATTTGAAGAGAACTGTATCCCTCGGTGAAGTAATTTCCTGCTGTATTCATACGACTATAATCCCCTCTTCCCTCCTTTTTTCTAATTTCCCTTTTCAACTCTGTATGTGAAGAGAGTCGATCTACTCTTCTTTCACGTGGCATCAGGAACCATCACGTGGCATCAGGAACAATTATTTACGGTAACCACTCAAGTATAATCTTCCAATAAATATATCAAGACTTCTAATCAAATAAAATTCTTTTGACACACTTGTACTTATCCTATGTGCTTAAAGTAGGAGAGAGGAGAGAAAAATGGGGTTAACGTCCACTCGTCACTGACTAGGTTCAATTTTATTTCAATAATTCACTTGCGCGTAGGGGTCTAAGCAATGGGAGGAGAAAACCCACGAGGTTGGACAGGCGACCCTAGTCCTTCTAATGTACAACTAGGGATTCGAAACCACGCCAGTTTACTTAATACTTAATGACAGGATTTATGATACAGCGGCATGTATGCTAACTATTCAGCCATCCAACTCCCCCCCCCTGCTTAAAGTGGGAATATTATCTATATTTATATATTTGTGGAGGTGTTCTTTAAATCACATTCATAAAGTCTTGTCATTCATTTCCTATTTTGCGCGTCACAGAGAAGGATTTCCTGTCCAACCTTGTGTGTCTTTCTGAGACCTTTGGTTTTCTCCAAGTGCTGCTAAAGACCCCAACACCCAAGTGGATTATTGAAGTAGATTCATTTCCATTTTAAATATTCAACTAAGACCCCATTAATGTGATTTTCTGTTCTGTACAATTTTTTCTTTATGGAAAAGCAGGGATTTATTATTTTTTGATCTGTTTTAAATTTCAAATCTAGATTATAATTTTCATTAATGCTTGGTTAGTCATACAGCAATTAACATGTCAGTCAAATTATGACATGCTGGCAACCAAGTGGTTGATGTGTTAAGTCTCTTCTTACTATTGTTTTAAATGCCTTAAGAATCCTTCAATATTTATATGTTTAAGTCAACACTTTCTAAGTAACTGATTTTTATAAATAGACAAATGTATGCATACTTTTTGGAGGTCCGATATATAAAAAATTATTAGTTGTTAAATTGCAGTTTATTATTTGCTACTGAAATAAAGTGTTGAAGATTCATTCCAAGAAACTGTTTTCATTTCTGATACTTAAAGAACACCCGTCGGCAAGCTACATTCCCTGAAAGTCAAACGGTGTTAATTGGATGGCCGAACTGTTAGCATGTGTGCACTGTATCATAAGGTCCACTATCGATACCTTGGACAACGATTACAAGAATATTAATTCACTTTTATTTGGAATTGACAGTCTTTCTAAAAATTGATCACCAATATATAACTTTGACTACACGCTTCAATCCTCCGAAATAATGTCTTAGAAGCATTCTTTTCGAGCGACAATAATACTTTAAAAAGAATCCCCCTCAGTAACAAAGTCAATGTAAGATATGTGTATAAAACTTCCAATGAAATATACTAGGTTTGTGCGTGTCCCTATCTCACCCCCCCCCCCTTCCCCTTGGCATCGCGTCTCAAAATTTCGTATCCAAATCAGTACTCGATCCCCAAGCCCTTTTCCTATTTTCGCTTCTTTTATTTTCTATTCTTCCACCCATTTTCAGTATCACCGTTAACTAAAACCCTGATATTGATAATCATTCTTATTGTATTGCATTACCAGCTGATCATTAAAATTATATTCATGTCCCCCTATTCTGGAAGCAGTTTTATATAAGCATTAAGTTGCTTGTTACTGTATCCAAACTATTCATATTATTCCTTCTATGACTGTATATAAGAACTCTGAATAAATACTTTTTAAATCATAAGGTTTGTCATAGAGTCAACTGGCGTGGTTTCGATTGCCAGCTTGTATGTGAAAAGGAGTAGGGTCGCCCGTCCAATGTTGTGGGTTTTCGCCGAGTCCTCCGGTTTCCTCCCACTGCTAAAGACCCCGAAATGACCTAGTTTGTTAAACCTCATTTCTCTCTCTCTCTCTCTCTCTTTATGGAAAAGACCTATTTAAAAAGTAAAAGTAATTGGTGGTGCTATATCAAAGCTTTTAGTTCCATTTTTTTAAGTTTTGAAATTTTAAACAAAACATCTTTCTTCATGTGTTTCAAGTGGCTGTTTATTTATAATAAGCCTTGAAAAACAGAAAAATTAAATGGGTGTGGCCTGAGTTGATCTGAGCTGGGGTTTTTTTTAAATCACCGATGGGACAAGGACAAGCTCAACGATTGACTTCCAAAAAGTGTGACAGTCATACAGACGGACAAACTAGTTTCAATAGTCCCCTACTTGTTCAGAAAGGTAAGAGACAAAATTATACCAAGTAATTAAACATAATAACTATTGGGGGTTGGATGGCCGAATGGTTAGCATGTGCACGCTGTATCATAAAGCCTGTCATTTGGTCAACTGGTATGGTTTCGAAACCCTGGTTGTACGTGACAAGGAGTAAGGTCGCCTGTCCAACCTTGTGGGTTTTCTCCAGGTCCTACGGTTTCTCCCCACTGCTAAAGACCCCTACGCACAAGTGAATTATTGAAATAAAGTTAAACCATGTTAGTCCTGAAATGAACTAGTTTGTGTCGAGTGGATGTTAAACCCCATTTCTCTCTCTCTCTCATAAGAACTACTTAGAATGTAAATTTTTATGTGGAGTCAATTTGGATTCCAGTTGATTGGTTCATGGATGTCAGAGTAGACTCGACCAGATCCTTCTCGTGATTTACGAACATAAACAAAAACATTCATTCACAACCTTATCCACATGATTTCTCATCTGTGAACCTTCCATTCATCATTCACTCCCACCGGAAGATATTCCGACTCTCTTCTCCATATAAAATATCTTCTGGTTCAGGTTTATTCGAGGAAGTAGGACATGTCCCGTCTGACTAGTTTTCTCAAATTTGTTAATGGTGTCTCTGAGCGAATTCTGAGATTCGCCACAACATTTGGTAGACATGCATTAATTACTGCCCCCGTAATGGACTACATCAATTCAAAACAAACTGGTTTCTGTCTAAAATAGCTGTTGTTGTGATTTCGTGGAATTAAAAAAATGTGGTTAGCGTAAAATTTATGGTGGATGTCTAGGTCACATGTTATTTTATTATTTGTAATTCTGCTTTTAATTTGAAATGTATATTTTTATTACTATAAGTGGACTGCACCACACACAATTACACAAGACAAACCTACGGACAGGACACAATTAATGTCCTGTCCATTACAAACAACAAACGCATATATCAGATCAAGTAAATATCTAATTTAACAATTCCATTATAATTAGTTGTAACTTAAGAGGGGGATCACATGGTAAAGTGGGTAAGGTGCTGACTTGCTAGCCTGGGGGTCGAATGTGTGACCCCTGCATTGGCCGAGAAAATTTATCTCAATTTTCCGGCGTGGGTTTCCCTTGACAGTGATGCAGAACGGAGGGCCTGACAAAGACAGCTGTCGAGTCGTTCGGATGGGACAAAAAAAAACGGTCCTGCATACACATTGGTGTGCACGTAAAAGATCCCTTGGTAGTTGGAATTTGTTACAAGTGTAGACCAAAATTTCCCTCATTGCACACTGTATGGCGTATACCCATCTTAATAATAATAATAATAATAATAATCACGTCATTTTACAAGGTTAGCAAATTAGGCCTGAGGCCTTTTTCAAATTTGGCCCTTGGCACAGATCTTACATTAGCCCAGTTTAGGTACATAATAGTAGGACTTTAAACCCTGTTTCATTTCATTTCATTGTAACTTACGACAGGCCAGTATATCTGTGCTTATTCCAATGTTCAACTATCTTTTTTAACCCCATTTCTCTCTCTCTCTCTTATTCCATTGCAACTACTAAATTAATGTCAACGATTTTACTATTTGGTGTAATTATATTCTATATTCCCCTGTGATTTACCCTAATGTTACAATCGTAAATTACATCAAATTCTCGAGAAAAAGATGAATAAATATTTAAGCATGTAGTCATCAAATCTAACTAACCTTGTGAGAAATTGTCAGCTCATAAAGTCTATAACGGATGTACATTTCTAAATATACATCAAGCGAATATACTTGTCAGTTTTAGTTTAATAAATTATTCTGAAATTCTCGATACAGCAAACTTATCGACCACATCTTTAGAGAGAGAAATAAGGTTTAACATCCACTCGACACAAACTAGGTCATTTTGGGACTAACATATGTTTTAATTTTATTTCAATAATTCGGTTGCGGTAGGGGTCTTTAGCACTAGGAGGAAAACGGAGAACCCAGAGAAAACCCACGAGGTTGGACAGGCGACCCTATAGACAGGCGACCCTAATCCTTGTCGTGTACAACCAGGGATTTGAAACCACTCCAGTTGACTCAATGACAGGCTAGAGCTTTAAAAGATATAAATGATAATAAGAAATGAAATGAAATGGGGTTTAATGTCTTACTGTTGTTCTGCTGCTAAAATGGGCTACTGAAGAAGTGGATATGCCAAACAAGGTGCTATGAGGGAAATTTTGCCCGGGTAGCAGCGCTACAGCCTACTCTTTTATCATATTCCAACTGCCAAGGGATCTTTTACGTGCACGCCAATGTGTACACCGGACATCGGTTCTTCGTACCATCAAAACGACTAGACAGCTGTCCTTGTCAGGACCTCCGTGGGTTTATATCCACTCCACACAAACCAGGTCATTTTGGGACCATCGTATGGTTTTCAATTTTTTATTTCAACTATTCGCTTACGTGTAGGGGTCTTTAGCAGTAATAGAAATCCAGAAGTCACATACGCTCACACTAGGGCTCGAAACCACAGCCCCAAGCCAGAGGTGACCGGCCAGCTAGAGGTCGAAGCGCGGCCCCCAATGACATATGGGATTTTCTATAATTACCATGTAAACCATGTATGAATCTCTATAATTGGCATATGGGTCTCCTCTAGTCAAAATTTATCAATGACAATTATTGTTTTATAATTTAGCCCACGAATAACTCTTTCATTTCATCTCCGACAGACTTAAAAGAGGAAAACACAACCTGTGGTCGACTTATTAAGTCATCAAAAAGTACATATCACACACTCGACCAAACTCTCTACGTTTGAGAAACCACAATGTAGATTTTTGGGGCTTCTATTGTCTGCTGCCACAAAAAGAAAGTTTCTTTATTTGCTTAAAGATACATTATGCAAGATCTAAATCTGATTATTGCAAGTGTTAATTTCGACTTCAGATGTTATGGAAATTACAAATTAGACCTTTATTTAAACAACAAGCCAAAATCAACTCTGTAGACCCACGGATGGCTCGGCTACAGCTTGGATTAAAATAGGATTTTACTAATTGATTAAATCAAATATGGCGCTCCGTGATGAGATTACTAACTGTTATGTATACGTCATTAGTTAGATCGAGGCTAAATGATAGTGTACTCAGTGAGGCTGCTGTTGAGTGATATTCCACATGCCATTGAAAACTTTACTTGATAATCAAGATTATGTAAGTTAAGTTAACGCCTGTCAATCAAACGATCTGCCAAGGTGAGGACACATTTGGCCCCCATTTCTAGTCAAATATTACAACGCTAATAACTTTGTGCAAAATAAGGTAATTTGACTGAAATTTTTAATATATTCTTCTTTCATCATCTACTTTTGAACTGTTATAGCAAGAATGGCCAACTCTCTATAAAAATCGTCCATAATGTATCTTTAAATCTTTTTTAGGATATCATGATCTATCCAAATCCACCATTAATTCAACTCCTTTTAAAATAATTTATATCGATATTTGATGATATACGGTTCATTTTTAATTTTAATTTATAGTGTTATTGTATTAAAATGCCCCTTTAAAAGTTATTCTCACCACTTTTTTGGGCAAATTCAGGATCAATTAATAGAAACTGTAATTATATTTGATTATATCTAATAACACAGAGAAATCAGAACGCTGGAAGAACCTTGACAGTTTCAGGTAATCAGACAGTAGCAAGAAATGGGTCAATCTATACGGAAATTACAGCCTTTACACCGCAAGATAAATCGCTAAAACATATAAAATGGTAACCAAGTGGGAGCCGCTCTCCAATAATCACACGTGATTTATGAGACTTTAATCACATAGGTCTTCCACATGAAGAATTACTGGACCAAATTTATGCTCCATTGGCTTCATTTCTAGAAGTTGTAATCATGAAGGTTATCAGAAAAAAGTCGATTTTAGTTAAAGAACAAGTGTCCTGAAAACAAAGACTATACAATCTATTTGCTGATAGGCAATTAAGACAAGATTTAAAGAACAATGTGTAAAACTTGCTTGAAGGGTATATTATCCAGACTTAACAATTTGATTTTAATTGTTTGTGCAGGGTTCCAGCATATAGTCTTGTTTTAAGTGGATACATGGGATTTCTAAAAATATTGGTCCTGACTGACAAGTTTTGAATTAGGCCCCAGGTACAATGAAGTAACTAAATCCTGCCCTGGCACAAATGGGGATAATATAGACCCTTTTGCTAACTTTAAGCCAAACTCCTTACTTCAAATAGCAGTAGCTAAGGAGGGATTTGGTGCAACGGTTCGAGACCCGAATTGTTCGCCGAGTTCTTGTGTCCTTGAATAAGACACTTCATCCCTGCATTCCAGTCTACCCAGCTGTAAATGGGTACCGGTAGGATGGTGTATGTATTACACAAAAAAACTGTTGCGCTCCTTGAAACTTCAAGTTGTAGCTGCATATGTTGGGAGCTCTTTCAAAGAGTTCTAAAGGGAGGTAACCAGGCTTACCTGTATCCTAGAGACCGGGATAGTAATTCTGTTGCGCTATGAGCACGCTGTGTGGATTTGGCGCTATATAAATGGACATATTATTATTATTATTATCAACTAACTAGATTTTTGTTTTTACTTTATAGGCCTTCCCGAAATGAAATGGGGTTTAACAACCTACTGTTATGCACCTAATCTAGGCTAATGGAAGACGGGCATACGCCATACAGTGCTATGGGGGCGATTTTGCCTGGGCAGCGGCCCTACGGCATACTCTAATATAGAATTCCAACTGCCAAGAGATCTTTTACACAGGACCTCGGTTTTTCATCCCATCCGAGCGACTAGACAGCCACCTTTTCAGGCCCTCCATTCTGCTTGGTACGACTATGCCCATGTGTTCCGAGTGAATCACAATCAACTGTTTATATAATAGGGGTTTTGTGACATGGGTGGTCAGTGACATTATTTTTTTCAATAATTTGCTTGCGTGTAGGGGTCTTTAGCAGTGGGAGGAAACCAGAGGACCTTGTGAAAATCCACAAGATAGGACAAGCCTCCCTACTGAGGATTCGAATCAAGCCAGTTGACTCAATGACAGGCTTTATGATACAGCATGCACATTGCACATGCTAACCATTCGGCTATCCAACTACCACCCCCTACATGATGGGGGTTTAAAAGTTCTTAACCTGCTTCTTTGAAAAGGCAAAAGCTTATAACCACTATTTTTGTACTAAGTTTAACTTGTTTTTATCTTCAATTTAATGCCTTTTTTAATACCCATGTTCACGAGTTTAGTTTGATGTATAGTCCTGTCAAACGAGGGAAAGCTTATAACCAACCGCCCTTTCTGTACTGGGAATAGCACATCTTAATCTCTAGTTTAATGGTGAGCCGTTTAGTTTGATGTGGAGTCTGATCAAGTTTGGGGATATGTTATCATTATTTCATCACTTCTTCAAGTAGCATAAAATCGTCCATAATCTGATTAATAAAACTTTTTGCGACAATTTCCAATCGACTTCCACCAATCGTCAAGGATACTTTATGGAGATGATGCTAACCTTTGATCTTCTTGGATCAGTAGATAGACGCGAGAAGTGGACACCTTTATTCCCGTGAAGGATAATTTGAGTGTCTGGCTGTCGGATGATAACGAGCAAAACCCCAACTGCTTGAACGGTTTAGTGAGGTTGTGTCATGGTGTTCGTGTGAAAGAAGGTTTGTATACTAATTAGCGTACAAGCTGAAATTAGGACAGAATTGTACATTAAAAAGAGAGAGAGAGAGAGAGAGAAAGAGAGAGAGTGAGAGAGGGAGAAGGGGTTTAACATCCACTCGACACAAACTAGGTCATTTTGGGACTAACATATGGTTTAATTTTATTTCAATAATTCGCTTGTGCGTAGGAGTCTTTAGCAGTGGGGGGAAACCAGAGGATCCGGAGAAAACCTACAAGGTTGGACAGGCGACCCTACTCCTTGCAACGTACAACTGGGGATTAGAAACCATGCCAGTTGACTCAATGACAGGCTTTATGATACAGTGCGCGCATGTCTACCATTCAGCCATCCAACACACAAACACACACCCCATTTAAAAGCCAAGTCTCTAACTCAATATCATCCAAAGTCTTCGACATTGAAAACACGAATAACAGATTATAAATTACAGTAAAAACAGAGTTCAAGTCAATGTCAATCAGGTCATTCATATTACATTATTATACGCATTGCAATTTGCAAACCCATTTGATTAAAATTTCTTAGTACAAATATTAGTGATTTAGCTCCTTTAAAGATACAGTTCTCGCTATAATAGTTTAAAAATAGATAATGTAAAGGTAATTTGTTGATTTAAGCCAAATTGATCCACTCAATATGAACCAAGATATCAGCTTTGGAAATTTCGGCCTAGCCTCGTTCAGCATTACTAAAGTTAGTACGTTAAAAGCATAGTCTCGATTATCCATTGTTTTGATTTAATTATCAATGAGCATAAGCAGCATATAGGATTCTAATCTAGTCAATATTGAAGCTAGCCTTCATATCGAGAGTTGATTATGGTCTGGATAAGTTAATTAATATCTAATTAATATGTTTGATAGGATTTCAGGCCTAAAGAAAGACCTGCAATTGGCAGATTTAGCTCTTGAATAATGCATGTTTAAAATAAGGTAGGCCTACGGGTATTCTAATATTGGAAAACGTCTGCATAATTTATAGCATTCTAATATTCTGGACCTTGTCTATGGAATAAACCAACATATCAATGAAACAATTAACGTCTGTGGGTCATTTTAATAGTAAATGCAGGAGTACTGCACTACACGCAAAACAAAAAAACCCAAAAAAATCTACAAGATAAACCTGCGGACAAGACAGAAAATAGACATTGCCAAAACTTAACAATTATCAAATCAAGTGAATGGATCCGGGGGCCAGCCGTAAGCGTCCACTGCGCTGTACAGTCCCGGGCCTGTCTTGGTACAGGCTTCATCACAACTCGAAAGCATTTTCCTTCCAAAACCCAGATCTGTAAATAATCAGTTAATATAACATTAACAGCCTACAGCGCCTTCAATTCCGCTTGTCAGAATTAACACAGTTTATAAATGACGACATTATTATTATAATGGTGCTAATGATTTTACTTCTGTTTATTTTAAAATATCAATCAAAGTCTGGTAATCTGGGCACTGTTTCAAATGTTGAATGAGATATTTACATCATAAGTATTCTATTGAATCTGTTCAACAATTAGGGACGTCATTAGAAACAATTATGGAAAAAATTAAAACAATTAGGGGTCTGAAGCAGTGGGGAAACCATGTCGTTTGACTCAATGACAGACCTTATGATATATATTAACATGGGGCATATATCATTGACCATGAAACCCCTACATTTATGAGGATGAATAAAACTGTAGTGTCTATCGATAACCTTCAGTGTAATGTCTTAAAATGGGGACATTGTAATAAAAGCTGTCTTTTTTCATGTTCAATTTGTCAGAGTAAGGCGCTAATGATCTGAGATATATTTAATTTACTCTGACTTACTTGTTGAAGGTCCACCTATTAATCACTCTCAGGGGCGGATCCAGGAATTTTTTGCAGGAGGGTTTTGCAAATCTCCTGTTAAGAAAATCTGACAGTTGACAATGCATGATGATATTATCTTCTCCAAATTACAAATAACGTAGGCAGAGAGAAATGCATCATCCCGTTTGATGTCAATTTTAATAATGATATAGAATCACACTGTGCTTCAATTTCATCGATGCAAGGCATTCGATTTTTGTTTTTATGTAGCTGAGCAAGGCGGGGTTTGGACCCCCCTCCCCTGCCCCCTGGATCCGCCCCTGACTTTACAATTGATCGATTTTTGTTTTTTGTTTTACTTTCTCTTTTATCATTCATAGCCTTCATTTATCTAAACATCACAAAGAAAAAGGATAAGAACGTGAAACATGGGATTGAAATTCTCGTCAATCTTAAATTGACCTTTATAAAAAATGATTGGATTCATGAATTATTAATTAAACAATCAACGTTTAATCATGAAATAAAATGGGGTTTATTGTCCTACTTTCTTTATAAACGGGGAATTTAATGAACCCAGGATATTGTAAAAAAGTACATGCATTGTCAGATCCATCTTGAGTAAATTGGACATCGTTTCCTTCATTTAAGCTCATAAGCTTTCAGTCAACATATACATGTGTAAGTTGTGATGAGACCCATGCCAGCGGTGTTGTATGCTACTCTGTGTGGCTGAGTTGTCTCAAGTATGACCAAATCATTCAAATAAACTGTACAATATTAGCTCTGAACTGACCTAGTTTGTGTATAAGGACATTGAATTTAACCTCTCAACAACAGAGTACTTCAGACACTTGGGCGGGGGTGGGGTGGTGGGTGAGTGGTTTAACACAGGGGCATGAAATCACCAGCCCTCCATTGAGTCAAGTGATGTGTTTTCGATTCCCCGCTTCTATATAGGAGTAGGATTGCCTGTCAAACCTTGTGGGTTTTCTCCAGGTCCTCCATTTTCCCCCCCACTGCGAAAGACTAAAATAAAAAGAATTATGATGGCTCAGAGGCTTCGAGCCCCGAGTCCACCCATCCTGTAACTTTTCTTAATTTACTAGCCATCTTAATATTAACCGATTTATCCGTAATACAACGTAATACTTCTAGATAAATATTGATATAATTTGACCTCTGACATCATGTGTTAATAACTATTGATATTTGATGACCCTGACTGCCATCGTTAACTAATGTTATTGATCGGACGGTCAGTCAGTAGTATATAATAGATATAGATCGTTTATTAACTGGACAATATCAATTTACCAGAAACCTACGAATTATATAGTGATGCAAGGCGTTTAAAAAGGGTTTGGTCACAGAATTATAGATAATGCTATGATCCTACTGTCGTGCGATTCATTTTGATAGGATTATCTTACGATCTGGTATGTGCAGATTCATTCGAATACATTTCACACGATTGCTTCGAATGACCTCAATATATGAGAGATAAAGTGTCTATGACGACCTGCTGATCTCAAATGTCAGTGTTATCCCGACCTTAATATACGATAAGACTTGATAGGATTACCATGATTAATTATTAAAACCATGATTTCAATCACAGCATGAATTGTGATAGTGGGATCCTTGGATTTATAAATTTAACTAGATGACTATAGCATTACATACCTGCATGACAATAATTATTTCGAAAACAATCACAGCTCGAATCATGATTGTGTGAATCTAGCGAGAAAGAGAGAGAAAGAAAGGGGGTTTAACATTTACTCGACACTAACTAGGTCATTTCAGGACAAACATTTGGTTCAATTTTATTTCAATAACCCGCTTGCATGTAGGGGTCTTTAGCAGTATGAGGAAATCGGAAGACCTGGAGAAAATCCACAAGGTTGGTTAGGTGACCCTACTCCTTGTTAGGTACAACCATGGCATCAAAACCATGCTAGTTGACTATATAACAGACCCTGTGATGCAGCACACACCCCCACCCCTCACCCGCCACTGTGAACCTAGCGTTAAGGTAGAAATGAAAAGGTTATTCATCCTTATTTGACCCTGTCCTTTACAAGGTTGGACAGGCAACCGAGGTTTCGGAATCAAGCCAGTTGACTCAATGACAGGCTTTATGATACAGCATGCACATGCTAACCGTTCGGCCACCACCCACCCCCCCCTCCCCTGTGAAGCAGCCTTCTCAAGTAGCTTATAGTCACTAATAAAAAACAACTCGTCTGAAATAACACTGGAAAAAAAAACATCTTCTACTTGTCCCTGAAGACCGGATATTCCAGACTAAACAATGTCGGTCAAATAAATTGATCAATCCCATCAGAGTTAATGATCATCTAAAGTTTCACATATACAGTTACGCTATCTTTGTGCAACTCGTTACACCTGAGAACAGACAAATAGCTAATTAACCGACATTTTAATTCCTAATATAAATTGGTGATTTTTGTTGAAACTACTAAGAATAGTTTAACAATTTTGAAAAGCAATTATTCCGCTCCCATTAAAAAAAAAAGTGTGTATGAAAGACGTAAAACAAATTAAAACAGCATTGCAAAATAATGTACTGAATTTTTAACTGTCATTTAGAAAGAGAGGGAGTGAGAAATGGGGTTTAATGTCCACTCGACACAAACTAGGTCATTTCGGGACGAACACATGGTTTAATTTTATTTCAATAATTTGCTTGCGTGTAGGGGTCTTTACCAGTGGGAAGAAACCGGAGGTCCCGGAGAAAACCCATAAGGTTGGACAGGCGACCCTACTCCTTGCCGCGTACAACCGGGGATTTGAAACCACACCAGTTGACCCAGTGGCATGCTTTATGATACACTGCACATGCACGCTAACCATTCAACCATCCCCCCTCCCCCAAGCCTGAAAAGGAAAGATTAATTGGTTTGAAAAAATCATTTGCCACCAACAAGAACAATCATTGAATGAACCATAGACATAAGAACTGCGAAATCAGTGTTATTATTGTCTTCAGAGGTACCAGACCATCTTTTGAACCTACCCATTGAAATAACAGAAGTTTCATCTTGTAATAAATAAAACCAACAGAAGTCATTAGTAAAGGAATCTATAATAGATGGGTATAATCTGTTATTGTCTTTCTGGATTTAAACATGAAAGAAGAAAATCATCTACTTTGACTTTAATTCCAATAAGTTACCCCTCTAAATTACAAATAAAGTCAATAACAATAACATTATTTGTACTAGGAGTAAGGTCATAGAAATTGAATACCTTCATGTACATATTGATTTATTAGTGTAATTTGTCCTGGAAGACAGACTCTGCCTTGAAGAGATAGAGAGAGAGAGAGAGAGAGAGAGAGACTATTGACTAGTTATATGGATGGGACAGAAAACAGGCATCCAAGTATGTTCAAAAAACATTTAATGTTAAATTTTGATATTTTATGAAGAGTAGGCTAAAACATAGCTTAAACATAGACGTAAAATAATTGTAGGTTAGTCTCAAAATAAGAGAAAGAAATGTGGTTTAATTTTCACTTGACACAAACTAGGGTATCGGGACTAACATATGGTTCAATTTTATTTCAATAATTCACATACGCGTAGAGTTTTTATATCGGTGGGAGGATACTGGAGGACCTAGAGAAAAACCAGCTCACTGTCATTTTGTTTTTCTCAAAATTTGATTGAATCTAAGAAAAGATAAAATATATCTACAAGTGATAATATTTTGATTTTGTTTTCTAAATTAAAATTTATATACATGTAAATGGTGCAACATTATTTAAGTATAACAGATCAATTTGATTTTCATAATGAAGAATATATTTTCATATTTTGATAAAATTACAGATAATTGTCCACTTTTCAATGGCTAGTAACAAACAGAGTTATCTTCCGATATATCTATTTCATGAAAGCAATTACAGGACATATTTTAAATGGTGTTTTAAAAACTAGCTCTTCTGTAACAATTAGCATTGGTATGCATGACCACCAGCTAGGACGTTATTTCTGTCGATAATTGGACTCATGTTAATGATTCCTACGCGTTAAAACTCTTAAATGCTAACATATCTGATATAAAAGTGACAAAAATGTGGCATTTCTTTTAAATAAAGGAAACCTGTCTAATTGAATATATCTATTTTAGTCCATCTTCGTTCTTGCGTGTAGCCATTTTGTCCATACATGTGTATTTTAGGAAGGGAACCTGACGCGAATTACTATATTTATACCAGACGCTGTTCTTAACGTGCTTCACAGGCAGAATTATAACGCCCCACACACCAACACCTGTCACATTGATTGATGGATGTCAGTTTCGTTCATTTAACAATAAATCAGTTCATTCAGCACAAATTATAATCTGTCTCTCTGAATACAATATTTAACACCATAAATAGATTGCATCGAGCATTTATACATTTCAAGAAACACAAAGATAAAAAAAGAACATGAAATTTCAAGGCTGTTTTTTTGTTGGATCAGCTTTTTTACAACTCACTAAGCGCAATCTCGGAATTAAAAGATAGTAAAGTGGCAATCTCAACACCACTGGATTGACAATTCTAAAAGTATTCTTTGAGGTACAGGCGCAATTAGCTTTAATACCAGAATAGCAAATGAATTTCTACTACTAATTCTAGGCCTTTCTTCCCACTAGCAAACCACAAAGATCATCGCTTTTTTAAATACTTATTGCATTATTTCTTTCTCTTCTGACATCCTACCATGCATTTATAAGTCTTTATCATCACCACAGATTTGAAAATGGAGAATATTGTCTCTGCCATAATTCAACTTGCTTAGCTAATTAAGTTAAGGGAACCACCTTCATATGTGAAAATTAGCATACGATAATTCATTGATGATCTGCATTGAATTTAGAGTCATTTCTTTAAAGTAGCAGTCATGGGTTGAAAGAGGAGGAAATATTTGGGCAATTTACTATTTGAGCAAGGCGTTTACAGGAATAAAATAAGCAATTGGCAAGCATAAATATTCCACTGAACACCTTTAAAACAGTATGACTCAAATTGAAAGAAGACTAATATTAGAAAAACTAATTGTAAGACAAACAATGCTTCCTAATATAGCCACAACATCAACATTGGGTAATCACACAGCAGATGCACAATATGGATTTCTTCACAAAAATGGATAAATATTACGGAATACGTGTACATAACAAAGGTCAGCACCAAATAATTTTCGCTCAAATAGCGAGTTTGAGCAACGCCCAAGTTTACCAACCATGCCTAAACTGAAAATTCTGACCGCGAACACTAGGATTGAAACCGTAGATCTCTCTGTTAGTAAACCAGTAGGGCCTACCTTACTCACTGAACCACTGTGGCTCTCTTACAAAGCGATATACACTGAAGGATATTGCAAATACCCGAGATTAAAAGTAATTTCAAAATTAATATCTATATTAAAGAATTTATGTAAGATTTTACTGATGACAACAAATTATTCTTCGATACAAAGACTCACTGCCACTTTAACAACCCAATTACAAGGACCCCCACGTTGAGTGGTCTCAATCCATATATTAATTTACAAGGACCCCCACGTTGAGTGGTCTTAATCCATATATTAATTTTCTTTGTAAAGAAGATTTATGGTAAAAGGAGTAGAATACCAATATAAATGTTCATGTGTTAATTATATTGTAAAAACAGATAAAGGGACATTGTATTATATTATCACTAGTACATTGATTATTGATTAAAGGGTTTATTACATTTCACAAGGCTAATTACACGATGGAATGCAACCATCAATAACACACACTAAAGTGCAATTAAAGAGATTTACTTATTTGTACTTGTCAAATAAGAGAGAGAGAGAGAGAGAGATAGTACAAAAAAACCACCACAAACTGTTTTTGAAGAAGACTTCCTGATGTTAATACAGATTGGCTTCCTGATGCTAATACAGACCGAACTCATCTTTAAGCAAGAGAGAGAGAGAGAGAAAGAAAATGGGGTTTCATTTTGCCCGGGCAGCGGCGCTACGACCTTCTCTTATATCGAATTCCAACTGCCAAGGGATATTTTACATGAACGCCAATGTGTACAAGGACCTCGATTTTTCATCCCATCCAAATGACTAGACAGCTGTACTTGTCAGACCCTCCGTCCTGCATCACTGACAAGGGGAAACCCTGCCGGAAAATCTGGATGAACTTTCTTGGCCAATGCAGGGATCGAACACCCGACCTCCAGGCTAGCGATACAGCATCTTACCCATGTGATCCCCAAAAGGAGTAAACTAACTAGCAAGTACATGAACCTACTGATGGATGTCTGCCACTAACTGACCAATTTTATGTAGTCCAACCCTCGAATGAGAATTTTTATCTAAAAACGGAAAAAACATTCCCTGCGTATTATGCTTTATTTTCTCCTCAAATAAGAAGTTATATGTGGTATTCTAAAAAAAATATACATGTATACCCTGCATTGTGCATGACATCTGGCAACACTGAAAAGATAATCAATTTCTGAAGTTAAAAGTTATGGTGTCGAAGATAACCAACGAAACTAAACAATAATAATATACATGTCGAAATTTATAGAATATTGGAGAGATAGAGAGAGGAATTAGGTTTAACATACACTAACATAAACTAGGTCATTTCGGGACTAGCGCATGGTTAAATTTTATTTCAATAATTCTTGCGCGTAGGGGTTTTTAGCAGTGGGAAGAAACTGGAGGACATTGAGAAAACACACAAGGTTGGACAGGTGACCCTACTCCTTCTCACGTACAACCGGATATTCAAAACCACACCAGTTGACTCAATGACAGGCCTTTATGATGCAGCGCACATGTGCTAACCATTCGGCCACCCAACCCCCTTATTGGGAAATAACATTAAAGCCCCAATACCACTCTTGTTGTAACTGAATAATATGTTGCAATCTTTATTCTGGTCAACAATTTGTACTTTTTTACAATATTTCAATTAAAAAATGATACAAATTTCATCTTAACACACCTAATTTTAAAAATTCGAAAAATTCAACTACTTGCCGTAACATGGTTTGAAAAGCCTTACGTTAGCACTTTCAAATGCAAATTGGATTTAAACATAATTTCAAACCCTCGGGACAAGTAAGATAGGTTGTAATGGATAATTAAAATTTATTCAACAGGTAGGACACTTAAACATCTTGTAGTTCGAATAAGGCTAATTTTTTTTTTCTGGACCTGTCAAGCCAGCAAGAGTGTTATTGTCCCTTTAAAGGGGCCATCCCGATAACACTTTGGGGGTTAAAACTGCTTAATTTTGTATGAAAAGCCCATAATAGCTTCTAACTTAGATTCGAGCAACTTCTTCAAGCTATGTGATACGTTTTCAAACAACTTCCAATCGCCGGTATGGCATGGTGGCCGAAGACTTGTGTTCTGTTTTCATTACACAGAAGTGTCTGGATAAAACGAGTCTATATATGTGCAGCTTTCAATCTAACTCTATATTCCTCACTTTTAAAGCTCTCTATTGATTAAGTTAAAATTGGTATCAAATATAATCGCGCTTATCAAGTAAAACGACCATAACAATTTAAAAGAAAAACTTAAAAGAGCTAGGCCAGTTAAGCTTTTTTTGCATTCACGTCCAAACTACTCAATATTTTCAGACAAGGTAAATACACTATTCCCTCTATATTTTGTTGTTTAAATTTCATACGTTCATGTACGTGTAATTTTTAGATTCTTTGAAATTCGGGCTGGCCCCTTTAAGGCTGTCTTTTAGTTTACGTCATGGAGTATGAAGAGTTGATAATGAACACTGAAAGGTCTTTTATTCCCACCAATATTCTATAGCATTCATCACTTAGTGTTGGTGATTGATGTATTGCGCGAAACAGCATCAAACAGGAAGCACCCATTAAACCAAATGCAAAAATTTGTATCCAAGATTTTCGTCAGAACATCTTATTTTAGTAGATAAATCACAGATTTATTACTCCATTACTGTTGTAATAGTTGGAAATGGTTATAAATGATAAAAGATTCAATTAGGCTTCAGTACAACGACAAATATGGTGTAATCTGAAAAAGTAAAGATTTGCTGCAGTGTTAAAATCTCACGAGCAAACTAATTTGGGGGTTGGGTATCTGTTTATTTAAAGCACTGGCCTTAGATCATAAGGTCTGAAAATAATTCAAGTTGCAGTTTCGGTTGTAGGGAAGTCATCAAAAATATCATAAATAAAGGTGATCAGAAGTTGTCGGATAGCTAATGTCTTCAAATTCAAATAGGATAAATTTATGAAAATTTCTTTCAAAAATTCTGCACCCCCCCCCCCCCCCTCAGGCATGTCTTGTAGTGTAACCAATCAATCATGTTATACCTGCAAATGGCGTTATAATAAGAATGAATGAAATGGGGTTGAACGTCCTACGCTTAAGCACCTAACCTGGGCCAATTGAAGACGGGCATACGCCAACAGTGTGCTATGAGGGAAATTTTGCCCGGGCAGCGGCGCTACGGCCTACTCTTATATCGAATTCCAACTGCCAAGGGATCTTTTACGTGCACTCCAATCTGTACACGGGGCCTCGGTTTTTCGTCCCATCCGAACGACTAGGCAGCTGTCCTTGTCAGGCCCTCCTTCTGCATCACTGACAAGGGGAAATCACGCCGGAAAATCGAGATGAACTTTCTCGGCCAATGCAGGGATCGAACACTCAACCTCAAGGCTAGCGAACCAGCGCCTTATCCACTTAGCCACCGTGATCCCCCCGTTATAATAAGATACCAATCATCACCAACTCCAACTGTCTTTATCATTTACTGGATAATCAAGTTAATTACCATTATACCAGTCTGTTCTAACGTCACTCATTCATTCATTCACAAACGAAATGTTCTTATTCACTGGATAATCAAGTTAATCAACATCTTATTACCATTATACCAGACTTTCCATTCATAAGTACAATGTTTTATTGAGTTGGGGTCAGCATGGACACTGGGATTCTGTCAATGAATAGTTTAACCCATTTATTACAAATACTCTAAAGACAAAACAAGGAAGATCAATCGAACTGAAGGCCATGACTAGTTATCCGTAATTGCTGAATATTCCTTTGGGTCTGGCCATTTTTACATTTCTATAACCCTTTATTAGTTGTAATAGTCATTTGGACATGCCAAAAAATGAGCTCCCATGTACTCATATTATTATATAGTCGTTCGGACAGGACAAAATCTTGAGGTCCTGTGTACACATTGACTTGTACTTATAAAAGAATCCTTGGCATTTGGAATTTGATATAAAACTAGTCCATAGGGAGAGAGAGAGAGAGAAATTGGGGTTTAACATCCACTCAACACAACTAGGTCATTTCAGGACTAACATATGGTTTTAATTCTATTTCAATAATTCGCTTGCGCGTAGGCGTCTTTAGCAGTGGGAGGAAACCGGAGTGCCCAGAGGAACCTCTAGGTAGTCCATAGCGCTGCTGTCAATGCAAAATGGCCCTAATAGTTCACTGTTTATGGTGTATGCCTATCTTCATTAGCCCTGTCCGAGCAGAGAAGTAGGATGTTAAACACAATTTCTCATATTTTTTCAGCTCATCTTGTTGGCAGCACCCAATCAGAATGATAATAGGATTCAGCACCAAGCCAGAAAAAGGATAGAATTCAACACCAATTAAGCCAGAGAAAGGATAGAATTCAACACCAAGCTAGAGAAAAGATAGAATTCAACACCAAGCCAGAGAAAAGATAGAATTCAACACCAAGCCAGAGAAGGGATAGAATTCAACACCAAGCCAGAGAAAGGATAGAATTCAACACCAAGCCAGAGAAAGGATATAATTCAACACCAAGCTAGAGAATGGATAGAATTCAACCCCAAGCCAGAGAAAGGATAGAATTCAAGTCCAAGCAAGAATGAGGATATAATTCAACACCAAGCTAGAGAATGGATAGAATTCAACACCAAGCCAGAGTGAGGATAGAATTCAACACCAAGCCAGAGAAAGGATAGAATTCAACACAAAGCTAGAGAATGGATATAATTCAACACCAAGCCAGAGAAAGGATATAATTCAACCCCAAGCCAGAGTGAGGATAGAATTCAACACCAAGCCAGAGAATGAATAGAATTCAACCCCAAGCCAGAGAAAGGATATAATTCAAGTCCAAGCAAGAATGAGGATAGAATTCAACACCAAGCCAGAATGAGGATATAATTCAACACCAAGCCAGAGAAAGGATAGAATTCAATACCAAGCCAGAGAATGGATAGAATTCAACACCAAGCCAGAGAAAGGATAGAATTCAACCCCAAGCCAGAGTGAGGATAGAATTCAACACCAAGCCAGAGAATGGATAGAATTCAACCCCAAGCCAGAGTGAGGATAGAATTCAACACCAAGCCAGAGAAAGGATAGAATTCAACACCAAGCCAGAATGAGGATAGAATTCAACACCAAGCCAGAGTGAGGATAGAATTCAACACCAAGCCAGAGAAAGGATAGAATTCAACACCAAGCCAGAATGAGGATAGAATTCAACCCCAAGCCAGAGTGAGGATAGAATTCAACACCAAGCCAGAGAAAGGATAGAATTCAACCCCAAGCCAGAGAAAGGATAGAATTCAACACCAAGCCAGAGAAAGGATAGAATTCAACACCAAGCCAGAGAAAGGATAGAATTCAACACCAAGCCAGAGAATGGATATAATTCAAGTCCAAGCAAGAATGAGGATAGAATTCAACACCAAGCCAGAATGAGGATAGAATTCAACACCCAAGCCAGAATGAGGATAGAATTCAACACCCAAGCCAGAGAATTGGATAGAATTCAACCCCAAGCCAGAGAAAGGATATAATTCAACCCCAAGCCAGAATGAGGATAGAATTCAACACCAAGCCAGAGAAAGGATAGAAATCAACACCAAGCCAGAATGAGGATAGAATTCAACACCAAGCCAGAATGAGGATAGAATTCAACACCCAAGCCAGAGAATGGATAGAATTCAACACCAAGCCAGAGAAAGGATATGATTCAACCCCAAGCCAGAATGAGGATAGAATTCAACACCAAGCAAGAGAAAGGATAGAATTCAACACCAAGCAAGAGAAAGGATAGAATTCAACACCAAGCCAGAATGAGGATAGAATTCAACACCAAGCCAGAGTGAGGATTCAACATGTGGTTACAGATCTAGCTCGCTAAATGCTGTGCCTTTTTTCCATCCCAAGGTCAAAATTAACAATGATGAATGGTAACTCTGTAATAACATCTGGTAAGATAAATTGAATCCGAAAATAATTCATCTTCTGACATATTTAAGTTATGATCAGAATATGATGGATTCTGATTAAATGTCTTCATGACAAGTCATGTTTGAAGCTCCATCATTCAGGTCCCAAGTGGGCTGAAATGTCACATTGGGTTCTGTTCAATGTATGAATTACCATTGGTGGCGAATAGATAATTCACATTATCGTGTCCATAGAGAGATAGAGAGAGAGAGAAATGGAGTTTAACATCCACTCGACACAAACTAGGTCATTTGGGGACTAACATACAGTTCAATTTATTTTCAATAATTCACTTGCGCGTAGGGATCTTTAGCAGTGGGAGGAAACCGGAGGAAGTGGAGAAAACCCACAGGATTTGCCAGGCGACCCTACAACCGGGGAATCGAAACCACGCCAGTTGACTCAATGACAGACTTTATGATACAATGATCTAACGCTAACCATTAGTCCATCCGACCCCTCTATGTAGTCCAGACACATCTTTTGGAATGAATGAATGGGGTTTAAAATCCTACCTTTCTACCCCTAACTGGTCTTATCAAGACAGATATACATCAGTGCCTGTTATAAGGGAACATTTTTCCCAGACAGCAATTGAATTCCGACTGTCATGGAATCTTTTACAGACACGTCAAACAGTACATAGACCAAGGTTTTTGTGCCATCTGAACAACTGGATTCTGTTCTTTGTCAAGCCCTCTCCGTCCTCAATCACTTTGGTTTTTGTTCCATCTAACTAACTTGTTTCTGTTCCTTGTTTGGCCATCCATCCTTAATCACAAACAAGGGGAAACTAAACTGAAAAATCCAGCGGTACCTGGTTTATTGCCCCCAAAGAGAGAGAGAGAAATGGGGTTTAACATCCACTCAACACAACTAGGTCATTTTGGGACTAACACATGGTTCAATTTTATTTCAAAATTCGCTTGCATGTAGGGGTCTTTAGCAGTGGGAGGAAACCAGAGTGCCCGGAGGAAACCCATGAGGTTAAGAAGGCGCCCCTATCTCCATGCCACATACGCTCACACCAGGGCTAGAAACCTCAGCCGCAAGCTAGAGGTGGTCAGCCAGCTAGAGGTCGAAGCGGGGCACTCTAGACCACTAGGACATCCCACCCCCCCTGCCACCAAAGACAATTCGTTCTGGAGAAATTAACACTAACAGTTTCTTTAATGACATATTCGTCACAATTGCAGGAAACACTTCAGAAATACACCCATCATTTTGGTTTATAGCAACTGCAAATCATTGAGAATTCTTCCCTTTAAAATAATTGATTACAGTATTTAAACACGAGTTACATATCGATTAGACTTTTTTTTGTAAATGTCAAGAGGTGTAGTTGTTTATTCTGCTAAAAGATTTTAACAAATCAATTTTCAGAATATTGCAGATTTTTATCATTTCCTGAAATAAAATTCCTAACAAGGTTTAAAAAACATTGAAGTAATATTCGAAGAGATGAAATTAATATGTGCTAAATCAAATTAAATGGGGTTTAACATACTATTTGTCTGCACCGACTAGGCTAATGGTGACGGCCAATATGCAATACAGTGTGCGCAAAAAGAATGAATGAATGATTGAAATGGGGTTTAACGTCCTACGCTTAAGCACCTTACCTGGGCTAATTCAAGACGGGGCGCAAAAAGAATTTCAAATTAAAACTGTCACACCATAAAGTACAGGTGACCTCAGGTTTTCATACCACCCAAACGACTAGTCACTGTTTTTTATCAGGCCCACCATTCAAGGGGAAATCAATGGAACTTTCACAGCCTAAGACCTCCTTCCAACCTCGTGAGTTTTCTCTGTGTTCTCCGGTTTCCTCCCACTCCTAAAGACCCCTAAACGCAAGCGAATTATTTTAATAGAATTTAACCATATGTTAGTCCCAAAATGACCTAGTTTATGTCGAGTGGACGTTAAACCCCATTTCTCTCTCTATATCTAAGACCTTAGGGAGCCAGTATCTTACTCACTGAGCAAAAACAACTCTTGACATTATGGGTTCAAAACCAAATGGCAAATCTTACTCAATTGAGTTCCTTTTTATATTTTTATTTTCTTACGGTTCTGTAAGTTTAAGGCTGAATTAACTAACTAAACATATGATTTGACTACATTTCGAGAATCTGGAACGAATGCATGAGCCATGAATGGCTTAAATTTCAACGATAGCCTACTACAAACAAACATAAATCCTTTAATACAGAATTAAATCAACCAGGCAACTTCAAATTTGTATTGATTTTGTTTCAAAGTAATTGGCCATGAAAGTACCGGTATTAAACTAGAGATGATGCTTGATAAACCGGAGTCACCTGGAGGCTCCACAATTATGATTCATATTATCATTTCTTGTAAATACTACATATTTCTTGTAAATACTACATATTTCTTGTAAAACTTCTTGTAAATACTACATATTTCTTGTAAATACTACATATTTCTTGTAAATACTACATATTTCTTGTAAATACTACATATTTCTTGTAAATACTACATATTTCTTGTAAATACTACCTATCTTAATGTAAATACTACATATTTCTTGTAAATACTACATATTTCTTGTAAATACTACATATTTCTTGTAAATACTACCTATTTAATGTAAATATCACATATCTAATGTAAATATCACATATCTAATGTAAATACGACTATCTGCATGTTGTAATACAACATATCTGTTGTAAATACTACATATATCTGTTGTAAATACTACATATTGTTGTAAATACTACATATTGTTGTAAATAGGACTATTTGTTGTAAATACTAAATACTACATATATCTGTTGTAAATACTACATATTGTTGTAAATACGACTATTTGTTGTAAATACCACATAACATGTTGTAAATGCGAAATGTATGTTGTAAATACTACTATCTGTGGTAAATACTACATATCTGTGGTAAATACTACATATATGTTGTAAATCGACTATTTGTTGTAAATACTACATATATGTTGTAAATATTACCCAATTTAAAAGTTCTTGTCAGCCCCCATTAGGACGTGAACCCAAGACATTTTAAGTAAAGTTTCTGGTATCCCCAACTGTTCTGACTTCTATGGTAATTTATTTTCAATGCATTAACTGTTGAATTTGCGACTGTTTAGGTTTAGGTGCATCTTATGTACCATGTGACACTGGAGATCAGCTTTTATGTCGGTGGGCATAAATATTAATACATGTACCTTATGGGGCTGTCACACATTGACGTATAGCATCAGCTTATGCCCACGTATGAGAAATTTAGCAAACACGCTAATGTATGTTGAATACGTTATGAGTACGCTTTTAACAAGTTACGAGAACGCTGTAATACGATGGTTTAAGTTGTTATAACGCCGAACACGGCACAAAATTGTGTTTATGCATAAAATTTTCAGCGTATGCCGACGTATTGCTTACTCATTAGGCGTAAGATAGAAGACCGCGACAGGTAGTTATGCTCGCGTTAACACACGTTACATGTTAGTTACTCATACGTTGAAATACATGTCGGCTACAACAACTTATACCACCGTAATCCAGTATGCCCGTAACTTGTTAAAAATGGACCCATACAGTGGCGGATTAAGCTCCGCCAAGGCCTGAGGCGGCAGTTGCTGGAGGGCCTATAAGGACCTGTTTAAAATAGTGTTGGCCTAATTAATTTCGGGTCAGGGCCTATGCTGGTTCCCGTTGGGCCTAAACCACACCCCCTATCATTCATTGTCTATGCGTTTTTAATCGTATCAGACAAATTTAATTTTTCTTTTTTTAAAAAAATCTTTAGGCCTGAGGCTGCAGCCTCATCAGCCTCAATGATACTCCCCTACTGTACCCATAACGTATTAAACATACACCAGAGTATTCTCTAAATTTCTCATACATCGGCATATACACTGATTCTATACATCAATGTGTGACAGCCCCATAATTACTTGTGGTTTTAGCAAGCCTCAGTTTTTATATCTGACCTCACGTGGTCGTCGAAGTACGCTCCAACACGTTATGAATAAGTTAGGCATAAGTTTGACTAACGTTGTGCATGAGTTCTGCATAAGTCGAGAACGCTAAAAGTTTGGGGATAAGTTATGAATAAGTTACTCATACGTTAAACATAGGTTATATATTCGTTCAGCGCGTTATAAGTACATTATATATGCGTCCAAAAAGAGCGCCCTATTGATTTTTAAAGTCAACTTTAGCGTATGACAGCGTGTTGGAACTATTTTTTCATACGTCGGAATAAGTTGTCTAAAACGTTATAGTGTGACAGGCCCATTAAAAAAAGCTAGACACCATTTAAGAAGATCAAAAACTCATGAAAGCTAGTCAAGAAGGATAAACACGGTCTCCCTTTCTATTAAGCCATTATCAGGTATACATCGTAAAATAAATTGCTTTTGTTCTTAAACAAAAACCCAAGCTTTATAATATTCAAAGAAAAAGTGAAGTTTTGTCGATAAAGCTCATTAAACTTTCTACTTGTTTGTTTTTCGCGAAATGAAAATTATTGATTATCACTTAACGAAGAATTGAAAATATCCAATAAAACATAAACTGAGATTACCATTCCCTGAGTGAAAATTAATCACGGCAGCGTAATGGTTAATATAAACTCTCAACTACAAGCGTTTAATAAGGGATCACGGTGGCTAAGTGGATAAGGCGCTGGTTCGCTAGCCTGGAGGTCGGGTGTTCGGTCCCGATTTTCCGGCGCAATTTCCCCTTGTCAGTGATAGACAAGGAGGGCCTGACAAGGACGGCTGCCTAGTCGTTCGGATGAAACAAAAAACCAAGGTCTCGTGTACACATTGGAGTGCATGTAAAAGATCCCTGGGCAGTTGGAATTATGATATAAGAGTAGGACGTAGCGCAGCTGCCCGGACAAAAATTTCTTAGTAGCACACTGTATGACGTATGCCTGTCTTCAATTAGCCTAGGTTAGGTGCATAATAGTAGGACGTCAAACCCCATTTCATTCATTACAATCATTTAATAAAAAAAAATAGTAACAGGCCGGTAGATCTGTGTAGCTGCTGGATCATGAAATGAAATGGGGTTTAACGTCCTACGCTTAAGCACCGTACCTGGGCTAATTGAAGACGGGCATACGCCACAGTGTGCAATGAGGGAAATTTTGCCCGGGCAGCGGCGCTACGGCCTACTCTTATATCGAATTCCAACTGCCAAGGGATCTTTTACGTGCACTCCAATTTGTACACGGGACCTTGGTTTTTCGTCCCATCCGAACGACTAGGCAGCTGTCCTTGTCAGGCCCTCCTTCTGCATCACTGACAAGGGGAAATCACGCCGGAAAATCGAGATGAACTTTCTCGGCCAATGCAGGGATCGAACACTCAACCTCCAGGCTAGCGAACCAGCGCCTTATCCACTTAGCCACCGTGATCCCAGCTGCTGGATCAAATAATGATGCTAGTGGAGATTGAAGAGACAAGAGATGGTTTGTTCATCGTCATTATGTTCCGGGTAACAAGACCCTTGGCCTTTATCAAGGAGTTAATCAGAATTAGTGTCAGATTTCATAGTGGATGAACAATAATAGAGCCAAGTAAAGTATGGGAAACCACCTTAAAAAGAGAAACATTTTTTAAAAGAATGTAACAATTATGTTTAAAGAAAGCATGGAAAGCAAAGTATGGGAACCCAACCAAAAAAGGAACCATTTTTGAAAGGAATGTAACAATTGCATATTTAAAGAAAACATGGAAGTTATTTTTTTTCCAGATTACAATTTGCGGGTTGTTATTGTGTTCATTTTGTATTACATATATTTACACAACACCATACTTTTCATCGCTCAGGGGCCTCTAAACCACTTATACTTAAAATTGACATTTTTACAAGAGGTACGGTTGAAATTAATGTCCCCGATGGCATAATTGAAATTATTGACATTACATTTGAAGATGGTAGGGGTTTAGAATTGTAGTAGCAGTTCGAGCATCCATCATATGTAAACCTTATACCATCTCAGCATCAATAAGAAAAGGGCGCTAAATTATTGAGCAGACACACAGTGTGCCATTAACCCATCAGACGTGGTAATTAATGTGTTGACCAGCAGTGGTATTGTAGTAATAATTATAGATAACTCATTAACAATCGATGGATCAGACCTTATATAGAGAGAGAAATGTACGTTAGGATAAGGGCTAGGGTTAGAGATACAATCATGATGAGCCTAGATTGTCATTACTAACATATAATAAACGAATTCTCAATTGTCCACATTTATTTCATCAACCACAAAATGTATTCAAATCTAGTTAATATCGAAGCCATCCAATGACATCAAGAGTTAATTATGGTCTTGGTAAGCTAATTGATGTCAATAGTATAATTATTAATAAGTAAATATTTCAGGCCTCAAGAACAACCTTTAATAGGCAGGTTTAGCTCTTGCATAATGCATGTTTAATAAACCCCTCATTTTATAGGGTAAATAATGAAAAAGATAGTTAAAGATTATTCAAGTTAACTTACCAGCAAAATATAGATATGGGCCATTAAAAGACACAGTGATCCGTATTTCTGATGTGTCTGATGCCAGCAAAGAGGATGTAGACCTTTAATATTCAATGTTCTGTATTGGAACCTAATGAGCTTTGGGCTGTCCTCAGAGTGGCTGAGTTCTCCAAGGGGCGTTTTAAGGTTTATCATGGCGGAGGCTATACTATTTTGAGGGCCCTTTTTTGCGGGGGGGGGGGGGCGTAGAGCCCCCGGCTACCGGAGGTCAAGGAACATTTTGGTGCATTCTTACATATCATCGAGGCCTGTTTATTCTGAGGTCCGGTGCCTAATCTGATACTTGTCTGAAGCCTGAATGCGAAACAAATCTCTTGTTCGTAAGGGGCCGGGAGCTCAATCAAATAATAATTAATGGAATATGGTGGATTTCAAATAATATTTGACCAAAGTTCAAGGACGTTACATCTTCCAGTTACACGACATCATCCTTTCTAGCCTTGCGGCTCGCGAAAGTTTTGATGATCTCATCCAAATTAATCGAATCCAGAAGCTTCAATGCACAATACAGCTAGTGCATCCATGCGATCTTGCCCCATAGTTGAACGCAAGTGATTTTTTATCCGCGCTAAGGCGCAAAAATAACGCTCACCCGAGCAATTGGTGACAATGATCGGCAAATAAATACGCAATGTCCTATATATGTTCGGAAATGTCGATATTAACGCTGTTCCAGCATTTCTCTGAATCGAACATTTCTAGAATCTGGAGCTCGTAAATTCTATCCTTAATGAAAATTTTGTCCTTTGGGACGTTTACGAATTGCTGCAGTTCGTTCTCCAAGTGTTCGTCTAGATCGTCTGCGTAGATGGCCAACAATGTAGATGCTGCTTCCTTCAGTTCATCACAGCTTAGATTCCCGAGTTTACCGAGTAATCCAAACCTTTGGCTTAGAACTGAATAAGCATTTTGCCGTTTTGTCGGAGCAGCCGACAGCTGATCGATCATTATTATGAATGTCTGGGTTCGGAAATTTTCTCGAGACGACAAAATTGTCTCTTCCCCATCAACACTTATTGACCTATTTTTTAAATAACTATTTGATTAATAAATATTAATCTTGATTCCTTCCAGAATTACCAACCGTCCACCAACTGCTTGAAATGTACGATCTCATATGCAATTCACTTGATAATAAAGAATCTATAGCTTTCATATTTTGTGATATATCGAAAGCTTTTGACAAAGTGTCTCATAGGGGCCTGTTACATAAATTATCTAATTACAGTATCACTGGTAAATAACATGATCTCATTATTTTCTTCTTATCTCTAAAATCGTCATCAGCTTTTAGGTATACAAATTCTGGGGTTACACAAGGTTCAATCCTCGGACCTTTATTTTTTCTTATTTACATTAACGATATTTCTGATGGTTTATTTGGAATCACGCGTTTATTCGCCGACGATATGTCTTTTTCATCTTCTTCAAAACGTTTTGAAAAGATTGAATCTGAATTAAATTTATCCAAATTATTACAATGGTCTTAAAAAGGGTTACTGACTTTTAATCCAGAAAAGACAAAACTAATGATCTTCAGTTGTCAAAATTTTAGTTATCCGCTTAATATTAAATAACAGGTATATATTCTTTCCGATAACTATTCGTGAATATAATAATTTGTCAAAAGATTTGAAAGGCATTGCAAACGTTAAAGAATTTAAAAAATCTCTAAAACCTAAAATAAAGCCACCAAATTTTAGAAGTATTGGTTCTAGGCCATTCTCTATAATACAATCGCATTCGACGTGGATGTAGTAGTTTACATTTTGATCTATTTCGTTCAAATATAATTGAAAATCGATACTGTAGTTGTAATGCTATATCTGTCGAAAATTCGTATCACTATTTTTTGAATGACCTTTTCAGTAAATTGACATGGCTGGGAAATATTTCTTTCACTGAATTACACGAAATATTTCTACATGGCTCGTCGCTACTACCAAAAACATTAAATACAATGTTAGTTTTACTTATTCAAAGGTATATCAAAGACTCGAAACGTTTTACATATTATTATAAACAAATACTATAATAATGTAACAATAAGTAAACTATTAGTATTCATTAGCTAATATAATTTACAAGGAAGTTTTGTAAATAGATGTACATATGTTTATGTATGTTGAAAAAAAATAAGTTCGCCATACTATTTTTGTATAAAAATTTGATTGTAAAGAATATTTTGAATAGCTTATTAGTAGGGTTTCAGAAAAGGTCTTTTCTTGATTGATGATTTGCATGCCAATGCAATGACTGCATTCTCGTGTATAAAACGATTGACTCGGACTCAGGGCCCTTTCCCATGCCATGGAGACCATTTTGTCAGACGTGGGTGCCTTTTTTCAAACCTGGGGCCCTTTCCAATGATCAGGGGGGCACTTTCCCATGATCAGGGGGGCCCTTTCCCATGGTCAGGGGGCCCTTTTGTCAGCCATGGGGCCCTTTTGTCTGCCTTGAGGGCCCTCCCTAACTAGGGTACATTTCATTTTTCTCATCGGTTTTAGCATTTTTCTCCCGTTTTATTTTTTCAACTTCTTTGATTTTTTTCGCGAGGAGGCTGGCGCCTCCAGCGCCTCAATGATAAAACGCTACTGAGTTCTCCGCTTTTACAACCGGGTAAAAGTTAACATATTTTACCAGTGTCTGTACCTAACCAAGAACTATCCTGAGATAGTTGAGTGATTTTGGAAAGACGGGCAATTGATAGGAAATATACAGAATATTGGGAACTGACGATTTTCCAAGACAAGTTTCATCTAAACTATCCCTTTAAAATTTTAGTGACGAAAGCCAACAAACTGAGCTATATATATCACAATTCATAAAATTCTTTAATCAGTTACTGGAATATCAAAAAAGGTATTAAAGACCCAATAATCTACTGCCATTTTCTTATCAAATTAGGAAACACTTTAAATTAATCAATGAATAGCTCCTTGACATTAATTAACAAGACTCTGTCAATTCTAACACCACAAATTTGATTTAGTTCAACAAGTTACATAAATTGCTTTTAAATCCAGGAATTAGATGGTGATTATTGTCATGTTATTCAGTTCCTTCCAATTAATTCCCCTGTCAGGAGGTTAAAGGTTATCAAGATGGCCACCATAATGGCTGCCAATATAGTAATAAGAACTATTTACTCTAATACAGTAAATATAGTTCATTAACCTACGTAAGGTTATGTATTCATTAAATAACGTATCAATGATTAATAATTTAATGTAATTAAGTCTTGAACATTATTATAGTGCCATATTTGACAACCAGGAACACCATTTCTCCATTCCCCCCCCCCCCCCCCATGACTAAAATGAGCTGTTTAAAAACCATGGTAAACATGTATTAGTTGATTCTTTTACAACCATTCAACTTTCATTTCTGTTGAGGTTTTAAACTATATGCACCCAGAAAAATCAACAATATCCAACTGAGAGAGACTAGGAGAGAGAGAGAGAGAGAGAGAGAGAGGGGGGAGAGAGAGAGAGAGATTAAAGTTCCCTCATTACAAACTAAGTAGACCCTACTAAGTCATTTCGGGACAAAAAACTTAGTTCAATTTTATTTCAATAATTTTCTTGCCCGTATACAATGTAGGTATTTAGCAGTGGGAGGAACCCGGAGGACCCAGAGATATGACAAACCTTATAATACAACAGGCATAGGCTAACCATTCTACCATCCAACCCCCTAATATCTAACTGAAATAAAGCGACTAATCAAACTGTATTTATACCCAGATTGGATTGGACCACAGGCACTTAAAGGGATTAAAATAAAACTTGACTATAATAATAACAATGTATATCACCCGCCATATTGTTTTAACTTGAAAATATTGTGTCTTCTATTATCTTACAACTTGTTATTGTAGTATATAGTCAAGCAGCAGTACAAAGCTATATTTGAATCCCTTGCAGTACCCATGGATTGAAACTTGGATCTCCACCAAATAACTAGGCCAGTTCAGGATTATATTGTAGCCTACAGTTTTATTTCAATAATTCACTTGCATCTGTGTGGGGGGGGGGGTATTAACTAAGGATCCTGAGAAACCCACCCAATTCTTGTCAGGCAAAATTGTTTAGGATTGAAACCTGGCCACTTGACTCAATAGGTAGAGATCCTTATACTGGTAGTCTAAATTAGCATATCTCATTAGTCATTATATACCATTCCTACTCCTGCACCCAACTCTTTCTCTACCCAACTTGTTGTAATTTATTTAAGACAAAAGTACAATAACTGTGGCTTTGATGTTATAGTGCGCCAGGATTGGATCTTAGAGTAAGGGAATATAGGGACGGGAGGGGGAATCCAGATTACTGGTGCACTGAAACAGCCATGTCGTTTTTTTAATTAGTGCTCGGAACAATAACGAGCCTGTGAAGAACCTTTTGTTAATACTCGCTAGTAGAAAATAATCATGATAAATGACAATATTTCGTTCCTTTCAACTCTTATATATATATATATAACAACCTGGAATACACGACCAGTAAATACACTGCGATTCACAACTAGTCGTTACGGCACACGATCTGCTTAACTACTATGACAAGAACCTCCAGGTAGACACCATCATCCTCGATTTTAGCAAGGCGTTCGACACGGTGCCCAACAAGCGTCTACTACAGAAGCTAGACAACTACGGTATACGTGGCCAGCTGCTCGGCTGGATTTCAAACTTCCTGACACAACTAGAAATGTGTGTAGTGGTTGAAGGGGAGAAGTCTCGTCACGTTAAAGTTGGATCAGGTGTTCCTCAAGGTCCTAGGACCTTTATTGTTCTTATGCCACATCAATGACATTCCGGACAAAGTCCAGTCTCATATTCGGCTCTTCGCAGATGATTGCCTCCTTTATCGACCCATCAAATCACCCAAGGACCATCAGATTTTGCAAGAAGACCTTAACAACCTCCAAACATGGGCAGACGACTGGGGAATGAAGTTCAATGCTAAGAAGTGCTACCTACTCAGCTCGAGGAATAAGAGCAGTCATTTCTACACCATCGGGACCGCAATACTACAACAAGTACAGGACAACCCCTATCTCGGCGTTACTTTCTCGGATGATCTGACATGGAAGACTCATATCACCAACATCACCAAGAAAGCTAACTCGACGCCTGGATTCATCAGAAGAAACCTCCGGCACTACCAGTTATCCTGCAGAAAGAATGCCTACCTAGCACTTATACGGTCACGGCTAGAATATGCCAGCATTATCTGGGACCCCTACCTCCAAAGAGATATTGATAAGCTCGAACGCGTCCAGAGATCTGCTGCCCGATTCATAAAGAAGGACTACCAATCAAGAGAAGAAGGCTGTGTATCTTCCATGTTGAAGGATCTGGAGCTACCCACTCTCCAAGAAAGGAGACGTCACCAGAGATTAACCTTCTTATACAAGGTGGTGGAAGGGCACATGTCGGCTATTAATATTAAGCACTACCTGAAATCTCAGAGAGTAAAACGTACTATCAGAGCTAAAAAATTTGAGGACTTTACACATACTAACATCGTACTAAATTCAGTTAACAACAAAAGCAAATGTTTTGACATTATTCCAACTAAAAGTGTCAATTACAAACATTCATTCTTCCCAAGAACCTTACTTGAGTGGAATAGACTTAGTGATAGTGTTGTGAAGGCGGATACCATCAAGCGCTTCAAGACACTAGTGGCTACGTGTGACATCTAAGCGCACTCTTTTCCGGCGTGATTTCCCCTTGTCAGTGATGCAGAAGGAGGGCCTGACAAGGACAGCTGCCTAGTCGTTCGGATGGGACGAAAAACCGAGGTCCCGTGTACAAATTGGAGTGCACGTAAAAGATCCCTTGGCAGTTGGAATTCGATATAAGAGTAGGCTGTAGCACCGCTGCCCGGGCAAAATTTCCCTCATTGCACACTGTGGCGTATGCCCGTCTTCAATTAGCCCAGGTTAGGTGCTTAAGCGTAGGACGTTAAACCCCATTTCATTCATTCATTCTAAGCGCACTCCCCCTCCGTTGAATGAAAGCCAGAATTGGTCGCTTCAACGTATCATTTCAGATTCAGATTCAGATTCATTTCAGACAAGAGCAAGGGTACCAGTGAACTTTCCAATGCAATTGGTCAGACCTCGCTTCCGGTTATCTGGAAGTCACGTCACACAAAATGGAATTAATTGAATTGATTGGTGTAATTACCTTCTCAGTATAGTCTCGGGCATTCAGAACCTCACAGCCTTCAACGCAGAATATTTGTCTGAATGACAAGCCTATAGACTACCCAGTTAAAAACTAAAGATACATGATTTCAATCGAAGATAATGGGAACCTAGCCTGGAATGGATCTCAATGCTAGATTCCCGCTGTCGTGCAATGCGATGCGTTACGTCACGATAAGATTGTCCCCATGAAGTCCACGATCTGCTACGTGCAGATACGTTCGTATACGGTGTACACGATTGGTACGATTGACCTCAATATATGATAAGATATGATCTCACCACCAAGATTAGCCTACTCAACTATTTCGATCGTAGTACGAATGGTGATAGTGGGAAGACATCATTAATTATGTCGAGCCGTTAAGTTGGGCTCATCTGTAATCCAAGTGCAGTCTACACGATTATAGGAGTGAAAAATATAGGTGTAGTGTATTACATATTATATTATATTAATGAAGGTATAATTATAACAAAAATGTCACGATTTTAAATTAAAAAAGACAACTTGACCTCAAGATCGGTAAATTATCATTAATTGATGTAAATAGTTTTAATGTGCGTTAAAAAAAATGGATTTGAGTAAATTGTGCTATCGTAAATAACCTATCTCACATTGTACAATTATAAAATTTTCAAGGTAATCAACAAAGCTCGACACGTATTTTTTACTCCAATTATTGATTAACGATTGCTTGTCGGTTAATACCCACTGATTGAAGGCCGGATTATCCCATGTTAATTTAACGCAAATCGTGTGACGCGACCGCTGATTGATGTCGTAATTCAGACTACGGACTACTCAAAACCCTTTTGGATGAAGAAAAAAGGAATTAAATCGGGACTGGAAAATGCCGTAGTTATAGTGATGTGTCAACTACCCGCCAATTCATGAACCGGGCAAATGAAGATGGGCATAAACCTTACAGGTGCTATGATGTACATTACGCCAGGACACAGTGGCTCTTACTCTCCATCAAATTCCAACTGTTAAAAAGACTACTGTAAAGGCACGACAACCTCGATTTTTTTGTACCATCTGATCGACTGACACCATTTTATCTCGTGCTCTCCATCCGTGCTGAAAAATCACAAGGAATGGGCAAGGTATTGGAACTTTAGAACTACATGTAGTAAACAAACAATGGCGTATCCTTCGTATATTCCGGTCTGGGAGTAACATTTATTCACTCTCTTAATGCACCACAAACAATTACAGAGCACATTAATCTCTTTAATCCCGAGTTTTACACAAATTAACGACTTCTGTAAAATACTCTGGTTGTATTTTTTTTTTTGTATCTTGGCTTTCCTCACTAATCCACCATGGCTCCAACTACTACAAGCCCAGAGTTTACAAAGTATTCTCAGACTTAAGTAAAGAATTTAATCAAAATTGTTCACCTTTTAAAACTAAAATATAGTCCTTTATAAAACTTTTTGTTGTTGTGTAAATTCTTAACTTAAGTTTGAGAATGCTTTGTGAACTGGAGTCCAGATGGTAAAAATTGGTGTAGGTGGAGTGAAAAGACGCGATAGAGTAGTCCTTGGTGGATATATTTTACTTCTGAATAAAACATTGAAGTTTCGAATATTTCTCATAAACAGGGATTGAAAGTTGTGTAAATTCCTAACTTAAGTTTGAGAATGCTTTGTGAACTGGAGTCCAGATGGTAAAATGGTGTAGGTGGAGTGAAAAGACAAGAAAGAGTAGTCCCTGGTGGATATATTAACTTCTGAATAAAACATTGACTTTTGGGATGTTACATCTGACTTCGGTGGCATTAAACATTGGTTTATTTCATGACGTTCTGTCTTTACGTCCGATGTTCCGATGTCTGTTCTGTGGGGAATAGTACTATCTTCATATCGTTATAATCCCGTGAATAGATGAGATAAGTAGTATAGTACCCAAATTGCCAATCAAAATGCCTGTAATGTCATTTATTGTACGCTATATAAAGAGTTGAAGAGATATATGAACCCTGGGGACTACCTACGTTAATTGCCAGTGTTATATACAGGAAGTGGGAGTGTAATATCATCATTTGTCTTGTATCGTGGCTATTACTAACGAGTACTAGTTACCATATCGCTTTCCGCAAGGAGGATATAGAACTATATCCCAAAGGAGGGTTTATAAAACATTCGTCATCATTCCGATAGTTTAAAACTTACAAATGTCAGGAACATCTCCGCCAAAAACCAAAACCCCAACATGGTGGAATTTGTTGGGGGTTTTTTATGTAATATTCCTCAGAGATAAATGATTTTTTAAAAGTTTCATTTAGAAAAAAAAATACACTAATAAATCTTTTTGAAAGGCAGGAAACCGTTTCTGATACAGTTTGAGTACAAATTATTCATCAGCAGGGGCGGATTGGGCGATCGCGCGAAGGGCCAGTCGGACAAAAAATGAAAACAATAATTTTGTCCAATTCGTCTTAAAAAAAAACAGCATTATATGGGTGGTATTGGACCGGCCATGGAGCGATGATTTCATCGGATTCACAGGACACTCTCACCCTAAAATTTACTTATTATTAAGTTACCTGCACTCTGTTATTTTAGGGAACGCCAGAAACGTCTGCCGATGGTTCATAACTCCAAAAAAAATTCAATTTTAAGGCTTCAGTAAAATTTGACGATAGCTGGTCTGATGGCTGAATATGAGTGCGAGACGATTTCCAGAGGCTGGTGTAAAACATTCCTTGGCATTTTTATTAACTCGTTATTTTCAGAGATAAAATTACAGAATTTGGGATGTCGGGATTGGTCTCAAATTGTGGGAAATGGCCTCCCATTTTCAAAAATTCAAAAATGAATTGTGTCCCATTTTTTTTAACCAGTTAAATTCTATTGACTCTTGATGATACAATGATAATACGTTAATTAATAATATAACGATATTATGATAATTTCATAGGTTGATGCTTGTTAATTACTTGCAGGTCGGGGTTTTGGCCTAAATTAATCGATTTATGAGTTATGATATTATTTGACAGAGATTATAATCAGACATACCACCAAATCATTTTTCAAAAATTTCAAAGGGGGACCCCCTTCCAGGCACCGCGTCATTAAAAGGGGCCGCTCCAACACGGGGGCCCCGGCCGTTTCCGGGCACCAACTCGCCCCTGTTAATGAGACAAATTCAGATACACGTGAACCGCTATAATGTTGTCGTTAAAGGTTTGGACACAAATGTACAACTGTCGTCGTTCAATTGTAATTCCAGGTCCCAGCTGTCGTGCGATGCGTGAATATAGGGTTGTCCCTATTTAGTCCACGATCTTCCTGGTTTCGATTCCCGGTTGTACGTGACATGGAGACGTTAAACCCCATGTCTGTCTCTCAAAGATCGTCTTCGTACAAATACGATACGATATCTGATAAGAACTGGCAGGATTACCACGACTACTCCACGATTAAAACCACGATTTCAATCGTAGCACCAATCGTGATAGAATAAAATTACATATAGAATACAACTGTTGCCTTAACCATCACAGATTCATGTTAGGAATGCTCGCGGTAATTTTATTGTTTATGTTTGATTTTATTCGTGAAATATTTATCCAGTTAATAGAATAATGTATATATAAAAAAACTCAGAAACAATGTGAAAAATATTATCTAAAATGAACATGATGATCCTCAAGAGAATCATTGTTGAAAACATGCTTCCATTAAATCTTATAATTGTATTCATAAACTTTGAGCGGTTTCTTTAATCGCTAAATGGCTAGATTTTATATAATATTATGACCATGACGGCATTGGGATTTCACGAATAGCCCCATAGAGATTCAGTTTAATCGGTGGAGTCATTGGAGCCAATAAAATGCGGTAGACGATGTTGATAACTACGTTGACTTGTTTATAAGCTGTTAAAGAACACAGACACCCACTGCTTATATAAATGTTTATATGATTAAGAACTGAGGAGGTATTCCTGGAGTTTATATAACAATTATCACCATGAGTTCATCTACTGGGTTCCTGCAGACACAGTTATTACGGCAAGGATTGGTCTCTATATAGATCCTTTAACAGCAATACAAACCAGCGGACAATCCTACTGATAAAACCAAAACAAATATACATGTACGCCCATTTACAAAGCTAATAATATCATTCCAATTATAAAGCTATTATTGTCATATTATTGTCATTCCCATTTGCAAAGCTAATATTTTCATTCCCATTATACATGTAAAGCTAATATTGTCATTTCCATTGCAAAGCTAATATTATTGTCATTCCCATTTGCAAAGCTAATATTTTCATTCCCATTATACATGTAAAGCTAATATTGTCATTCCCATTATAAAGCTAATAATATTGTCATTCCCATTTGCAAAGCTAATATTTTCATTCCCATTATACATGTAAAGCTATTATTGCCATTCCCATTATAAAGCTAATAATATTGTCATTCCCGTTATAAAGCTAATATTGTTATTCCCATTATAAAGCTACAATTTTTGCCATTCCCGTTGTAAAGCTAATTTTGTTATTTATTCCCATTATAAAGCTAGTGAGATTGTCATTCGCATTTACGAAGCAAATATTATCATTCCCGTTATAAAGCTAATATTGTTATTCCCATAAACAAAATTTCCATGTAGATCTCTCCTACTCTCTCTTTCTCTTTACTTTTATTATGGATATATCACTTTGATATAACTATCTGTCCATAGAAAATTTTAATGATGAATGTTGGTTCCACATTCAGCTTTCTTCTTAGATCAGTTACTAATGATTGTATAGTATACCAGGTACGGTCCAGTTTCGGGCGACCTGAATTTTCGGGCAGACGCGTAAAGTGAAAACAACAACCATTATCTCATCTATTTGGCAAATTAAATTTTCTTTTGGGGTGTTGAGGGCAGAGCTCCTACAAGATAAGATCAGATGGTAGGCGCCGCTGTGGATAATCCGATTTTTATTCGGGTATTTCTGTTCTGTCCCCAAACCCTAACATTCATTGAGCCTATTATGGCTTTATTATTTCTGTATTAAATCCGCTATCCTGTGTCGAGACTTTGATCAATTTACCAACAATTATGTTAAACTGTATGTTACAGAACCAGTCAGGAGTTCTGGAAAGGGTTCAATTGATGAACAGATTTAGAAATCGCTCCACATAATCAATATTAATTTCCTATTAAAATGACTGCAATTAAATAGTTAATGTCGGAGATTGCGAGAGAGGGAGAAATTGGGTTTAACGTCCACTCGGCACAAAGTTTTGAGACTAACACTTGGTTCGATAATTCGCTTGCGCCTAGGGGTGTTTAACAGTGTGAGAAAACCGGGGATCCGAAAAACCCACGAGGTTGGAATCTGAACGTAAGTTAAGTCGTACCTTTCTATATTTCAGTACCTAAAAGGTGACAAGGTTGTATGTTAAAACTTCCAGCTGGAAGTACAAAACGAGCTGCCTAATACAAATTGGTCAGAAGTCATAAATAGTCCCACGATCGTTAAAATCCACCGTTTTTATATTTCATTAATAAGCAACAAATTAAGAAATATTATTCTTAATAACAGTTGACAGTTCTCGCCATAATAGTTCAAAAATAGATCATGTGCAGAAAATTCTGTCACATTACATTTTCTGGGCGGAGTTACAGCAGTCAAAACTACAATGTAGTCACGATTATCATTGCTACCCTTGTTTCGATCATCCATTTTTTAATTAGATCATTACCAAGAAATAGCGGAATATGACCCACACGTCTAATTAATGCTTTATATAACATCCTAAACTAAACGAAGGATCGGGGGCCTGTTTCACGAAATTTTAACTATGATAAAATCCAAATTTTAGTAATTTGATTGGATAATATTAGATTGATTTTAGTTCTAAGCCAATCAAAATTGAAGTATCTACTAAAATTTGGATTTTATCTTTAGTTAAGATTTCGAGAAACAGGGCCCTGGATTAGACCGATATATACCTGAAGCTGTTAGTGTATCTTTAAGATAGAGAAGTGCTGGCAATTCTTGTATTATTCTACGAAGAGAAGATTTATAGTTGATATCTGTTTTAAGACAGGTTGTTTATTTAACGGTACCTGATGTTAAAAACAAGCTTTAAGTTATTTACTACACGTGCAGATTGATTAAATACCTGCTAAGGTGGGGCGTCATTTTCATCTGTAGGCCGAAAATATTTCTAAGTCTTAACATGAAATGAAATGGGGTTTAACGTTCTTCTAATTTACATACGTCATACCGTGTGCTATGAGGGACATTTTGCCCAAACAGCGGCGCTAAGGGCTACTCTTATATTGAGATCCAACTCCAAGGGATATTTTTTATACGTACACGGCAATGTGTACATGATATCGGTTTTTCATCACATCCGAACAACTAGACAACTGTCCTTGCCAGACCCCCTGCCCTGCACCACAGACAATGGTAAACCACGCCGGAAAATCGGCCAACACTTGGAGCAAAACCGTGATCTACAGACACTGAGCAAAGCGTCTACCCACTTAGCCTACGTGGAGGGGGGGGGGGTAGCACGTGCGCACTGTTTCGATTTCCCGGTGTACGCTTAACCCCATTTCTCTGTCTGTCTGTCTGTCTCTCTCTAATTACGTGAGATTGGTGAAACTTATTGTATAGTTTCATTACATCAATACCTTGACTAAGTTCGATGATGAGAATTTTCTGCTTTGGCTAAGGAGCGATAAATATTTTGATTTGTCAAGGCTTTGGAACATAACAACTCTGGTTCTAATTGAGGTAGAATGTTTAAACTTGGTGTAGTTGTGTATTAGGTGAATGTCTTGACCGAGTCTAAAGATTGTTTGCCCCGGGGCGCTCAGAATCCTTCTTCCTCACAACCCATTGCATATAGTTACCAATCTAGTGTGAAATGAAAATATGAGAGAGAGGGAGAGAGAAGAGAGAGAGAGAGAGAGAGATGGGGTTTAACGTCCACTCTACACAACTAGGTCATTTCGGGACTAACATATTATTTTAATTTTATTTCAATAATTCGCTTGCGCGTGGGTTTTTTTTAGCAGTGGGAGGAAACATGAGTGTCCGGAGGAAATCCACGAGGTTGAGAAGGCGCCACACACGCTCACACCAGGGCTCGAAACCACAGCCGCAAGCCAGAGGTGGCCGGCCAGCTAGAGAGATATAACAAAACAGAATGGCAACGTAAAACAAACCCTCTAACGGATCAACCCAGCGGTAGGTCGTATCATGTTTTGGGGAAAGAGAAATGACCAAAAAATGAAGTGCAATGTGCACATACTGCCTGCTGTTCACCGAATTTCAACTGCCAATTAGGTTTATTATAAAGAATACGCGTGCGGTATATATTGAGTTATGCGTGTAGTTTAAAAAGTTTTTTTCCCTACACATGATTATAAACTACAACAAACAGTTTAAACAGATTTTAACAATTACAAATAAATACAATGAGTGGTATAACACTTCAACAATTAGATATATTTATACTAATGTGGTTGTCATGTAACTAGAAACTGACAGGAAATGTCTTTAACTTATCATCAATACTAATATACACCAAAACGGCACTGACAGTCATTTTCTAGTCAAACATTACACAGGGAGAAGTTAACCCTTTACCGAAATGACTCGGATAGATTACACGCCCGGAACTTTACCGGAGTATATCTGTCGATCAGAAAGCAAGCGTTTGTTCTGCCTTCAGCCATTACACCGGAGTACAAATAAAAGTTTTCTTAAAAAACGACTCCACAACTGAACAACAAATTTATACCGTTATACCGGAGTCAAAATGCTCCGGAATTTAAATAGCAAATTTAGACGATTTTGATTCCACGTGGATCACCATAATCGTATAGACCGAAAATTTATTCTGGTCCTTATACGCCATATAAAAATATGAGCGCTCAAAGCGAGTGAAATTATTTTTACCTTATAAAAAGGAAATTTGATCGTTTATATAACGCTTCCCATTGTTTAATTCAGTAAGCCCTCCTAAGAGAAATGGCATCTATTATCCCACTCGGAAATAGCCCTTGCCGTAGCCTATATCCTCTGAAAAGCCCAATCAAATCATTTAGAAGGCTGATATGTAGGTTTTGTTACGATACAAATAATTGGGTTTTCAATGACTGATCTCGACTGAGACATAAATCATATGTCACAGGCAGGATTTTCTTTGAATCTTTTTTAATCGAAATGGATTTAAGAACGTTGCAACGGACGGCCATACAATTTTATAAGATTTAGTCCCGAAGGGTCCCCTAATACTTTATATTTATGTCATTTTCTAGGTTAAAGTCGCCTCTAAGACAAAGTTACGTAAAGACCAGCTGATGTCGCCCTACGACGCGATAAAACTGACGGCGACTGATCCACGAAGGCGACCTAGTCGCCGTCCAGTTTGTTCGAGTCGCGCATGTTCTACTCAAGTGACGTAAGTGCACCTACGACTAGCTTAAGTCGCCTCGTCGTCGTAGCTAACAGGATTCGGTTATTTAGTCACATGGTACCCAGGGGGTGGTAACAACCATGGAATAAGGCAACTTGATGGTCATCACGTGTCTGTCATGTGGTCAGTTGTGGCACCGATTCTTCAACTGATGCTGGGCGACATTTAAGCGCGCTTACGAACGGGATCAACTGGTTGCTCATGATTGCGTCCAGTCATGGATAAATTCAGTCGTAGCGACAGAAGCTGTCAGTTGCCGCTAGTCGCCGTCAGTTTTATCGCGTCGTACGGCGACATAAGCTGGGCTTAAAGGTCGCCGTCAGTTTTATCGCGTCGTACGGCGACATAAGCTGGGCTTAAAGGTCGCCGAAAATGCGCCGGCGTCGGGACACTCACTTGACGATATCGGCGCCTTTCACGGCGACTTTTTCGTGTTTTGTTAGTCGCTAGTCGCAGAAGTCGCCCATCGTCGCCTTTTAAGCCCGGCCTTTATACCGCTACGACTACACACAAACACAAACTGGGTGTTTGTAAAGAAAATCGGGTCACGCCTGTACTTCACATACCTACGACCGTACCAGTCCACACAGGTCCGACTCTCACAGATTATGCGTCGTGAGTTACATGAATAAATGCTATTCTCTGATTGGCTAAACATTAGTAAGACATTGATCGTGTCGTGTGAGTGTCCACACAAACACGAAAAGTTACTAATGCAACCAACTGCATCCGACTACAAATGAACATGTCCAATCGGGCCGGCCGGCCACGACGCGACGAAAATCGATTGAATCATGATCGTGGGACTGTCCACACTGCACTGATTATCTGAGACAAGACGTTGCGTTTGGTAGAGTCTGGGCAAGTCGTGGCGGTATGGGCCGGGCTTTAGTCGCTAGTCGTCGATCGTCGCCTTTTACATCTGAAAACAAAACACGAGTCAAAATACATAGTTACTTTAGTAACGAAAATATGCGAGCCCATTTCATTCTCTCTCGTTGTCTATATACTGTACGTGGCAAACAATCTATATAACAATGCAAGACAATTGTTGCTAATTGGAACTATCACTTCCGATCATAGAGAAATTAATACCAAAAAGATGTAGGCCCTGAAGATAACTACTGAACATGTATGCTGCCTTTGAAAGTAGCACTAATATTATTTCTAAAAAAAGAAATTCCATTTAAAGGGTCAATCCTGATAATGTTTTTGAGAATAAATTTTTTTAATTTTGTGTTAAAATCCATTAGAATCCCCTACCTGAGGGCCGAGCAACTAACTCAATATATGTGATACGTTTTCAAACAACTTAAACCCACAGTCTTCATCTTCAAATGGATTCCGGTGTCACAAACTGTTTTATGCGGTGGTTTGATAAAACCAGACTTTTACTTTAAAAAAAATGTGTCGGTGAAATTAACCTTTTGTTATCAAGTACATCACATGGACCATTCACCGTGTAGACCTCTAAAGGAACGGGAATCGATTATCAAGTCACCCAACGAAAGAATTGACCCGAAATCTTAAAAGGGTTACGTGTCCGGATAAGCTGTTTTAGCGCTCACGTCCAAACGACTAAATATTTTGGCGTTTAAATTTCATACAGACTCGGATTTTTGAGGCTCTGTTCTATTCGGGACAGTCCCTTAAATCAGTTATTTTTAAGAATGGCAACTTTAAAAGAAGAACTTGTTAGCTGTCTTATAAATGTAATACTACTATCATTTATAAAAGAAATCCAAATTTAGCCTATTCAGTTGAAAATGTTATTTATAATGTGTTGAATGGCAACTTTAAGAGAAGGGACGATGAACTGTGAAATACGCAGCCTATTTATAACTCTTCAATCTTTTCATCAACGACACTGTTTTTATATAATAGAAAGAGAGCAGCAGTATTTGCATCATCACACAATGTATTAACCCTTTGCTAAATGTATCCAGGGGCGGATTCAGTAGACATGGTACAAGGGTTAATCAGCGAAATGGATACATGAGATGTGTTGTTGACGTTTGGGAAAGTAGACAAGGGGAAATGTGTGATAGTTAGATGTATTATGAATGGTTAGAGTGGCTGTGGTGTTACGGTGAAATACTATGCCGCCACCGTAACACAACAGCTTTATGATTTGTTAGACAGGAGTGATGTAATAAGTCCGACAATAATAAATAACATATTTCTGATTTTATTGTCGTCTTTTCCCACTTGCACTGGTTGTACGCCATTTTGAAACTAGCTGACGAAGACAGCTCGGGCGGCGATTGTTCCACTCCGGGCTACTCTGTCAGTCGTATCATGTCACTCGATATTCACTCGGTAATTCACGGAATTTCACGATAAAAAACACGGTAATATCGTGTTTCATCAAACCTCCGCGATGCGCGATGACCTATTACTCAGTGATAAGCCTCCGCTGCAATAAGAGCTCTCGCCTTTTTATTATTAGTATAATGACTTCCTCATGTGCGGCAGGTTAGTTTGCTTCTAAAAACACTGTTTACCGTTCCAAAAAATACAAAAGTAATTTTCTACCAGACAACCATGGTTCTATTCACCGAGACTAGATACTTTCTCTCGGTGTAAGGATATTACCGCTATGAATAAGTTCATACACTGTTGAGAAAATAATCCCGTTGGTTTGCTTAGCAACAATTTGAGCTTGAATCAACACTGTACTGAAAATTCTGTGCGTAATAAATATGAACGGTCTTCAAAGATTCGGTTTATAATTAGCGATACACAGGCACAGTGGCAAGTGTTATGCTTAACAGACTAATACCTCAAAAGTACCTACGCGCGAAATCCCAGATTTTGTTGTACATGTAAAACAAAAAAAATAGTGCCCGTGCGCGTGCCAGTACTAGAAAAACTAAGAGTTCGCGCATAAAAAATGCACGAACGTACCAGGCGCGATGTCATCCAGGATTTTTTGTAGGAGGGGGGGTTGCCGGGTTCCTGAAACAATGTATTTTTTAAAGTGGGCGCATGGTTGTTATCTCTCCCCTAGGGTGGCTGGGGGATCTCCCCCTGGGTTGGGTGGGGGGGGGGGTGAATTCTCCCTCTGGTTATTTTGACGTATATTTGAGGGAGCCAGAGGTCACTTTCACAAAACACAGAAACCTTTCCTCTGGATCCACCCCTAACGAATTATATCGACTGGATCTTTAAAATGTTGACGATTTTTTCGATCTGCATGGTGTATGTACAAGAATCCATATGCGTAGCTTTCCAGGAGCCAAGACTCAAGAGCAATTGATACCATTCACCATTGGTTTCATCTGATGGAGATCTGAAGATTATCCGGAATCTAGTGCCATAATATTACTCAACTTTAAGTTACCTATAGCTACAATCAATACCGCGGTTACATTCGGTTAACTAAAGGTAAACTATGGTCTTGTCTGCAGAAATACGAATTTTGTTATGATGAAAGAGCGGTAAGAAACGCGGGAACTCAGCTAATTAGCAGAAACAGGATAAATATGCCCCCCCCCCCCAAAAAAAAAAAATAAATAAATAAAATAAAATAAAATCCAAAACAAACCAAAAACATAACAAAAACAAGGGCCGTGCTACAATCATTATTAACATTTGTGTTTATTTTTGTTACAGTCTGCGCTTTTTGTGCATAGTGTTAAAAAATTGGAAAATGATAATTCGGATTTTAATTGAGCGAGAGCTAGGGAACTTGGTGTATGGATAATCTAGACTTTGTCATTTATCGTACTGACTTTAGTAATGATGATCGAGGCTAGTCTATAATTCAATAACAGATATCTCGGTTCCGAATTGAGCAATTTGACTGAAATTTTCAGCATATTCTCTTTACGTTATTATTTTAAAACAATCACAGAGACAACCACCAGCTCTTTTTTTTAACCCCCCACAATTCTCCTTTAAGCATAGTGTTCGGATTTTTGGAACATGATAATTTGGATTGTGTACTCGAGTTTACTTGATTACATAATAAAAGCAGTGTTACATTTAGGTTTTTGTACCTTTAAATTATACAAAATCTTCCACAAAAGATAACACTAAACAACTATAAAGGAACGCCATTAAAATTCCTTCCTTTTCAGTTGATATTTTATAGCTTAGTTTCACAATGACGGTGTTTATTTTTATTTCTCAAACAAACACTCGTAATTAACAATTCATTTCGTTCGTCTTTTCGGTTGTTTAAAATTTAGCTGTCATCTTAAAGATGCATTATGTAAAAGTTTGATCAGATTGTTGTCACTGCTCCCCTATATTGACCTCAGTAATTATTAACACATTTCAGCCATCTTTATCATAGATGTTCTGAATAATTCAAGTTAAAGATGCAATAATTTGATTGGATATTAGACTGATTTTAGTGCTTAGCCAATCAAAATTGAAGCATCTACTAAAATTTGGATTTTATCTTTAGTTAAGATTTTGAGAAACAGTGCGAGGGGCTTTATTTTCGCTTCAAAACTCATATACATTATTATTTGAACATTTATTTACATGACAAGTCGATTATCAATTCCGTCATTTAATGGTTTAATTAAAAAATGTCGAAGCGAAGTGAAGTCTCGAACAAGTAGGCCTACCGTTGTTACGATAATGAACAATATATTATATGTCACACCTTGTCAAAACTTTAAACATTAATAACTTCGCTCAGAATAAAATAATTTGAATTAAATTTTCAACATATTCATTTTGCATTATCTATTTTATTTAATAATGAATGTCATCTTGTGCTACTACCCAACCTTTAACTACAAATAAATATAAATAAGATGTAAACACGGCAAACGTTGTCCACGGTTTCCTCCCACTGCTAAAGACCCCTAAGCGAATTAATGAGATAAAATTAAACCATGTGTTAGTCCCGAAATGACCTAGTGTACTTAACCACCCCCAATACTCAATAGGAGATATTTCAAACCCATCATTAACAGTAAATAGAGTAAAAAAGTTGTCGGTAACACCAGAATACATCAACAATAATTAATAGAAAGTGACATTTCTAATTCTCTGATAATTATCTGACGCAATAAAATCACTTCCAATCATTCAACACGAAGGTGAAGGTCGGTTGGTACAGATTCACGATCTCTGCAAGGATAATTAAACATGGCGTTTAAAACTGCATGTTTTCAGTGGATTTTTTAATGATGTAAAAAACCCAATAACACCAACTTAGATAACGCTTTTGCACTAATATTTCAACTGCCATTATTCGGTACATATTAATCTAATCTTGCGGTTTAATTTCAATATCATTACTTTATTACCCAAACCTAAACCTAGGGAGAAGGGTTCACTAGTCCACGGGAGCAATATTCCACCGCTTTAACCAAGTCGACAACCAAACCAGCGCCAACCAACTCAACAACCAAACCAGCGCCAACCAACTCAACAACCAAACCAGCGCCAACCAAGTCGACAACCAAACCAGCACCAACCAAGTCGACAACCAAACCAGCACCAACCAAATCGACAACCAAACCAGCGCCAACCAAACTGACAACCAAACCAGCGCCAACCACCCCTAGAGAATGCAAGCATCGTGGAAGTCTTCTTCCAGGTCCTGCAATGCCTACACCACTTGACCATTATGGAGATTCAGGAGAATGGGACACCCACCAGAAGTTTCACTTGGAAGATTCAAGACCTGAATAAGTTCGTGAAGCCGGCCATGAAGACGCCCACCATAGCCACTACCATTGAGGCATTGAACATGAAATGGGCCAAGGACGTCGCCTCATCCTTGTCGACACACTACCGAGCCATGCTAGCGGAGAAACTAGAGTACTTGAAGTCACGTCAGTTTACCAAAGATGTTGTACAAGATTACTCTAGCCACGCCCTAGCATGGGCCAAGAAGTCCTACGGCAAGTGACTTCAGGATAGTGTAAAGACAGAGTTTCATCGTCTCCTGTCCACGGTCTCTACAACTGTTACACACCCTCCCCTATCACCAATGCACATCACACACAACCTTCTCCGGGACACACAAACACGAAACACACCAAACAAGAGAAAATTATCCCCCGGAGGAGGTACATGCATTAACACTCCCTCGAAGCGTGCAGCTAGATCAACCAGTTCGCCCCGGGTTGTGTCTGGCTCACCTACTTTCACGGGATCTATATCGCCACTAAACGCGCTTGTCAACTGTCTGTCCCCTAGATCGCCCATCAATCCTAACCCTAGAATCGCCACCAGATCTTCCACCAGATGTAGACGCTCACTCAACCTATCCCTAAAGAGACCACACTGCTACAAAGGTAAAGACGAGAAGGATCTATGGTAGCTACCGGCAGTCAAGGCAAAGACCCTTGTTATTGGATCCTCGAACCTGTCTAGGATTGGGAGATCCATAGCTATTCTGGAGCCAAGATCAGCCATATCAAAGAGATTCTACTGAACTACATGGGACCTGCACCAGAAGAGTTAGTGATTCATGTCGGGCTCAACAACAGGGAGGAAAGTGGACCAAGGATACACGAGTAGATGCTAGATCTACTCAAGGTGACCAGAGCAGCTTTCCCAACAACCAATCTCTTCACCACACAGATCCCCACTTCTTCCCGACTCCGACAAGAACACCCGATCGCCTACCAAAACCTCACCAGCTACAACCAATTGAATTCCACTACACCTTCACCAAACGCCACCACACTACCAAACTTCAAGGGCAAAATTGAACTGAAAGGTAACGACGCAATCCACTGGAGCCCGGACACGGCAAGAGAGATCATCAACTGCTGGATGAAAAATTTAAACTAGGTTTAGGGAAAAGGAATGAGAAGCCGTCTTTAGGGCAGACAGTTGTTAATCTGAGCGACAGACTTCTCAGCCCCCTAGAAATGAACATTCTTGACAGAGGCCTTAAATTCATCCCCACCCCTACAATAACACCCATAGACCCCATCACACAGGCAACCGATCCCTTCCAAAAGGCCACATCGCTAACTTATTTTTTTAGGAACAAACCCGGCAGAGGTATAAAATTATTCACAGAAAAATCCACATTGAAACCACCTAAAAAATCTGTATCGCCAACCATCTTAAAAACTTTCGACGAAATAAGCACAGAAATAACATCCATTCAACCACAATCACAGAAACCAAATATCAATCGAGCAACAAAAACAGCATTAAACACACTCAAAAAAGACAAAAATATAATAATAAAGAAGAGCGACAAAGGCTCATGTTGTGTCATAATGAATCGCGCAGACTATAGCTCTGAGGCAGAAAAACAATTAAATAACCCTAAACATTACACTAAATTAGATCAACCCATCTTTAAGGACACTACAACCTTAATAAACAACATCTTACATGAATTACAAGACAAGGAATACATAACAGCAAAACAATATGATTATCTATCCGCTAAATCTGACTGTCGGCAACGACATATCTATACGCTACCAAAAATACATAAAAATCCAGAAACGAAATGGTTTATACCTAATAAATTACCAAAGGGACGTCCAATAATATCGGACTGTGGCAGTGAATTATACAATGTAACACAATATATAGACCATTTCTTATTGCCCTTAGCTTGCCAGCACCCATCCTACCTTAAAGACACTAACGATTTCATTCACAAAATCAAACAGTTAAGAGTACCTGAGCACACCATTTTAATATATATTGACGTACAGAGCATGTACACGAACATCGACAATACCACAGGAGTTGAAGCAGTTAGGAAAGCATTTCTTAGGAACCCACAAACTTCCAGACCGGACCAAGAAATCCTCAAATTACTCAACATTTGTCTGAGGAGAAATGATTTCACATTCCACGATCAAGTATACCTCCAGTCTTCCGGAACTGCCATGGGAAAACGATTTGCCCCGAGGTATGCAAATCTTTTCATGGCGTAGTGGGAAAGGGAAGTTCTGCCACTATGCCCATTAAAACCAGATTTCTATGGACGATTTCTAGATGACGTTTTCATAGTCTGGACGTACACGTTAGGCGAATTTTGGGCATTTTTCTACATTTTGAACAATCATCACCCATCTTTTAAGTTAACCGCAAATGTAAGCCATAATAGCATAGATTTCCTTGATACTACCGTCTTTAAAAGTAGCAACACCACAATTTCAGGCCAATTGGAAACTAGAGCATTTTTCAAAGAAACCGACACACACCAATTATTGTTCAAAAGCTCCTTTCACCCAAAACATACTTTCTCTGGCATCATAAAATCTCAGATTCTCCGATTTTATAGGATATGTACTCAGAAGACCGACTTTGAGTCAGCGTGTACATTGGTATGTAGCAAACTAAGGGAAAGGGGATATTCAAAACGATATCTCCGTTGATAAAAAACAACACTCTAGCTGAACTTGAAGCCAAAGAAACAAATAATATGCAATCAGCAGTCAAAACCAAAACTTGTGGCCACCCAAGATGTCAAACATACAAAATCATAAATGTCTCCGACCACTTCCATAACAAATTATCAGGCACAAAATTCCCAATATTAGAACAACTTCCATGCAGTAGTTCAAACATAATATATCTAATTTCATGCAGACAATGTGACATGCAATATGTAGGAGAGACCCAAAATGCACTTCGGGAAAGAATTAACGGTCACCGGTCAGACATAGTCACTCAAAAAGATAAACCGGTCTCAAATCACTTTAACCAACCAAATCATGACATCTCTGATCTAATTGTCACGCCGATAGAACAGGCTAAGCGCGATTTCAAAACTACAGAAGAAATTAAGACATTTAGGCTAACACGAGAAAAATTCTGGATTAAAAAATTAAAAAAACAACCCCCTTAGGTTTGAATATTCACACGGCTAGCGCAATAGCCCCTTTTGTAGTTCCATTTAGTGCAACAGCTGCACGCGCATCTAAAATCATCAGAAAACACTATACTGATCTCCAAGAAAATCACCCGAAAATCTTCACACAAAAACTTATAGTTGCATATTCTAAAAATAAAAATCAATTCTTATTATGATACACACTTATGGGGCTCACCCCCGATTCCTTTCTTTTCATAACCAAAAACCAGAACACCATAAGCACCGTCCAAGGAAGACCATGATCGCCACCAGCACCACAAACAGTTTAATTACCTATGTATATAAACATAATGTATTGTATGTATTTTCAATAAAACTAGGAAATATCACGAACTAATTTTTCATCACCCTAGGCCAGTACTTATGTGGAGATTTAACCCTCCCCAAATTCTTAAACCTAACCCAACCCTAACTCTTTTAAAAGATATCGGTGAACTAATGAACCCGCGGACTAGTGAACCTGTGGATTAGTGAACATTCCGAAACCTAGTTGCCCCGGCCATGAATAATTTCAGTATTGTGTTAAAACGGCATTAAACTCAACTTATTTCTCGCCTTTAGGTGCCACGCGGTGGTTAAGTAGGTAGGATGTTAGCTCGCTAGTCTGGAGGTCGCGTGTTCGATCCCTGCATTGACCGAGAAAGTTTATCGGGATTTTCCGATGTGGTTTCTCCTTGTCAGTGATGCAGCACTGGGGACTTTGCAGTTGTCTAATCGTTCGGATAGGACGAAAAACCGAGGTTCTGTTTTTACATTGGCATGTACTTAAAAGATTCCTTAACAGATGTAATTCGATATAAGAGTAGCCCATGGCGGCACTGAACGGCAAACTTTCCCCCATAGCACACTATATGGCGTATTTCTGTCTTCATTAGCCCATGAGTCAGAGCAGAACAGTGGGGGACGTTAAACCCGATTTCCTTTCTTGCCTTTCTTCGTGTATTGTCCCTCTAATGGTGGGGTGTTTACTCCAATTCAGAGAAATGTCAGTTCAAATCCAAGCTACAATCTTCATCCAAATTACCAATGTGACCATGCAACCCGCTCTGATTATGTTTTTTTTTGCAAACGTAACAAGTTTATGGACTATCGATCTTAATCCAAAACTGTCAGTGAGTAGGGCACATAAATAGTCTCTTATTATTTTTAAGACTTTGATGGCCATGTGGATGTTGTGCAACCTCACACAGGGTCATATCGCAAACAAATTTAATGTTTCCTAACTAAGACCGTATGCTGAACAGTAACGCCCATGCGCAACTACACCAACTACAGGTCTTTGTTCGTGTTTCTTTCGCCTGTAGAGAGGGGGAGGGGGCCGAATGTTTAGCGCATGCGCGTGAAAAAACAAAGTCTGTTAATGAGTCAAGTGGCGTGGTTTCGATTTTCCGGCTGTACGTGACAAGGAGTAGGGTTTCCTGTCCAACCTCGTGGATTATTTCCGGGTCCCTCTGTTTATCCCCACTGCTAAAGACCCCTACGCGTAAGTGAATTATTGAAATAAAATTGAACCACGTGTCAGTCCTGAACTGACCTAGCTTCTGTCGAGTGGACGTTAAATACCCCCCCCCTCTCTCTCTCTCTATCTCTCTTCGTTCGCCTTTTAAACGCTCCATATTAATTGACCAATTTCATTCCCCGTCATTAACAAGCACAGACCACGCTCAAGAGAACAGGTCATCTCGACCCACTACATCAAATAAAAACAAGATGGTTGTCAACGAGGCAAGTATAGCGTTACGTCTGGAAGCACATGGCCGAGAATTTAACACCGACAATAATACCGTGTACGTGACTGTAAATTGGTATGATCGTTTTGTCATGTCTCTTTATCAACAACACTCTTAAATGACTTTATTGACTAGCAAATAAATTTGATTCAAATTCTTCCGACTTGATCAATCACTCTACCACAGGATAAAAAAACCTTTATAGATTTCCAGGTTCGTTTACTCTTTCTAGATAAAGATGGTGTCTTGTGGTAGGTTTACCTAACTAGCTTCATTCAGTTTGAATATTTGCATTATGTGAGCAAATTTAGAATGTACCAAGCAGACAATCTTCGGAATTGACTATAGGTTGTCTTATAAACATACTTAAAGGAGCTAACGAGCTAAATCTCTATTCTTGGCACCTAGAAATGGGCACCAATGGGTCGCAACGCATATAATGATATAATATAGATGTATATAAATTGATTTACATTTAATTGTCTCTGTTCTTTCTGTAATTTGTAAGCAGTTATGTTCGGCAAAATACTTGAAGAATCCAAATTGAATGACAGTCTCGGCCACGGTGGCTTAGTTGGGAAATAGTTCAGTAACCAAGAAGTCCCACGTTCAATATCGGTGATGACCGAAAAGGTTTTCGGGATGTTATATGTTAGTTCCCCCATGTTCGAGGGTTAGCTTTTAGCTTTAAAGCTGAACTCTTAATTAAATTAAAAAGTTAACGCCGGATGTGTACAGCTTGCTGGCCAGAAACAAATTGGAAGTGAGATCGGCTAACCTTTCCAGGTCAAAAGCCTCCATGTCCGCCATATTTATTTCACAAATTGGGAACAAGTATGGCGTTAACTTTTTTTTTATTTAATTATTTCGGTATTTTTGTAGCCGGAGTTAAGCTTTAACGCTCGTTCCAAGGTAAAGCAAACCCCAGTTCTTTTTGTCGTGGTTTGAACGACCAGTAACTTACCGATACTCTTACTCATTATATCTATTTACCAATTTATTTCATGAAACACCTGCCTTCAACTATTTATATATATAATGTAATACATGTAATAGATTCTACAAATGTCATAAATTATACATGTAACCATATGAATCAAATTCATATAAGCATTCAGTGTGTTTTTGTATCATATTACTTATATAATTATCCAAGTAATATTTTATGAAAGAAATACTGTTTAAACTGTTTTTTAAAGCAGTTACGTCGCATTTTCTATTATTTAGAAAGGGATTTGAAGTTGACCTGTTGTAATATCGGACTTCCTTGTTGTGTTCTTTGTGATCGTAAATAAAACTAGTTCCTACAGCTTTATTGTTGAACTGGTTGGCATGGGAGGTCCCTCGTTCTCAATTAAGCATAGACATGTGTGAGCTCTGATCAAATTCGCTAAACACCCCCTTTTTATAGTCCCTTTCTTTCTGCAAGTTGTAGACTGACCTTGTCGTTAATTTCCTCCCCAAATATGGAATAAACACCCCCATTCTCCAAAAACCAGGGGGAGAACGTTACTTTATTTGGTCTACCAAACACATGTCATAAAAAAATATAATTTGATGGATATTTTGACAATGGTAAAGATTTTACCAAAATACCAGTTTTTTATATATAAAAAAGTCATTGACATTTATTTATTACGTGGGATTTGACTCTATAGAAAGTGTTAACCAATAATTTTAAAGTTTAAAGGCAAAATATGGCCTTAAAGACCAAAGTACTACAGACGCTCTTCAGATGAATGCCTCTTTATTTACAAAAAGTTAGCATATGACACATTTGACTGGGCAGAACAATCAGGCCAAGTTCTTAGATAGAAGAAAAACTCGGGAATTTCAACAAAGAACACTTTTCTGCTGTCATTCATTTTTTTTTTGTTACATACTTTTAAGGGATAAGCTATTAAAATATCACAGTATCACTTTTTCTTTCTCAATTCTATGCCAGATAGCTGAGATTACAAAGCGGCCTTGGATAATGCCAATCCTAGAGACATATATATTTATAGGATCAAACTAGAATTAAACGATTATGTTCTATTCACTACTTCAATTCCCAATGGAAATTGACAGTCAATGTGATAAGAAGAACACGTAGGAGAGGTTTTGAAATTGGATTTTTATTGTAATAGATCGGAACAATTTATATAAATTGGTTCTGAAACTAGAAGTAAAAAAATTCCTAACGTCGTGCACATGTAAAAAAAAAATATTTTGCAACCCGACGTTAATCCATCTATTTTTTGTTGTTGTTAATGTATTATGTTGTTTAATCCTTTATGGTTTCATGTATTATTTCTCTATCGACACTTTATTGATATTATTAATTGAATTGCGAAGTTGTTTTTGTAGCAACGTCGTACTTTTCTGCCGACGAAGACGAGCAGAGCGCATTTTTCGACCACCTCAAACACCCCGTATTTTACCAGGCAAGGGATGAGTAGGCTCGGAGGCTCCCAAAGAAGTTACTGTAAAGAGGTTTTGGGCATAATTTTCAATGTATTGGTGATACACGCAGTCTGTGGGGGGTTTAGTCTCTATCTCTATCACCAAGAAAACTATACGTTCTGAGATTCTGAGACTAGCAGCGGGTTATAATAATAATAATCTTTATTCGTGAAAACCATCAGGTTACAAGAATTATTAAACTTCATTTTACATTTTCATTATATTCACAATTCATTTCACATCAAACTATAAACGATTTCAATTTAACATAAATCAATAGTAATCTCATATATACATTTTATTTAACATCAAGCTTTTTCTTAACAGTTTTTACATTTGTGGGACCGAGAAAAAAAGACAATATATTTTCAATGAATTTACATAATTTTAATAGTTCGTTATCCTTAACATGCAATAACTCATTCATTTTTCGTGTAGATGGAAATTGGAAATAATAACGCTTTACATATTGAGACCTGTATTCTGTTTAAATTGGCACTAAGGATATACTCTAGTCAGAGCCATCAAGATTTATAAATTGAAATTTGTCAAAAAGGCCCATGGGTCTTAGGCACCCAGTCCATCCCCGGTGTTTACAGATGCCAAGAACATCACTAAAATGCTGTATTTATGAATTCTATACTTAATAATGATCTCGGGCTATAATTTCATAAGGATTACCCTAATCCTAACTAACCTAATCCTAGCCTTACTGTGGCTACAGATATCATCTGCTAAAGAATATACTAGACGGTTTTTTTATAAAGTTTTTATCTTATTTGCGTTTCATTTGGTACACACCAAACGCCCCCGTTTTTAAGTAAACGAATTCGTAAATCTGTCTGAGAAGAGACCTCGATTTCTACTGGACCGAAAGTTATAAAGTTATTTATAAGGTCTGGGGCTATATTAAACCTGAATAAATATAGATAAACGAACTTCGTCTGGCACAACATGCACCATTAGTATACAATAAATTGTCCTTATTAGGATCGAGCTATCAGGGCTTACTGAGATATGGGACTGATTGGCTGTTTCTACTTGGCTGGCACCATAATCCTCATTAAAGCCGAGTCGGCATGATCGCTTATCATTCCATTTTGTGGTCTGAAATACTTATTACATACGTGATTACACCACGATCAACAATTGCGTTCAAACTCGAGAGTGAAATTCCTGACATTATTCGTCTCTAATACCGCCATCTTAATTCAGCAGACGACTATCATACTCTAGATCATTGCCATTGGCTAACATTAGGAAGATTTTAGGTCAGGAGTAAATATTATCTTGGCGTGTAATTGGTCAGTGGAAGTCAACGATTTAATGTTAACAGATCAACGAGGATTAAGTATCATACAGTACTCTGTATAATAATCTGGGTTAATTTGCGAATTTCAGAATGTCTAAGATGGATCAGTCCAAAGTAAACACTAAGAAGATTCATCTTGGTCACAGATAATGAGCACTTTTAAACTTGACGACAATGTCCTCCAAGGCCGTGTGTTTCTCTTGAATACTATTTAGCGCTGTATAACTATTAATATATTTTATGGTGTATTGTGTAGTATAAACGACAGAATGTTATAAATATGCCTTTACCAAAGGAATGTTCTAAACATGCCATTATAGAATGAATGTTTTATGTATACGTTTATCGAATGAATATTGTAAATGGGCCATCACAGAATGAATGTTTTAAATATAAATATACGCTTACCAAATGAATGTTTTATGTTTACCTTTACCGATGAATGTTTTATGTTTACCTTTACCGATGAATGTTTTATGTATACCTTTAACGATGAATGTTTTATGTTTACCTTTACCGATGAATGTTTTATGTTTACCTTTACTGATGAATGTTTTATGTTTACCTTTACCGATGAATGTTTTATGTTTACCTTTACTGATGAATGTTTTATGTTTACCTTTCCCGATGAATGTTTTAAATATAAATATACCTTTACCAAATGAATGTTTTATGTTTACCTTTACCGATGAATGTTTTATGTTTACCTTTACCGATGAATGTTTTATGTTTACCTTTACTGATGAATGTTTTATGTTTACCTTTACCGATGAATGTTTTATGTTTACCTTTACCGATGAATGTTTTATGTTTACCTTTACCGACGAATGTTTTATGTTTACCTTTACCGATGAATGTTTTATGTATACCTTTACCGAATGAATAAAATAAAACCAAGTAAGAATAATCCAAACCATTAGACAAAATTCGAAGTCCAATAAAATCGATATAGGCGAAATAGTGTAATCAGCACATACAAAATACACGACAAACAGTGTTAACAGGTGTCCGGAAGAGTAAGCTTACCCTGTCTGGGGCCACACCCGCCATAGCTTTTTTTATGTATACCTTTATCGACGAATATTGTAAATATGACATTACATAATGAATATTTGAAACAGATCATCACGGAACGAATGATTTATAGATCATCACAGAATGAATGTTTCAAACAGATCATCACAGAATGAATATGTCCAGCAGATCATCACAGAATGAATGTTTCAAATAGATCATCACTAGATGAATGTTTCAAACGGATCATCACAGAATGAATGTTTCAAACAGATCATCACTAGATGGATATGTCCAGCAGATCATCACAGAATGAATGTTTCAAATAGATCATTACAGAATGAATGTTTCAAATAGATCATCACAGAATGAATATGTCCAGCAGATCATCACAGAATGAATGTTTCAAACAGATCATCACAGAATGAATGTTTCAATCAGATCATCACGGAATAAATGTTTTAAATAGATGATCACAGAATATAAATATAACTTTACAGAATGAATGTTCTACATGTATATATACCTTTAGCAGATGAATGTTTTACCTATGCCTTTACCGAATAAATATTTAAACAAGCCATTACAGAACGAATGATTTAAAGACCACAACAGAATGAATGTTTTAAACAGGCCATAATTACAGAATGAATGTTTTAAATGTACAAGTGGGAGTGCATGTTGTCCTTTGAATAGGTACATGCAGAAATTATTGTTTAAATAAATGTATATCGGTTGTATGTTAAAAAAAAATGTTATACAATGTATGTTTTATAACACCATTGGTTACATGCATGTTTTAAATAAACTTTGAAACGGTGTGTAAATACAATTCGAAGTGGATGTTGTAATAGACTTTATAAGAATGGGTTTAATACAATTTGAAGGATAAATAAATAAGAGGTTCGATGCATTTTTTTAAAAAAAATAAAATAACGGTTTAAGTAAACGAAACTTGCGATATCTGTCTACAACCAAGAAGCTAATTAGACGATTTTAGTTGAGACTCTATTCGGCTTATATTTTTATACGTAGCATAATGAAATTAACAATATTTGTTTTGTCAGATTTAAATGGCATTAAAACAAAAATAGTGTTTTATCTAGGACATAGGTCCAGTATTAAAGTAGATAGTTTTCTTTGTGCAGAATGGATCGAGTTACTTTGACATCTAGACTGTGCCGGACCATCTGTTTCACAGAGGCAAAGCACAGTTCTGCGTTTCTCTTCTTCTTTTAGTGTTTAAGGGGTGACGTCGCAGGCAAGTTATAGTCTTGTTTTACTATGCTCAGCATACGCACATGACCCTTTCCCGTGGGGACGAATTTTGACCCCTGAGAGGTTTATGTGCGGACGAGTTACGGGACGCTTACCGTGTGTGTCATTCGGCAAACCTCGACATATTCTACGCATCTAATCTAGGCTGTATGACGAATTCCGCCATATTGGAACTATTTGAAAGGTCTCGGATGAAAAATGACTGCGCTCATGGAGATTTCTGTGGAGAGTGTATTATATCAACAAACGTCAAGTTTCAATGTCTGAAGCTGTTATTCCTTTTAGTTTATGCGATTTTCTTTGCAACGAAAACTCTATACACTCCACAAAAGACGCCATTTAAGGACTATTTTGTATGAGCGGCACGTTTTCCTGTTATAGTAAGCCGGTATCCGCATTGCAAAAGTACGTGCGTAGGTACATATCACTTAACTGTCATACAGCCGAGGTTAGATGTAGGGTACCGGAATCTGCCTAGATTTCCCGAGTGCGTATTGTAAATGATGTTATGAAGACAATTCAAAATGTAAAGACACGCAACAAAATTTAGATTGTATTTGAAAGGACTGAAAAGATTACTCACCTCTATAAGTAATATTGAGAGGACTGATAAACTGGCGTAATGTAAGCAATGCGCTACATACTCCGCATAGGTGTGTTCGTTTTTTTCCCAATGCACATGTCTCACCGCAGTTTCGTTTGTCCTGTTCATGACACTCTGAACATCATAATAATCATCTGTCCGCTGCGCATATCGCCTATGTCTTGTTTCGTTATAGGGTGTATTATTCCGCGCACTATAATCCGTTGTCACGTTACTTTGAAATATATCCCCACCCCCACCCCACTGAATATCCGCATGAAACAATCGGTTTATCACGTAATCTATATCCAACATCCTGGAATCTCCTGAGAACTCGGTCGGATATCTGGACTCTAATCCGTCCATCAGGCGAGATGACCTATCTTCTGATTTCTCTAGCGATTCTGAAATTATACAAAATGATGTTAAATGCAACCTGAAATAACCCTTGGGTTTTATGACTCTTAGAAGGTCCTGTTACATAAAATGCAGAGCCTCAAGCATAATGTGAACGATTTAAAAAAAACAACTCCAACAACCCTGAATAGGGAACATTCAAGAGTTGGCAATGTATAATTTCAATGAAAGGTCAATTTCTAGTTTTATTTCACACCCACTCAAAAAAGCTCAAGGGTTTCTAATAAAAATAAACATTCGGAAATGACGTCGTAGTGGGAGCATTGACTAGTGCCCCCCCCCCTCCTATTTAACAGAAACAAAAAAACAAAAACCAAACAAAAAAGGAGAGAAAGATAGGCTGCAAGGCAACGAAACACACGCCCACAGCAGCTTAATCGTCCGGGCAGTCAACAAGAGTCGTCGCATATTTTACTTTTTTCGGTAATGAAACATTTATAATACACTAAAATATGATTAAAAGTAACAACTCATTATGAAAATCATTCGAATTTGTTTGGCTTTCATAAAGTTCTCCCCCATGCGGTTCAAGTTATCAAAATTCATCGAAACTCAATATACTTCTTCGTCCCATGACCTGAAACACCGTGTATAAATTTAAAGTCAATTAGATATTAACTTTGGCCTCTAGAGCATCCACAAGAATTTTTGAAGTGATCAGGTGCCATAACTCTGACAGTAATTATCAGAAAATGCTAAATATCAATAAGCTTTTTCATTTCATGACCTTTAACACTAGTGTGTATAAATTTAAATTCAATCGGTTTTTATCTTTAGCCTCTAGAGCGCCCACAAGACTCTTTGAAGTAAACGAGGGCCATAACGCTGACAGTAATTATCGGCGGAAATCGCCGAAAATCAATAGGTTTCTTCGTTTCATGACCTTAAACACTGTGTATAAATTTAAAGTCAATCGGTTGTTAACTTTAGCCTCTAGGGCGTCCACAATATTTTTTAAGCGATCAAGGGCCATAACTTTGACAGTAATTATCGGAAATTGCTAAAAATCAATAGGTTCCTTCGTTTCATGACCTTAAACACTGTGTATACATTTAAAGTCAATTGATTATTAACTTTAGCCTCCAGAGTGTTCACAAGATTTTTTGAAGTCATCAAGGGCCATCAGAAATTATCAGAAAATGCTAAATATCAATAAGCTTCTTCATTTCATGACCTTTAACACTGTGTATAAATTTAAAGTCAATCGGTTTTTATCTTTAGCCTCTAGAGCGCCCACAAGACACTTTGAAGTTATCAAGGGCCATAACTCTGACAGTATTTAACGGAAATCGCTGAAAATCAATAGGTGTCTTCATTTTATGACCTTAAACACTGTGTATAAAGTCAATCGGTTATTAACTTTAGCCTTTAGAGCGTCCACAAGATTTTTTGAAGTTAAGCAAGGGCCATAACTATGACAGCAATTATCGCTGAAAATCAATAGGCCTCATCGTCTCATGACCTTAAACACTGTGTATAAATTTAAAGTCAATTGGATATTAACTTTAGCCTCGGACGGACGTACGGGGGCGACGGCAATATACGACCACATTTCAATGTGGGCGTATAAAAAACCCACAAAAAGCATATTTTTTCCATATTACATGTAAAACTGGAAATGTCTTTCGGTGAAATTTATAGCTTTATTTTTTACGGATTAAGTGACAATTTATCACGGCAAATACTTTAGTAATGGGGAGAGTTGCATTTAATAACGGTAATCAATCTCTTTAAACGAACTTTATAATCCCTCCAGTATAAAACAAAGCCTTGACTAACCCAACTTTCGTTTTTTATTATCTAATTAATAATAGCGTAATACGCCTAAGTACCACTTAACGTTACCACCATAATTGCTCTCATATCACGAGCAATTAGGCATGACGTCACGATTCCGTGTTTGACGTCACCGATTATTGTGGTTTATTTGTTTCTGGCAATCAAAAGCGGAAATCGTCGAGTGGCCCGTCGTTAGTGAAGTGAAAAATAAGAAATTATTATTAAGTGCTGGCGATAAGTGGATTTAACAATTTTAAAGCTGTCCTAAGTCGACTGATAGCAGATAATCGATAGACACGCTCTCGCATATGAAAAACATGTCGTACATTTTATGGAGTCGTGAACAACATGGAAACAAGCTATTGTCAGTGGTCATAGCGAACTAAGTAACGGATTTGTCATTGTTCCATGAAGTGTATTACCGAGACGGTATTCAATTAATTTTCGTTACGTAGCGTCGATGAAAATATTGGATTTTGATAGCTTCTAGCAGTTAATGATCTAATATTTTTTGTTCCTCTTTCAATAACAATTTTGCTTGTCTAGGTCTAAGCTCCGTAGAGACTTGTCTTGGACGACACAAAGACGGAGTCCATTTATTATACGTCCATCAGCATTATAGTTTGTCTGCTCATACACTCCTGGTAGTGTTCCGTTTGATTAGAGCTAATCCAGCTTAACACTGCTGGAAAGAGGGAACATTCTTGTTCTAAATTAAGATTGATATATAGTCCGGTTAACTATCAATCGCTGACTGCGTTACAAAGGCATTACCCCTAATATGTTTACATATCGTTACATCATGGCTCAAGGTTTAATTATGTATAGGATATTTACCTACCCGAGGTTGCTATATTATATTACCCGCGGGCGCAGCCCAAGGGTGATATGAATATAGCAACTGAGGTATGATTGGTTAATATCTGAAATATACAACGTCCACCCTTAAATTACAGGCCAACGACGATTGGGCTACCTACTCGGTACTTTCCGTCAATAACGAATTAATCACGTGCAATTACGTGGTTGTTTTTGTTTACAATTTGCCATTTTGAAGAATTGAATAGCAAAAGAACAAAAAAAATGGATAGGAATACGAAGTCAGACGAATAATCAACCCCTTTAGCAAAAAAATTGGTGTGGATGCAACTATCGATGAGGATCTATTCAAACCTAAAGAACATTTGGATCAAAAGGCGTAGTGTGTGGACGGAAAGATGATTCTGAAAGATATCTTAGACATGGTCGAGTATGGATAACCGATTTAAATATGCCGATAAGTACGCCGTTTATTTCTGTCTTGAATGTTAAAAACTGTACCATAATACTTTTTAATTGTACCATAATACAAGAATAAAAATTTATTTCTGTGTTTTTTGTATTATTTCGATCACCAGCGGTTGATAGGAGTCGAATACATCGACCTGAGATGACGTTATTAGCGGTTGATATTTCATATCAACCTGTCACGACGTCATCAGCGGTTGATATGAACAGAATAACAACTTACGATGACATCATGACAGTTTGTTATGAGATATAACTGCTATGCACATCAAAGAGAAAACTACCGCCAGTTGTATATGCACTATTAACCAGTGCATAGCAGAATATTGCAGTAAAACTAATGGCGTGACAAACGAGGATATCAACATTGAAATAAAATAAACAATACTGTATGGAGACGAACAGACTTTCGTCGTTTTTAATACCTTAAATCTCTGCCCAAAGTTTTAGGGAAAACCCCACATTAAACGAAAAACTATCATGTTGCTTTACTCGATTGATAGATTTGATTGAACGGGAAGAATAGACACACTCCCTCAAAAGTTCAAGTATCAGAAGTCAACCCAGCAATGGCCAAAGAGGGATTTCTCGGGCCATTGCTTCGGGAATATTGTCTGCTCAGTGCATTTCAAGCTCTGGTGCCAATCGGTCGTTACAGATACATTAGTTATGAGTTGAATAAAGAGTTGGTCATTCTTGCTAAAATAAATCAAAAAAAGATGACCAAAAAAGAGAATATATTTAAAATTTCATCCAAATAAATTCATTCTGAGCCAAATTGTCATTTTAAGTATTTTTGACAAAATGCATGCATAGTTGTAAGACGGTTACTGGTATATTCGCGACTTCCCATTTTTAAATTAAATTTTTAAATGGCGAATCGTTCTAATCTATATAAAATCTCGAGTATCCTATGCCATCGAGAGTTGATTATGGTCTTGTTTTGTCAATAAATATCCAATCAATAGTTTATATAACATTTCAGGCACAAAGAAAGACCTACAATAGGCAGATTTAGCTCTTGCATAATGTATGTTTAAGTTCTTTATATCTTTCGATTAGCCGAAATAATTAATCTTCACACTTTCCATGTTCTCTTCTAGGCGGCTTGTCACGCTCATGTGCATTCAAGAAACGACCTTTATCGCGCAATTCTGTAAACGTATTTTTACTTATATATATTGCCGATTCATTCTCAGAAACGAATTAAATTTGGAAAAAGCGTGGCAATACGCCAACACAACAGCTTATTTTCGCAAATGATATAGCCATAGATAGCAGCTTATCCGAAAGAAAAACTTGGATGTTGACCAAATTTAATAAGGCATTAAGATGTCATTAAGAAATCTTATGTATACTACATGTATATGTGTTCACAACCTTTTCTTGACACAGAATATATTTCTTGAACAACGAGTCCTATAATCTTGAAAATGAACAGGGTTTATCCAACCCATTGCCGGCAATAGAGAGAGAGAAATGGGGTTTAACGTCCACTCAACACAACTAGGTCATATGGTTTATTTTTTTATTTCAATAATTCGCTTGCACGTAGGGGTCTTTAGCAGTGGGAGGAAACCGGAGTGCCCGGAAGAATCACACGAGGTTGAGAAGGCGCCCCTATCTTCATTCCACATATGCTCACACCAGGGTCGAAACCACAGCCGCAAGCCAGAGGTGGCCGGCCAGCTAGAGGTCGAAGCGCGGCACTCTAGACTACTAGGCCACCCCACCCCCACCCCCACCCCCATGCCAGCAATAAGACGCACGAATGGAGCTCCTGAATGGAGGGTTACAGAACGCCGAATATCGATAGGTTCCACCCAGTCATGAAGCCAATAATGCTTCACACGAAATTTTAAAAAAAAACACGGACATCGGTGACGACATAACAAATTTCCGATTTTATCTTGAATTTTTCTGGAATATGTGTAAGAGACTACAATTCCAATAGACACTGGTTCGCCAGCCTAGAGGTCGGGTGTTCGTCCGTGCATTGGCCGAGAAAGTTCATCCAGATTTTCCAACGTGGGCAGGACGGAGGGCCTGACAAGGACAGCTGTCTAGCCGTTTAGATGGTACGACAAACCGAGGTCCAGTGTACACACTGGACGTACACGTAAAAGATCACTTGTCATTTGGAATGTGATATAAGAGTAGGCCGTAACGCTGTGCCCGGCAAAATTTCCCTCGTAGCACAGTTCCTGTATGGCTTATTAGCCCAGGTTAGTAGCAAAACAGTAGGACGTTAAACCCCATTTCATTTCATTTCATTTCACAATCTGCCTGCAATAATCAACCGCAAATCGAATAAAATAGAATTTGAACTAAACAAAATAAACGAAACGAAATATGATCTGTGTAATAATACAACATGCGCACCATTGTACAGATGCAATTCTGTGTTAATTTACGATTACCTAATCCAAGATGGAAGCATGGTCGGCAAGGTAACTGTATTCCTGTATGCAGTATTTAATAACTGCTGTTATCTGACGTAATGTTTACTTTCGCTGATCGAATCTGAACATGCAACGTCCAAACAACATATTCAGCATATTTAGTAGTTAAAGGAGCTACATCTAATCGCTAATATTTGGCACCTAGAAATTGACACAGGTTGGCCAATAGTTCGCTTGTACGTAGGGGTCTTTAGCAGTGGGAGGAAACCGGGTGACCCGGAGAAAACCCACGAGGTTGGACAGGCGACCCGACCCTACTCCTTGTTTCGTACAACCGGGAAATCGAAACAACGCCAGTTGACTCAATGATAGACCTTATGATACAGCTCGCACCTGCTAACCATTTGGCCATCCAATCTCTCTTACATAGATAAAGTTACAAAGCAACAGACAACTAGAGTCCACACAGGTTATCCGCTCATAAAGAAGTTTAAGCAGGCACATAAAACGTGAAATGTAAAGAAATAGCCCAATTAACTTGTCTGAAGATTCAAATCAAAATTGTGAACCATGTGGAAACGTCGGTAGATTTGATTATCAGGGTTTCGTAACTCATTTCATTTTTCAATTGTATTAGTGACTTGATAATGGTGATGATCAATAACCACTATTATATGATGTTAAATGAAATGGGTTTAAAGTCAATCTCTTCTGCTCCGGGACAGAGATAATAAAGACGGTATAACTTTAGGAGTTACAAGTGAAATAGAATAAAGTTCAACGCCTTACTGTTCCGAACCAACCCGGCTGAGTGCTTCTCTTCATAGAATTCCAGGGTTTCTTTTACGTGCAACCTAACGTAACGTGAACACGTGAATGCGGTTATTTTGTAATGTCTGAATTTTGTTATTTTGTTCCCGCAGCACCAACAAGGGAAAGTCCGACACCCGTTTCCCTCACATCATCCAGAACGCAGGTTATATAACAACATGCAGATCATAGTGTACGAAATTTTGAACTATAAAAAACGAAACGAAATAGGATCTGTGTTTTGGTCAGATAGCTGCAACCCTAAATGGAAATTGAAAGTTTCTATTATACAATGCCCATGCGAGACGTTAGGCCTTATAGGTGCCTTCCACACAGGGAATAAACTAGGCCTAGTTATTTTCACTAAAATATGTGTGACCACTTCTTTAACCGACACTAAAACACGTGTGACCACTTCTTTAACCGACACTAAAACATGTGTGACCACTTCTTTAACCGACACTAAAACATGTGTGACCACTTCTTTAACCGACACTAAAACATGTGTGACCACTTCTTTAACCGACACTTAAACATGTGGGACCACTTCTTTAACCGACACTTAAACATGTGCGACCACTTCTTTAACCGACACTTAAACATGTGTGACCACTTCTTTAACCGACACTAAAACATGTGTGACCACTTCTTTAACCGACACTTAAACATGTGTGACCACTTCTTTAACCGACACTAAAACATGTGTGACCACTTCTTTAACCGACACTAAAACATGTGCGACCACTTCTTTAACCGACACTAAAACATGTGTGACCACTTCTTTAACCGACACTAAAACATGTGTGACCACTTCTTTAACCGACACTAAAACATGTGTGACCACTTCTTTAACCGACACTTAAACATGTGGGACCACTTCTTTAACCGACACTTAAACATGTGCGACCACTTCTTTAACCGACACTTAAACATGTGTGACCACTTCTTTAACCGACACTAAAACATGTGTGACCACTTCTTTAACCGACACTTAAACATGTGTGACCACTTCTTTAACCGACACTAAAACATGTGTGACCACTTCTTTAACCGACACTAAAACATGTGTGACCACTTCTTTAACCGACACTAAAACATGTGTGACCACTTCTTTAACCGACACTTAAACACGTGGGACCACTTCTTTAACCGACACTTAAACATGTGTGACCACTTCTTTAACCGACACTTAAACATGTGTGACCACTTCTTTAACCGACACTAAAACATGTGTGACCACTTCTTTAACCGACACTAAAACATGTGGGACCACTTCTTTACCCGAAATCGACGCGGAATTAAGATTCTGTCCATTTTAAAACTATTTATAGACATCTATTACACACATGAAAGGTGACGGTCGCCGAGAAATCATCTAATACGCAGGGCTACACTACGTGTTGAAAGATCATATGCACGGTTTTAAATGTGTAAACAAATTGTATTCTATGTGTGTTACATATGTAAACATATTGTGTTCTATTTGTGCTAAATATGTTCTCCCGTGAGTAAATATTATGATAATAGAAATGGTAATAAACAAAATATGTTATAGATTCTACTGGGGGGTTGTATGGCTGAATGGTTAGCGTGCGCGCGCTGTATCATAAAGCCTATCGTGGTTTCGAATTCTCGGTTGTACGTGACAAGGAGTAGGGTCGCCTGTCCATCCTCGTGGGTTTTCTACGGGTCCTTCGGTTTCCTCCATCTACTAAAGACCCCTTCGCGCAAGCAAATTATAGAAATAAAATTAAACCTCTCTCTCTCTCTCTCTCTCGAGCGATCTCTCTCTCGACTGTTTTGCTATTGAAGGCGGACATGCATACATCATGCATGGTGCTATGAGGCCATTTCGCCCAAGCAGCGCCTTGATGGCTTACTCGTCAGACGGACATGCATACATCATGCATGGTGGTATGAGGCCATTTCGCGAAGGCAGTGGCTTGCTCGTATTTCAAATGCCAAATTAACTTAAAGGGTTGTTGTATACGTACCAACCAATGTGTACACAGGACCTCGATTGTTTCGTCCCATTCGAACAACTAGAGACTGTCCTTGCCAGGTCCTTCGTCCTGCACCACTGCCAAGGAGAATCCCCACCGGAAGCCAGTCCGAGACCTCAAGGTTAGCGAGCGAACGTCTTACTCGATTGCTCCCCAATACAGAGAGACAAGCACACTGCACGCCAGACTGGAATGTCGAACTCTAGAATGGACCTAGACGAATATGGGAACCTTTTGAAGGCATATTTACAGCGCTTGTAGGGCTGTCAATAACGACCCAAGGTCCCCTCCCCTCGTGTACAGGTTGGCGTGCTACCCGGGAAAAATTCGACTCCGTAACATTGCAAACATGATCATAAAAATCACCTTATGTTAATCCCAAAAGGCCCCAAGTATCGCTTTAGGGCGAATGTCCTCTTCATTCAATTCCCTTCCTTTGGCTGTTATATTTTAGACAAACGAGAAGTTACAAATTCGAGTAATTCGTAAGATAAGTCTATTACCAAACACCCTCGGGACCTACTCTCTAAGATGTCGACATTATGCCGCTTTAACCTTAGTACTTCCCGAAATACTGACACTACTTCTAAAATAAACAGAACCAAGAATGATAAACATTTCAGACTTTGCTTGTCAGCCAAGACAATTTAATTATCTTTGCATTTATCCCGTATAAAAAGACGGCAACTAGTTCTTGCTTGTTCTCGGTGTGAACACATTATTGTTGAGGATGATCGGACAATAGTCTGGTTAGCTGAATTCTATAAACAAGACAGCAACAAAAAATCGATTTTCATTCTCACAAAGGGCCACCATAGTTTACAACAAAATCGATGTGATGTGATTAGTTCGGGTGCGAGATGAAGCAGGCGTGAGGCGAGGGTAGGATCTAAATCACCCTCTAACGACCATTTTTAATGGCCTTCATTCTTTCTACTTTCGTTTAATTTATAACCAAAAGCTTAAAAAGGAAGTCCTTACATCTTGTTTTATTGCGTAATCATTAAATGAACTTTCGCAGACATCCATTCGTATTTAACTAGACATTAAAAGTTTCTTATTCTCGCTCACGAATATCGTGGATTCCAATCCCGCAATAGGTCAAATTGACCATACGTGTGGTGATCACGAAGTTATATGTTGCAGCTCTAGTTAATTCTTCCCTTTTATTCTCGACAGAAAGCCGATTAAATTGACAAGGGCGTCTACGATCTCCGTCACGAGTGGCATCTTAATAATGTAGCAAGTTTCTTTAAAAACTGTTAGCTGTGATATCACCTACAAGGGTGTGAAGGCTATCGACATGTATTTCGCGTGAGTGCGAAACTAACACTGCTTATCTAGCTCCGCTTGGAGTTAGTTGACAGACATTGTTAATTCCTGCTTCGGCGATTTTAGTTGAAAACACAAACGTATATATTCTTCTTCCATTCCATGTTTGTTTGTATGAACGATGTAAAGGGAATGAGAACCACATTTCGAAATTATATACCATTTTGTGAATATGGCTGCCATTCTATTCTCAAAGTATATAGTTCTCTTAGTACAGAGTACAACAACCAGTGCTAGCACCAAATGGGGTCTATTCGCCGCTTGCGTTCTCGTCTCATGAACAGTTGGTTTTATTCTGCACACAGAGCACTATCTACTCGAGAATAGTGAATAGATCTCAGACCTAAATGGCCGCCATATCCAGCAGAGAAGAAGAGAGAGAGAGAGAAGAGAAATCCGGTTTAACGTCCACTCGACACAAACTAGGTTATTTTTAATTTTTCATTTCAATAATTCGCTTGCGCGTAGGGGTCTTTAGTAGTGTGAGGAAACCGGAGTGCCCGAAGGAAACCAACGAGGTTGAGAAGGCGCTCCTATCTCCATGTCACATACGCTCACACTAGGGCTCGAAACTACAGCCGCAGGCTAGAGGTGACCGGCCAACTAGAGGTTATAGCGCGGCACTCTAGACCACTAGGCCATCCCAACCCACCCCCATATCCAGAAATTAGGATATTGATTTGTATTGTGGTCCTACCCATATTAACATCTGTTATACCCAGAAAGACTAAATAAATCTGTTCAATTTTATCAAATGAAAATAGAATAGTTTTTTCTCCAATTTCGCAAAATATACTTAGTGTTTTCGACTAAATTCGTCGATTTAGGACTTAAAATGGAGGTCAACTAGCTTAGTGTCTTTTCTAGACAGACAGTGCAAGTTTAGTATGATTTGATTTATGAGCAGGGGCCTGTTTCACAAAATTTTAACTAAGCTGAATTTCAAAATTTAGTAGTTTGATTAGATAATATTAGATTGACTTTAGTGCTTAGCCAATCAAAATTGAAGTATCTACTCAAGTAAACGGAATTCTTCTAGAACGTAATTTTTGTCTTGAAACCTGTTTGAGAACTTCATATACAAGACTTCTATTAGGATGTGGGTTAGTAGATAATAGATTCCTAATAATACAGAATTAGGATGTGGGTTAGTAGATAATAGATTCCTTATAATACAGAATTACTCGAGCTAATATATCCTGAGGTCTGTAGTAAACATGTTACAATGTAGAGCAGATTTATTGCTACATATTCCTGTACCGGGGCAGTATGTAAGATTTTAAAATTAGGGGCGGGCAGCAGAGTGGTGGGGCGCTTTATAATGCCCAAGTTACTGATGTAGACAAGATTCCTATTTAATTGTACATGTATATATTGTGATATTTTGTTTACTAATTGTAGTGACCATGTCCTACCAACGTAACAAGACTAACTACATATTCACAATTACAATTAAATAGGAATCTTTCATACACTGATATTGATCATAATCAAGTGTATTATTTTTTGAAATGTTGTCAAAAAAGTTTGGTTGTTTGGGGTTTTTTTTGGGGGGGGGGTTTGCGTCTTACCTTTCTGGGGGTGCAATGTACCCCCGCAGCACCCCCGCTAGATACGGCCCTGTCCTGTACATGAAGAGGTCGTTTTGGTCAGCAGGTAATGACAAACCTCTCCACATTGTCTTTGATATAATTAACCCCTGTCACTGCCAGAATGAGACATTTGTACCGCCATGTTCTGATGGTGTCTTCACGTGCAAAGCTCACATTTAGCTAGATGGAGGCCGTGATTGTGGGTGTAATCGAAATGTAATGAAAAGGGTTCCTTTACGTGCACGTCAACGTGTACAAGAGACCTCACTTTTTGTCTCATCCGAACCATATGGACCATCTATCGAAAATTTCCGGCGTGGTTTCCAGTGCCACAGCACGGACGCCTCGACTAAGTCAGTTTCAAGTCGTTCGGGTGGGAAGAAAATCCTAGGTACCGTATATACTTTGGCATGCACATAAAACAACCTTGGTAATAGGAGTAGGGCGTAGCGCCACTGTCCGGACAAAATATCCCTCATAGCACACTGTATATCGTATGCCTGTCATCATTAGCCGATTCTGAGCAAAAAAGTAAAACATTATATAAAAGCCCCTTTTGCTTTTTATTTCGTAGCGTGGGCGCGTGTGCAAAGTTCGCATTTAGCTGGTTAGGGGAAATGTTTGTGGGTGTAATCACACAGACGACGTAACATCAAAAAACGATTTAACAATAAATATTCATATGTATGTACAGAAACGTATCTGTGGTCATGCCTTGCAATAATCGTAGCGGAAGAGATTCACTGCGGGACATATTTGAGATGAGTCTTCACAGCAAATTGAAGACGGACTATTAGTTGTTCCTTTGATCTTCCTGTAGCAGACGATTTTCTATGAATTGAATTAAAATAGTTTGTGACGAACAGCAGATGCCCCCTCTCTCTCTCTCTCTGTCTCTCTCTCTCTCTGTCTCTCTCTCTCTCTCTCTCTCTCAGGTGTGTCAGTATTCGTCCTGGGAACTACTGTGACCCAGAGAGTAGGGGACGGGTTCACTCACAGGTCCCGAACTCGATCCCGGTTTTGGCCAAAATGGCTTCTCCGTGCAAGACTGAATACCTCACAAGGAAAAGCGTTGTTACAAAATGACATGTTATGCCCCCTGCCATCCTGAGACGTGAAAGTCGTTATACTACCAAATCAACCTGTCTGAACCCTGGCGATTTGGTAGCGTTACTTATGTCATTGTGTAATCTTAACTTGTTGGTGTGTCTGGTGTCAACCCCCTTAGCATGTATCAATTGTATCCTTTGTCTGTGGAATGCCTTATAAACCAGAATGGGAACGATATGGTCAGACGGCTCCGGTCTAAATACGAGACGGAGTGGAACGAGGGAAAGCGTCTCCTAGCTCAGCCAGGACATGGCTCCCTCAATAAAAGTTAGTTCTGGGTGTCTTTAACATTACGATGTTTGTACATAATATACTAGAAGCAGAATAAACGTATTATAAGGATGTTCAACCAGTTGTGTCATAAGAACTTGCAATCTCGTTCCCAGAGTCAGCCGCGGGGCCAAAGACCGTCCATTATCTTCTGATTTTTTAACGTGTATGCCCCGCCCATGCTGACCTCTGATTGGACAATCATTTTGGGGTCTTTTTCTCGAAAACAAGATGTCGGATCGTCGTTTTGTTTGTTGTGAAATGATTCTTGAGTCAAAGTCAACTCGCTGACATAACAAAAGTGGATCCTAAATGTAAAAAAATAAGTTTTCGTAAAGATCTATTTTCCTACGCGTGTGTATATTTTTAAGTGATTCGGTCATCTAGACGCTTAAAATAAATACATGTCACGTAACAGTCGTGTGATTCGTCCCTTCCGGGAAAATGGCTACCCAGTGTCACCAGAGAAATTTCTTTCTCCAAAATTTTTCTGGTTCGAGATTGAAGAACTTGATATAAAGAACCAATACTGCAACAGCGTCTTGTCGTTTAGATGTGACGCTAAATCTAAGTCCCTACTTGGCATTCACGTCCCCCGAGAAATGTTTTGAAAAAATCGGGGTGTCAGTGGGGATTTGTGGCGCATATCTTTTTTTATACTGTTATTTAGGGGTGGGGGGGGGGGGCTAGGGACCCCCCCCCTGGATCCGCCTCTGTTCGCACATATAAGAACCATTGACAGTTGGAAGTGTACGGCGAGTAGGTGGAAAAGGAAAAATAAATCCTGTATAACATTACAGGTTAATTGACAGTGTCGTAGCCATACTGCACACATCCATCAACCTACGTCATACGAGAATTATACACTGTCCTTTATATCCACCATTGTTTCTATGTTTAAAACGCTCACGTGATCAGATACCACTGTGTTTAGACAACAGACTAAAAATAACCCAGCACGTGTGTTTTTAATAGTTGTATGTAAACACGCCTTGTCGTTGGCACTTAAAAGCGATATATGGGTAATATTGCAATACAGTCTTTACCATTGTAAACTGTCTTTAGAGTTTCAATCTGTTTATCTTTCAAAACAATTGTTAGATACTCCTAAATTTGTTTTCGCAAACAAAAACCGCCCGTGAAATTATCTGCCATTGGCGCCGCCATATTGAATAATTAGGGAACTATTTCGTGATTCGGCTATGATAAGGTGGACATCTTTCATACACACAACGGCTAAATAAACATATTTGTTTTCATTCAATATAATAATAGAAGAGAAATAAATACTTTCAAATTTTTTTAAAAGCATACTCTGTGTCATCCACTAAAATCGTCGATGTAGGAATTAAAAAGTCGGTTAATTAGGTTAGGGCCTATTCTCAGCCGGAGATAGCAGTAGATAGGCAGCCTAAGTTTGGGATTTGTCGTAGCGCCACAGTCTCAACAAAATATCTCTCACATCATAAAATACTTTTTTAATTTCAGCATTATCTCTGTTATTGTTGGGCAGTCAGCGATGCACTTTATGACTATCACAAAATGTTGGCTACCATTTCCGAATTTCTTGGCCATTGCTCTGGAAATTAAATCCAACATATACCGTGTGAAGTGGGCCTAGCAAGGGATAGCGTATAGTCGTGTACACATTGCCGTGCACGTAAAATAATCCTTGGCAGTTGGAATTCTAAAAAAGAGTCTAGGTCGAATTGAACCCAATTAGCACCCTGCATGACGTATTTCCGTCTTCATTATCCAGACCGTTAAATTTCACCATCTGAAATTGGTGCCTGTCACTTTAATTTTTCTTAACGTCATTATCTTCCTGGTAAACTCTGATGTATTTACAATTACTGGCTACTTTACTCAAGGTCGTCTGACCTGTGGTTTTTGTCAGGATGTCAAACAGGAGTTATAGAGTACGTACATACATACATACATTGCGTGTACAACGCATGGGAATATTGACCATTCATAGCTTCAAGAACTTATTGTTAAAATTATTTGACGTTCTAACACCTGACGTCGATTGGCTGACTATCGCCATTGAAGAGACGACCACTTACAAGATCGGTTGCATTATTTTTTTGTTACGTCTTTTATGTAAATCATTTTAGTGAAGCCTGTACCAAGACAGGCCCGGGACTGTACAGCGCAGTGGACGCTTACGGCTGGCCCCCGGATCCATTCACTTGATTTGATAATTGTTTAGTTTTTGCAATGTCTATTTTCTGTCTTGTCCGCAGGTTTATCTTGTAGATTTTTTGTTTTGCGTGTAGTGCAGTCCTCCTGCATTTACTATTAAAGATGTAGTATGTAAGAAGTAAATCTGATAATTGTATGGCTTTAATTTTGGCCTCAGATGTTAATGTACAATGTATTAGTAATTAGGTATTTATTGACATGACAAGCCCATAATCACAATCGCCATTTAATTAGTTAATGTAAAGATGGTTAATCAAGACTAAGGTTGAGCAAATAAACCCGTTTAAATACTCTAGACTTTTACCAACGAGGTTTTCCTCTTGTCAGTGGTGCAGGACAGAGGGTCTGGAAAGGACAGCTTTCTAGTCGTTAGGATGGGACGAAAAACTGAGGCCCGGTTTACACATTGGCGTGTATGTAAAAGATATCTTAGCAGTTGGAATTCGATATAAGAGTAGACCGTATAGTTCCGCTGCAAAATTTCCCTCATGGCGTATGTCTGTCTTTATTAGCCCAGTTTAGGAACAGGGGTCGGTTGTTCAAAACTAAGTTATTTTAACGTTCCGCTTAACTCTAACGGACATATCTTGGTAACCTGTTGTTTGTTAACTTTGCGTTAAATTTACTACAGAAAACACTATAGAATACTTCACTTTTTATATTAGCATAAACCTGTAGGAAAAATTTGCACCAAAGAATGTTCGGGACCTTTATTTCCAGCGACAATACTTCTCTCCGTTAGAGTTAACGGGTCGTTAAAAGATAACGGAGCTTTGAGCAACCGGCCCCAGAACAGTAGGACGTTAACCCCATTTCAATTTATTTCATTTATTACCAACGAGATAAAATAAATTAATCTGTTTGAAATGTAGAAATGAAATTAAGTGGGGTTTAACATCCTATTTTTCTGCACAAACCGAGGTAATGAAAATCGACAAACGCATTGCATTGTGCTCTCAGTACAAATCCCAAAGGATACGAAACCAATTGCAAGGACCTCCAGATTAGTGTTCCAGTGTCATGCTTAACAAGCCGCGATGGGCTCCATCCATGTACGTTAATATTAAATATAGTAATTTTATGATTACGTTAGGCCAGAAAGTATATTAAACATCTTACACACCTGACCGTTTCTTTAAATTTACTTTCTCACGCAGATATAATTACTTAACGCACAGGTAAGTTAATGAACATGTACATCTTTATTACTTATATTATAATACCTAATAACCTATAAATATTTCAACATATGTCTACTTAGTTTCATATTAATCCTACACAAGATATTTTAATTATTGTCTAGTTCACAAAATACCATTGATAAACTTTAGTGTGGTTCTAATTTATGTTATTTTAAAGGCCCAATACCACTCTTGTTGTAACTGATTAATATGCCCCAATCTTTATTCTGGTCAACAAATTGTACTATTTTACATCTAAAAACACCTAATTTAAAGAATTGGAAAAATTCAACTGTATGATTTGAAAAGCCATTCGTAAACCTTTACAAATTAATGTGACTTGGATTTAAACATATAGTCGAACCCTCTGAACAAGTAAAATAGGTTGTAATGGATAATTTACACAACAGGTAGGACACTTAAACATCTTGTCAAGCCAGCAAGAGTGTTCTTGTCTCTTTAAACATCTACTAGTGAGTTGTTCATAGAGGAATTTGTATACCTTTTTTTTCAGTGGCAAATATGGTTGTTTTATTTAAAGGGTCGTAGTAGTGATTCTTGACGCAATATTAAAGGACTGATTGAGTGGCTCAATTAATGAAAGTCAATCGTACCGACTTTAGTAATGATAATCAAGTCTGTAGTACTGTCTTCAGTGCCGATTAGGGTGATCCTTAGCTTCCGATTTCTTTGTTTAAAGGACTGATTGTGTTAATCCCCTTTCTTCGGTTTAAGTGGTGATTGAATGAATTCCATTTCCCTAATTCAAGGTCTGGTTGGGTAAATTTCTCTAATTCAAGGCTGCTGGGGGTGAATATTTATGCCTATTTCGTGGGCTGATTAAGTGAAAATTATTTCTTTATTTAAGGGGTGATTGAGTATCACATTTTTCTATTTGAGGGGTGATTGGTTGAATATCATTTCTCCTTTTAAGCGTTGGTTGGGTGAATATTATCTCTATATTTTATGGACTTATTATGTGAATATTTTAATGGGTGACAGGGTAAATCGTATTTCTATATTTAAGCTTGGTGAATATTATTTCTTTATTCCATGGACAGATTAGGTGAATATTATTTTCTCTATTTAAGCGGTGGTGGGGTACATGACATTTTCCCGTTTAAGGGTTAATATTAATTCTCTATTTTAAGGGTTGATTTGGTGAATATTAATTCTCTATTTTAAGGGTTGATTGGGTGAAAATTAATTCTCTATTTCAAGGGTTGGTTCGGTGAATATTAATTCTCTATTTTAAGGGTTGATTGGGTGAAAATTAATTCTCTATTGTAAGGGTTGATTGGGTGAATATTAATTCTCTATTTTAAGGGTTGATTTGGTGAATATTAATTTTCTATTTCAAGGGTTGATTCGGTGAATATTAATTCTCTATTTTAAGGGTTGATTGGGTGAAAATTAATTCTCTATTTTAAGGGTTGATTGGGTGAATATTAATTCTCTATTTTAAGGGTTGATTCGGTGAAAATTAATTCTCTATTTCAAGGGTTGATTCGGTGAATATTAATTCTCTATTTTAAGGGTTGATTGGGTGAATATTATTTATCTATTTAATGGCTAAATAGGTAAATCCTTTTTCACTATTTCAAAAAGTCCAATGGGGTTCCTTATTATACACTATTTCTTATTGCTATACTTTAGAGCACCGAACTGGTGGGAGAGAGAGAGAGAGAAAGAGAGAGAGAGAAATGGGGTTTAACGTCCACTCGGCACAACTACGTCATTTCGGGACTAACATAATGGTTTAATTTTATTTCGATAATTCGCTTGCGTGTAGGTGTCTTTAGCAGTGGGAGGAACCGGAGTGCCCAGAGGAAAAGCAAGAGGGTGAGAAGGCGCCCCTATCTCCATGTCACATACGCTCACACTAGTACTCGAAACCACAGTCACAAGCCAGAGGTGGCCGGCCAGCTAGAGGTCGAAGTGCGGCACTCTAGGCCACTAGGCCACCCCAATAAACTGTTGGGTCTAATCAATTAGATTATATATCTTTAAGATAAACAGTATTAATTATGCTTGGAATTGGAACGAAAACGCAAAAACAACTATTTCCTTTTCTTCCTTATCGCAACTTGTCATGTCGCTTTCAATCAATGTACGCGTAATCTACATGTCTAAACGTAAAGGTATGTTTTTTTCCATGTATTATGTCATGCCTTTTTCGAGCAATGTACACGTGGCAAACATTTCTTTTTTTTAATTTTTAATTCGTTAAATTTCAAGATACGCACGACATAATTAGACCAAAGGTCGAGTCGGTCCAAGTTTAATGATATTATCTCCGCTACAGCATGTAAGACTTGGGTCACATTTTACGAGCCGACATCACTCGGCAAACCTCGGCAGATTCCGGTACCCTACAGACTAGGTCATTTCGGAACTAACATATGGTTCATTTTTATTAAGCAGTGGGAGGTTGACCTATATAAGCGGATATCCGTTGTCATTCTCACAGGTGCTACCTGGAAAAGTAAAAACGGGGTTTGAAAATCACGATGGTTATTGCGGCTTCCTATTCGAAGAGCCGATGTTTTTACCACCCGACAACCAGTCTGCACATTGAGACATCAAGAAATTGGCGATTAAACCTAATACAAAAAGGAAACCGGGAGCTCAAAAATCGATAATCTTTGTTCATATCCCTTTAATGTTTTTAATAAAAACACCGTAAGATTATATCGTGTAATCTGTAAGCGTTACCATATTAATTCCACCCAGCTGTTGTTTAATTGTATAATTATTAGTAGAAACCATCTGAAACAATTATAAAACATTATGTGGCTGTAAAGATATAAATGATTTTTGGCAGGCGAACTTTTACTAAGATTATTTTGCTTAATGCCAAACATACAGTAAGATATATATCGAATGTCTAAAGAAACACCATATTCTGCCATCCTACTGTCTTGCTCCTAACCTGGGCAAATGAAGACGGGCATACGCCATACAGTGGGCTATGAAGAAAATTTTGCCCAGATAGCGGAGCTACGGCCTACTCTTATGTTGAATTCCAACTGCCAAGGGATCTTTTACGCGCCAATGTGTACACGGGACCTCGGTTTGTCCTATCATCCGAACGATTGGCTAATCCCCAACGCCACCCAGAACACCTGCTATATAACAGATCTTACAGTACAGACAAATAAAACCAAATATTGAACTACAAAAAACGAAACGAAACAGGATATGTGTTTTAATCAGACTGGGTTTGATTGTAAGATACAGATTTTGTTTTACGTCATACTTTCAATGACCTCTGCTATGGAGACAAGTAAAACGAAAATTAGAACTATCAAATATACCCGGAACGAAATATGATCTGTGTTTTAATCAGATTGAAGTAATGTTCATTATTCACATCAATCATTTAGAAGCCTTTGATTAAATTTGCTTAAGTCCAGTTACTTTATATATTTATTTCGTTTGTCTTAATGGTTCTGATTTTAAACTCTACATAATGGATAACATATACATTCAGAGAGAGAGAGAGAGAGAAGAGAGAGAAGAGAGAGAGGTGTGAATTAACCTCCACTGATCCATACTTCAGATACCAAAATGATATAGTGTTATTAGACTGAGATATATAACAGTTTTAAGAATGCTGATTAATTCTGATGATTTCAAAGAATATGCGTTTCTTTAGCAATTGAAAGACTATGCTGTTGCAATGTTTTATATGATAATAACGGAAATTTAACATCAGCGAAGTGGAATAACACAAGTAAATCAAGGGTTCGGATAAAGAGTTGGAGTTTGCATCAACTAGACATTAGATAACCCATGGTTCGGCAACAAATATTGATTCGAGTTGTATTATTACACAGATCATATTTCGTTTCGTTTATTTTTATAGTTCAAATTCCGTTTTATTTGATTTGAGGACGCTCGATCGAAGACGGTCCTGTGCATTTTTTGACGTCATATGTGGGTTATGGGTTTGGGTTAAGGCTGGGCTTGGGCCCAGGGTTAGGGGTAGCCCTGTCTACATCTCGAGACTGACGAAATCTGCAGGTCCTAGCCCTTATCCTACCCAACAATCCACATATGACGTCATTAAATGCGCATGGCCGTCTCTGATCTAGTGTTCTCCTATGTGACGGGTTTAAATTGTCTGAAAAGGTATCACGTATATTGAGTTAGTTGCTCGACCACAAGGTAGGGGATTTTAAAGACTTTTAAAACAGCACTAAGCAGTTTTGTTCTCCAAAATATTAACATTGATGGGTGAACGAAGAAAGGGTTCACTGACTGATCTCAAACATCTGGTTTGCGAATATACAGTACAGAGTACAGTGATTAAATCTTTTATGTGAGAGGGTAGCGTGCCATTAAAACGTTTATAAACCAGTAAAAGCATTTTGAAATTAACGGGTAACCAGTGTAAAGATGCCAAAGTTGGAGTTGTGTGCTGGTTTAATTTGGAAAGAGTTATCAATCTGCCAGCACCATTTTGAACTATTTGAAGTTTGTGAAGGTGTTTCACAGGAAAACCAGGAAAAGGGGAATTAAAATTATAAAAACTAGAAGTTCTATAAAAACACGAAATTGTGGTTTAGTTGCATGTTTCTTGTGAAATGTATTTTTCTAATTTAAAAATGAAAACAGCAGGTTTTAAGTACAGTATTAATCTGACTAATTATATTTACGTTTTTATCAAAAATCACACCACCTCGAACCAATTTACCGAGCCAATAAGTGTATAATGATAATAGAATAGGCCCAAGGACCGAACCTTGAGGTACTCTGTTGAAAATGTCACAGTTATTAGAAAATGTAAAAGGTGACCTTAATTGTTATCAAGAATATCATTAAGTGTTAATAAGTAGCAATTGATCAGTAAAGAAAAAGCACAAATGAAAGGGGGCAATGTTCCTCGACGATTACTGTCTTCAAAAAGTCTTGATTATTGATTCCGATATCAATAATGTTCGGATAAAATAGTTGGAAGTTCATGATTATTTGTGGAACATGTTAAATTTATCAGATTATGCCCATTTACTGACCTTGGTTCATAGTCAGAGTTTCGAAAAGATATGACAAGGTTAAGTGATCTAGTTATTACGACTAACCCTGGAACCATTTTGCAACGGTTGGTTAGATTTTTTACAATGGTGAATAACACTTCACATCTCCTTATATCAACAACTCGTTTGGACTTTACATATTAAAACGGCAAATATCCTTCAAATGTAACCATTCTTCAGGAAATAATCACAATAAAGGTAACTTTTGTAATGTACCAGATATTCCCAAGTAAAAACACAGTCCTAAAACAACTCAAATTAAATAAATAACACTGAGCTAAAACTTGTGTCAGTCCCTGTGGGGGCTCTCTATGTATAATTTGTTATAATATTGTAAACTCAATTTTAAATTGTGTATAAATCCAATAATTTTCATAATTAGTATTGTCAACTTTTAGTATGTATTATTTTCATCATATTTTTTAATTATGTACAAATACAAAAAAAAACCCGTTATAATTAATAATGGCAACTTACTTTTTACTGTGTATAAATCCAATATAAGCTCTCCCACAACCAGTGCACAATCAGAAATAGTTAAAAATATCACAAATATTACAATATGTTTGCTGTGTAGTATCTTCTCTCCTCTTTTACGGAATCTGAAAAAAAAAACACATGAATATTAAAAAATAAGATTACTCGGTAAATGTAAAAGGGCAAAATTGAAGCTAGCATTACACCCCCCCCCCCCTCCCCAAACACACACTAAAAAAGATAAAATAGGTATCGACTAGGCACTCACGAAAGTTACATCGTAAGTGGAAGGTGGAATAACATTTCAATCTGACATTACCCCACACCCAAATAACCCAACCCCCACACACCAACTACAAAACAAAGACCGAATAAGCGAAATTGAATCTGGCATCACAACCAACCCTCCCCCATCCTATACACATAAAAAGACAAAAATGACGATGGACTAGGGACTTACGAAAGTGTCATCATGAGTGAAAGGTGGTTTAACATTTCAGAATGGCATTATCCCCCCCCCCCCCAACAAAACTCTCAACAAAAACAACAACAGAATTAGCATATGACCAGGTGTCGTCATAAATGGAAGGTGCTTTGACATTTCATGGACAATTTATTTCGGTATTTTGAGACTAGTATACGATAATTTTTATTTCTTTTGTTACTGGGAGAAAGAAGACTTTGACTAGCAACACCAAAGGGATCCTTTACATGCACTACTAATTTGTACGGGTGGGTCTAGGATTATCCTCCCACCTGAACGGCTGGGAGAGAGAGATAAGTGGGGTTTAACGTCCCCTCGACACAAACTAGGTCATTTCAGGACTTACATATTGTTTAATTTTTTTTTCAATAATTCGCTTGCGCATAGGGATCTTTAGCAGTGGGATGAAGCCAAAGGACCCGAGGAAAACCCAAGAGGCTGGACAGGCGACCCCACTCCTTGTCACGCCAGTTGACTTAATGACAGGCAGGCCAAAGTGATCATTTACATGTACTACTAATCTGTACACATGGCCTAGGATTATCCTCCCATTTTAACACGTTGTCTAGGATTATTCTCCCACCTGAACAGCTGGACTTTCTTTTTTATGTTTATCTTATCCGAGATAACGATCGAGATGTACTTTTCCTTTTTATAAAAAAGAAATCGTTATCGTTCTCATTAATCATTCACTCGTGATTTACTTTATTTACTAAAGATAACAACATTAAACATGTATCTAGTTTCTGTCTTCTATGTTTCCGTCAACAAATTATCAAGTCTTTAGCAGATTATTTATCACACGGCTTCTATCTTAATCAAAATATTATTCTTTTAATCATAAATCTATTGCGGAAAAAATACGGCCAACAACTTCAATGCTGTGGTTCTGTTTAGACTTATCTCTTTCACTAAGTGATTTTAAACACGCGCGTTCTGGCACAGTTTTCTTTTACCCATTCATGAAAGTGAAATTAACCTTGAAAGTAGTTGATGGAACAGCCTAGTTTATACATTAAAAAGCTGTTCCGTTCACTCCCCCGCATGACACACACCGATTCTTTCTTTATTTCATGTATCTTATCAATTGATGTTTTTCATTTTTTTAAGATGATTTTGTAAATTTGTTATGATAGGATTGATACCATGTTTACGCGTGGGAGTTTTTTTTACTATATTTTATAGAAAACGTGCGGAAATTGAACATGCAATAATCCGTTCGACAATCCGACTCTACGCCTCTCACCCATTAAACTAGACATATCTATGTTTTTCAATTTCTGTTTGTTTATCTGTTATTCTTTTTTAAAGGAAATATCATTTCACAATGTCAATATAAGTAATATTACTCAAAGGTGGTCTCACATTTACAGTATGAATAGGATATGAAACGAAATGGGGTTTAACGTCCTACTGTTCTATATATATACATGTATATCCCAAGGACTCAAGGACCCAATACATGAATCGCCAATTATTTGGAAAACAATGTGCATTGTCGCAGAGAGGTGGGAAAACTTACGAGAAGCGACCATTGCTTTGCATGGAATGTCTCTGATCAAATTTCGAAAAAACGCCGATATATGTCGAACTCTTGAGTCTTTGGTCCTTGGACCCAATAGTAGTTCGTCGAACTACCGACTCCTTGATGTTTTACAAAAATATAAAAATATATGTCGAATTATTAGGTCCTTGGTCTACATAATTTTGTATATAAAAATCCACGCCGAACAATCGTGTCCTATACATTACACCCAACTAAAAACACGGCAACTTAGTTATAACCATAAAATTGACATTGTTTGTTGTGATAAAATGTGGTAATACATATTTTGATCTATTAGAAATTCCAATATTTTTACCAGACTGAACATCCGAATGAAATGGCCTTAGGTATATTTGGTTTATTAGGATATGAGAAAACAATAACACAGAGAGATTATATGATTTCTGTCCCCGGGGAGATCAAACTTGTATACCTGATGCTGTTTTTAAACCTAGTAATATTTTTTTAGAAGATATAATATTTTGTATCTGTTATTATGTTTTACCACAATCCGTGCTAAAGGGTAGTACATGCTGAAACACAAAAATCTGATAGAGGGAATCGACCTTCATAAAAATTATAATGTAGAAGGTGGTGTAAAATGTTTGAAGAATGGGTAGTCCTTCGGATGGGAAGAGAGAGAGAGAGAGAGAGAGAGAGAGAAATGGGGTTTAACGTCCACTCAACACAACTAGGTCATTTCGGAGCTAACATATGGTTTTTAATTTTATTTCAATAATTCGCTTGGGCGTAGGGGTCTTAAGCAGTGGGAGGAAACCGGAGTGCCTGGAGGAAACCCACGAGGTTGAGAGGCGCCCCTATCTCCATGCCACATACGCTCACACCAGGGCTCGAAACCACAGCCGCAAGCCAGAGGTGGTCTAGACCACTAGGCTATCCCAACCCCCCGGATGGGAAGAAAAATCGAGATCCAATGTATACGTTGGCATGCACGTAAAAGACCCATTGACAGCTAAATATGCCTAATGCTGATCACATGTTATATAAATCTTTAATTAGTCATTTATTTACATGCAAAGCCCATAACTCCTCTAGACCATCGGCTGCTTTAGATATTTAACAGATTTAAACACGATTGCTAGTTAATAATTCAATTAAAAATTGAATAATCGTGACTTTTGTTTATTATTGTAACAACAGTAGCAATGGCAATCGAGACTTTACTGTTCTTCAAACGTAATAAATTTCGCTCCGAACAAAAGTATTTTCACTGAAATTTTTAACATAACTATTTTTTAATGATTATATCGCAAACTGTCAGCTCTTTATCAAAATCATACATAAGGCATAAACCGGATTAAGGTTGTAATTGAAAATTTGAAAACCGTTTTTAGCTGTCGGATACTAAAACGTTAATAGCTGAATTAATTTTAATCAAATTGGTGTGAACTTGCCGTAAAAAGGGTGTAGTAATCATTGCCTATAATTATATGCAATTAAGAATTACTATCTTATGTGGTCTTCAAGGTAATTTTCACTGACTTAAACGATTTTATTATTTAGATACTAGTTTAAATATTGTTATATTTCTACTCCACCACCTATAAATCCATGCTGTTATTTGTATATAAATGGCGGATAACCAGGGCGGTATGTTATGAAATAGTTCGAGATAGTCTAGTTATTCATGGAAACAAAATGATGAAATGACAAGTATTAAGTTATATAAATGAATATATTGCCTGTTCCACAGCACGTTCTATGATAAGATGGGGTAACTGATATGGATAAAAAGTTAGTGATAACACAGAGTTCTATCAACATCTTAGTGTAAGTAGAGTTCATCTCGTTTATAAAAATAGCTAAAATTACACTCGTCAAAATAGACATCGAGAGGGGAATGGGCATACATTGGAGCAAAGGGAAATCATCGGTGTCACGCTTGCATTAGTGGTTTGGTGTGGTTACGTCGCGGCCTCATTCCGAAAGCATTTGTCCACGTTGCTGGCTGCAAGTGATGACCAGTCTCCCTGGGGCTGAGAGTGGGAGGGGGCACCTGTATCCTATACATTGACCAAAGGCTAACCAAAGAGGAGGCAAGGCGGCTTTGCGTCATTAGTTTAGAGTTTTTGGGCCTCCTGTATTTTTAATGGCGGATTCTGAACTTCATTACTTCGTAATCATATTGATCAACCGATATCAAACATATGTCATGGCTTCGATATGCTATAAATCGACTCCAGCAAGTCCTACACGACTCAATATTTCTGGAAGAAACCCATACTAAACTTAGGCTGTCTGTCTACAAATAGCTCTGCTTAGTTGACCGACATTTTAAGTCCTAATTCGACGATTTCGCGAAAAAGGGGGGTCTGCCAGTTGTAACTCAGTAAACTCTGCTCCGTTTTTGATAAAATTAATATTGTTTCAATCTTTCTAGCCATAACAAGGTTCTGGAAAATAACCGCTGCATGAATTTACTTCTCAATGCAAGGAAATTGATCATTATAAATATAAATTACATTTTTTTTTCAATTAACAATAATATTGGGCTATTGCATTTATTGCCTTATATACTTTAATGTTATCATTTATAGAATTGCAGAAAATCTTTGATATTTGGGTTGATGTTTGAAGCTAATAGGATGCCTATAAATTATATAATTATTCATCCAATTATGTAACATTAAAAGTACTGTTAATTAAATAATGCGTTTTTAACCGTTAAACAATCATTTTATACATGTAAGAGCTTAATCTTCCTATTGCAGGTCTTTCTTTAAGCCCTAAATGTTATATAAATTAATTATTAATAAGACACTTATTAACAGGATAAGAACAAAACCAACTCTCGATGAGATTGGACTGTTCCGCTTTTAAGTAGATTAGACCAGTTTGACCATTTAATGATTTGATTTAAAAAAAGAGAAGCGAGGCTAAGACTCGAATGGCCAGTACAGTGGTTCGATTAATGTCCCTTTAAATTTTATGCCTATTCTTTAGGCCATATAACAAACCACCCCTCTTCATTTAAAGGAGGTAAATTGCTAATATTTGGGACCCAGAAACGCATAATAATGTAATATGAATGTTACAAACTGATTTACATTCACTCATTTCTTGTTTTAATGTAATTCCTTATCAATTATGATCGGCGAAATACGCCAGAAGTCTCAATCAAATGGCAATCTCTAACGTCTGGTTATTCCAGTAAACACCGATAATATTTATTGCGCATGCTCTCCAGATGAGAATATGATTGCACTGTTTGATATTACTTGTAGAATATCTCTAGCATTGTTCGTCGAGTCCATTTTTACAAATGGCGCTGACACGCATTATGGTACACGGTTCGTGTACCAATGATAAAATGTTTATTTTGTCTTAAATACTGGAAATCAGAAGCCCATCTTGATTTAAAAAGACAAATAATTCTTGTTATCAATATCGACGACCTTGGACGACATTAAGGTCAGGCTGACCCGTTTTTATTTTTTTACAACAGCTTCACAACAGTCATGTAAATTACTGAATGTAATTATTTTATCCCGGTTACAGGAAGTAACTCTATGAAAAAAATTGAATGGATCCATAAGCTAATTTGTCGAGCATGCAACCAAGTTAAATGGCAATGACATAAATGATATAGGATGATCATATATATATATATATATAACAACCAGTCTGAATATAGGCCTTTTTTAGACCAGGGCCACAGCAAACCACGAAGACCCCCAAACAAGCAACATTTTCAACAGAGCAGGAGACGTGCACCCAACGAATTTCATCAAGGGGAATTCCAAGGGAGAAAATACGTACAGAGGGAATACGAACAGAGGGAATATCGACAGGGGAAGGATCAGCAAAGGGACAGCTATCAAGACAGGGATTATCAAGAGAGGGAGAACCAATACAAACGATATCAGCAACGAGGAACAACCAACGGAATCGATCCCAAAGGAGAAAATAAATCCTAAAATTATTAACATTTCTTCCCATAGTTTTTCCGAAATTGAAATTCGACTTTTGCAAAGGGGATTAAAGTCAACACCTACGCCTAATACCAACATGTGTGAACTTAAATGTGACATTAAAAATTTCTGTCGAAAACTACGGTTGCGGGAAGAATTTGGAGATTTAAATCTATCTAAAGAGGATTTAGTGCGCAACAAAAGTTGTTATAATCCACGTCGCGGAAAGGACAAAACTTTAGATAAATATATTGATTTTCTAAACGATTTACCCCTACCGGAGAAGAAAAATGTAAGGAATAATATCAACAACGACGAGTATAAAGCAATCAACAGCCTACAGAATAATGATTCTATTATTATCAAAGAATCGGACAAAGGCGGGGCCATAATTTTAATGGATGTCGACTTTTGTGAATCTAAGATTCTCAATATTTTGGAAGATAAAAGTACTTATCTTGAAATAGATTCTAATAGGGACAAAGGGACTTTAACATTAATTAATATGTTAATTCAAAAAGAAGGCCACGGTTTAACAGAAAATGAAAAAAAGTTCTTAACCAAGTTTGATTGTAAAGCTAGTAAATTCTATGGCTTGCCTAAAATACATAAATCGGATTTAATTAAAAACAGCGTCATAGAACAAAATAGCGAATATGTTATGATCAATAGACCGTGTGATCTTAGCTTTAGGCCAATTATAGCTGGCACGTCGTGTGCCACCAACAGATTATCTTATTTAATTGATATTCTTTTAAAACCCTTTGTCCCAAAAATTAAATCATATATAAAGGATGACATTGACTTCCTTAATAAACTGCCCCAGGAAATTAACGATGAGGAAATATTTGTAACATTGGATGTCTGTAATCTATATAGTAATATTTCACACAATTTGTGTATTGAGGCAGTCAGTTATTGGATAGATAGATTACCTATACTTCGAAATCCCCGTTTTTCTAAAACTTTCATTCTTAAAGCTATCGATATTATTCTCAGGAATAATACTTTTGAATTTGGAAAACGTAATTTTATTCAAATTAAAGGCTGTGCTATGGGCTCAGTGTGTTCACCTGACCTTAGCAACCTCGTTATGGGATTTTTAGAAGAAAAATTATATACAATAACTGAAAATAAATTTGGTATATACTATAGAAACTACATCGAGGAGAAATTTAAAAGATATTTAGACGACGTCTTCCTCATTTGGAAAACTAATCTTGGCCACATAGCAGATTTGCATAAAATTTTAAATAACCTAGATGTTAATATTAAATTCACTATTGATACTAGTTATAAGGAAATTGCTTTTTTAGATGTTCTCGTTAAGAGAATTAATAATCGAATCGTTACAGATATTTACTCCAAAGAAACAGATACTAAAAATTATTTATCATACAAGTCATGTCATCCTCGTCATGTTAAAAATAATATACCCTTTTCTCTTGCTAGGAAACTATGTACTATAGTAATAGACGAAGATCTCAGAATTCAACGACTAGATGAATTAAGATCTAATTTATTGACTAAAGATTATCCGGTAGGGGTTATTAATATAGGGTTTGAAAAAGCTAGGAGTCTAACTATAGAAGCATTAAGAACGCCTAAAGAAAAGAATATCCCTTCTTGTATTACCTTTATTTCAACATATAATCCTCGACATAATAACTTTTTTCAACATATTTATGATACTAAGAATGTTCTCCTTTCTAATGATAATCTTAATAATCAATTTCATGGCATAGATTTCATTAATAGTAAACGTCAGCCCCCTAGTCTTAAGAAAATACTCACTAGAGCAAAATTTCAAGCTTCTAGTAATGTAACGTTTACTACTTCTAAATGTCATAGCTTACTTTGTAAATGTTGCCAACATATAATTCTTGATACTAAATTCACTTTTTCTAATACCAATTATACGTTTAGAATTAATAATAATATGAATTGTAGTACTAAAAATTTAATTTATGTTCTTATCTGCAATAATTGTCAAAAGTTCTATTTGGGGGAATGTGGCACTGAATTACGTGCACGCGTCCGAGTTCATAGGCAGCAGAGTTTACAAACTAATCCTGTTTTAAAAGTCTCTAAACATTTAAATACTTGTGCTAAGAATTTAAACATTAAATTTAGTATTTTTCCTTTTTACAAAGTCAACATTGACAATACTATCAAGAGACGAAATATGGAAGCACATTTTATTGACCGGTTCAAACCAGATTTAAATGCTTAATTTGTTCCCTCCCCGCCGTATTTAATTTTAAATAATCTTAATATATATATATTGACACTTTTTACTTCAACAATGAGATTTTAAACCCTGTAATTCTTTATTTCTCTATAATCGGTTTATTAGAGAAGAAGGTGGATATAAATAAGTTTACAACTAAAATTACATAATTCTTCTATGGACATTTAATTAACCTCCTAACTTCTGTATGGTTCTATTGTCAAATTATACCAAGAAGACATGTAAATTAATGAATGGTTAAGTTTTATTATAGCCAGATTACATAATTAGTCTATGAACTTTAATTGATCTAATATATTGACCATTGTCTAACTACATGTACTATGTAGATTAATGTCAAGTCTTGTATTATATACTTTTAACCTTTTGTTGTACGTTACTTAATATTATTTATAATCCTTTATCATGGATACCTATTATTCTAAAAATGTATATATATATGTATCGTAGTTGTAATATTTTGTATACATTATTAATATCTGAAGACGCCCTTAGAAGGCAGATAGCTAGCTTATAATTTAATGTATGTCATAATGAAGTAAAGTGGAAGATTTTCTTACCTGGACGTATTTTTTATTTATTTATGTATATATATATATATATATATATAGAGAGAGAATCTCCTACGAGTCTTTTTTTATATCAAAAAATATCAACACAAGTCTGCTGTGTTTCTTTTTTACATGATCGACGAGTGTTGATATTTTTTTATATTAAAAAAGACGAATAGGAGATTTTATTTATTTGCTATAGATTTCACTGTTACTTTACTGAACCTAATTACATTATGGCGTAGTGATACATCATTTTTATGACACTAAAGACAATTAAATAAAAAAAGTTAATTTTTAATGAAAAAAACAAAAACAAATGAACTGTTCTTTGAAAATAAAAAAATGAACTGTTCCTTGAAAATAAAAAAAAATAAACTGTTCTTTGAAAATAAAAAAGTAGTTCCTTTTCGACTGACCAATCAAATTCATGCAAATTTATCACACAAGCGATATCTACTGTAGAATGTGTTATTGCGTGAAATATGATGAGCTAAATACAGTGCCTTAATGGGGTTTTTTTCTAAAAAAAAATTGTCTGTTTCAAACAAGTTATACATCGGAGCCAACGACTTAAATATACATTATGGGAGATGAGATAACGAGTTGGTAGTTCTTACTATAATAGTAAAAAACTACATAATGTAAAGGCAATTTGCTGAAAATTTCAGTCAAATTGATCCACTATGAACCGTGAACCATTCGAATGAAAGTTCCGCTTAGCCTCGATCATCATTACTGAAGTCGGTAAGCCGAAACTACTAGTGTCGATTATCCATTCATTTGTTTAATCACGTAGGAAAGTTTTCTTGCAAATCGGACAACAATCCAACAAATATCGCAGGCTAGCCTACCATCAAGAGCTAATTATGGTCTGAATAAGTTAGTTAATGTATAATTTATAATTTCTATAACATATGAAGCCTAAATTAAGACTTGCAGTAATCAGATTTAGCTCTTTAATAATGTAACTTTAAATGTAGATATGTTTTGTCAAGCGCTATGAACACACCATTCACATGATTTATGGCTGTTTTATTTATCAAAGCTTTGAAGAACAGGGACTCAATTTTGACGAAGTTGCCTTTATCTTATCTTGCAAATCTTTTAAAAAACAGGATTGCTGGAGGAAATGTTTTAGAACAAAAATCTATTACATTGATACCAAAACTAACATTTTTTTTATTTAAAAATGTTTTCTTTTTTCTTAAATATAGTTTGTATGTCTGCTGAAGCCAATTTAATTTCCCACCGAAGCCTAGATCAAAAAGACTATAAAATAATTGCTTACATTAGGTGTAAACGTTTTTTCCAGATGGACCAACTGTAAAAAAAATGTGTGGCTATTGGGAAAGCTGCATTTATAAAATAAACTTAATTAAAAGAACAATGGGCATAAGATATACAAATGGCCTTTTCTAAATTAAACATGCATTATGAAAGGGCTAAATCTGCCTATTGCGGGTCTTTCTTTAGGCCTGAAATCTTATCTAAATTATTAATTCGACATTAATTAACTTATCCATACCATAGTTAACTCTCGATGTCAACTTAAACCTTCGGTACCGACTGGATTAGAATCTCATAGGCTGTTAACGCTCATTGATAAATTAATCAAAACAATGGATAAACGAGACTATGCTTTTTAAGTGATAGCTTTAGTTGTGATGAATGAGGCTTGACGGAAATTTCCAAAGCTGATATCCCGGTTCACAGTGGATCAATTTGACTGAAAGTTTCAACAAATTACCTTTCCATTATCTAGTTTTTAACTATTTTAGCGAGAACTGCCAGCTCTTTATCTAATCTCCCACACTGTATCTTTAATAAGGCCTAGATTGGAAAATAATTTTGTACTGATATTTACACCCTTATCAAATAAAGCACACAAAAATGAATTTATATAAAAAGTTGTACATTTGAATTTTTAAAATGTTTTGATGTACCAATTGATGGTAAAATGCAACATTTGTTTTTTTTTTATATTTTGATATACCAATTGATGGTAAAATTCAACTTTTAATTTACTAGGTGTCACAGCACCATTGCTCCTGTTGGAAGAAAGTCAAGTTTTGCCGATTTGTAACCTTTTTCTGAAAATTTAACAATATTTGGGAAGCGGATACTTTGTTCTTTTGTTTGATATCATTTTTATACACGTATTTGTTTTATTAATTTCATAAACCTAAGTTAGAAATAAGTCAAGTTGGCCTCGTGTCACTGTGTGTACGTACTGTCGAAAGCTAGAACGGAGGTAGAGAACTCCCTGAGCGCAAAACAATATGAGCACGAAACAGAACGTCATAAAGACGAGTCGGCAATCATACAGTATTATCTATGGTTGAACACGGCGTAAGTAATGTTAGGTGTCGCGGGTTAATTCGGTACCCAATTTGGTTGGGTACCTTATTTGGTTATTTCAAGTACAAATAGAGCGTCCGAAATCTTTCTGTACCGGCATCGTCGCTACGACCTACTCGTATTTGTCAAAAACAGTTGGGTTGTTGAAAAGGTTTTAGACAGGATGTTGTGAAGTTGTCAACATAATAATACAGATAATATAAGCGCCTTGGTGATCATGTCAATTATTTGTTACTTGATTCATGTTGTGGATATACTATAGTATTGTTTTGGCTACACAGATACGGGTGAGTTGGGGAGGCAGAAGAGTCTGGATCATACCGTCAATGATGCGGAAGCAGAATTAGGACCAGAGTAGCCTACCAGTACGTACTAAACTTACGCTGTTTGCAATTAGCCCCGCAATTGAGTGTGACGCCAACATCCGGAATAAGATTTTATTTTGAATTCAATTCAGATTAAACCCCTAGTGTGAACGCAGCTTATGTCACTTATGTGTAACAACTTTCTTTGATTTAGATACATGTACATATTATAAATATATACATACATATATAAATAATTACATATATACAGAACATATGGGATACAAAAAAGATAATATAGAAACTTAGATGATTGTACAGTGTAGGCTACAGTGATACGAACAGTCATAATAACGGGAAAAACATTTAAACATGCATTATGGAAGAGCTAAATCTGCCTATTGCAGGTCTTTCTTTAGGCCTGAAGTGTTATCTAAATTATTAATTAGATATTAACTTATCCAGGCCATAATCAATTCTTGATGTCAACGTAATATGCCGTTTAACGCTCGTTTTAAATGGATAATCAAGACTATTTAGTAATGATGATCGAGGCTAGGCGGGAATTTCCAAAGCTAATATCTCGGTTCATAGTGGATCAATTTGACTGAAATTTTTTAGGAAATTACCTTTACATTATTTAGAATTTAGTAATGATGATCGAGGCTAGGCGGGAATTTCCAAAGCTAATATCTCGGTTCATAGTGGATCAATTTGACTGAAATTTTTTAGGAAATTACCTTTACATTATTTAGATTTTAATTATTACAGTGACAACTGCCAGCTCGTTATCTAATCTCTCATAAAACATCTTTAAACAATGAAAAATATATATTGGCAGTCACATTATCTCCTTGTCGTTCAAAATGTTTTAAACTGCGATTTAAATGTCATTAAAGGGACTGTCCCGAATAGAACAGAGCCTCAAAAATACAAGTCCGAGTCTGTATGAAATTTAAACGCCAAAATATAGAAGAGTGGTGTATATACCCTGACTCTAAATTTCAGCTCAAAATATTGAGTCGTTTGGACGTGAGCGTTAAAACAGCTTATCCGGACACGTAACCCTTTTAAGATTTCGGGTCAATTTATTCGCTGGGCGACCTGATAATCGATTCCAGTTCCTTTAGAGGTCTACACGGTGAATGGTCCATGTGCTGTACTTGAAAACAAAAGGTAAATTTTACCGACACATTAGTTTTATAAAATAAAAGTCTGGTTTTATCAAATCAGCACATTATACAGTTTGGGTCACCAGACTCTATTTCAAGACGAAGTCTGTGGGTTGAAGTTGTCTGAAAACGTATCACATATTGTCGAAACGTCGTGTGTTTATAATATAGCGATTGTTAACCATAGAACTGTGTTGTATTATATCGAGTTAGTTGCTCGGCCCTAAGGTAGGGGATCTTAATGGATTTTAACACAAAATTAAGCAGTTTTATTCTCAAAAACAATATCGGGATTGACCCTTTAAAACCTTAAAATATATTTTTATTTTCTACAATAATGTTCTATCAAACAACAAATTGTCTAAACAAATGGGAAAACATGCAAAATTGCATCGTTATGACGAAAGATGAATATCCTTTTTGAGGAGGAAAATAGATTTCTGGACATATTCTTTATTGTCATCTCGACAAAACAATACAATGACGAATAGTTTTAGGTATTTCTTTTACAAGAATATATCTTTATTCTTCTAAAAAGAACTTGAGCAGCTGGGAAGCTTTTTCTAAACGGAAAGAAAACGCCAACTAGTTTATATAAATATATTGTCCTTACTCGTTTATAATTAGTTGTGTTACACGAGAATATTTTATTTCCATATTTCTAATATCTTTATAATAACGCAATAATCAATAATATTTTTTGAAGTCGCTTTCTTTCCGTCTCAAAGGCACATGAGATACGCTAATTGTAAACCGGTTGGGGAGGTTCGGGTGTTTCCAGGGTCCAAAATGGCCCATGTATATAAATTTACTTTTCACCCCTCTTAAAAGGGTTAGGGTAAGGTTTTGGGTTAGTATTCCCCAAAATACTCATTTGTATAAAGTGGCCATCTGGACTCAGGAAACTTCAGAACCTCCACAACCGGCCTACGATTAGCATCTGCACATACGTGATATGGAAGGTGGATAACTCCCACTGCCAGATAATACAAAATGGAGATTTTCCCCTTTCATAATAATGTTATGTCAGATAAAATTGTCAATAATTATTCATTTCAAACACGACATTTTAATACTCCACCTAATACAAAACAAATAGAATCATTAAATCCCTTGTTAGAAACATATTTTATGGGGCCCAACTCTTTTATCGAATTCCAGCTTCTATTCTAATAGGTAGGCCTAAAGAGACCAATCCGAACGACCATACTGTGTCCGTCGCCAGGCCCTCTGTTCTGCACAACCGACAAGTTGAACCCACGCTTGAAAATATCGTTCAAATGTCTCAGCCAACAACGGGATCAAACCCAATTTCATTTCATGCCATCCGACACCCCTTTGTGTGTGTGTGTGTGTGTGTGGGGGGGGGGGGGCTACGGATTGTTTGGGAAGGGCTGAGGATGTGGCCAGCTAAGAACAGTCTTAAGAAATCATTATTCTTGACGAAATATTAGGGGGGGGGGGGTAATTTTATTTTAGGGGGGGGGGGGGCTGCCTATGGGCCCCGTGTTGTTGCACAGGCAAACTATTGGAATCTGATTTCAAGCCTCGCTACGCAACATTTCGTTAATATTTCAACTAACTGTTCATTTCTATGGTTTCATGTGCAATAACAGGAGCAGTCACAACAATTCCCGAATCTGTAAACAGTTTTACAGACTTTAAAAACAACCTTGTAGAAATCTCCAGGCAGTCAATTAAGTCTAATCCTCAACCTATTCGTCTAGCAGATGAACAGTAGCACGCTATCTGCCACAGATTCAAGCCTTTAATACAGCGAGTAAATTAGGTAATCCATTTGTAAGCCTTGGCCGTTCATATAATCAAAACTATTCACAAAACCTTCACATGTTAACCAATTGCTATACCATTATGACATTAGAAATCGATATTTTGTATTAGACGCGAATTGAGGGCCATCGTGGCTTCTTGAGTAACGAATATGGTTCTGTTTTTGTTTCAGGAGAGAGGGAGGGAGATAGAGAGGGAGAGAGAGATGAAGAGAGAGAGGGAGAGAGTACTGTCCACTCGACACAAATTAGTTCATAGCTGAACTTACAAAGAGATCAATTTTATTCCAATAATTCGCTTGCGCGTAGGGTCTTTGGCAGTGAGAAGAAACCTGAGGACTCGACGGAAACCCACCATCTTGGTTAGGTAACTCTACTCCTTGTCAAGTAAAAGCAGGAAATCGAAACCACACCACCTGACTCGATGTCAGATACATGTATTATGATTTCATGCACACATCGGTATAAGAGTAGGCCGCAGCACTGCTGTCCGGGCAACATTTCACTCATAGCACACTCTATGGCGTATGGGGGTGGGGGTGGAAATGGCCTAGTGGTCTAGACTGCCGCGCTTCGACCTCTAGCTGGCCGGCCACCTCTAGCTTGCGGCTGTGGTTTCGAGCCCTGGTGTGAGCGTATGTGGCATGGAGATAGGGGCGCCTTCTCAACCTCGCGGGTATCTTCCGGGCAATCCGGTTTCCTCCCACTGCTAAAGACCCCTGCGCGCAAGCTAATTTTTGAAATGGAATTAAACCATATGTTAGTCCCGACATGACTTATTTGTGTTGAGTGGACGTTAAACCCCACTTCTCTCTCTCTCTCTCTCTCTCTCTCTGGCGTATGCCCAGTCGGATCAGAACAGTAGGACATTAAACCCCATTTAATTTCCCTTTAGTTGATCAATATGTTATGCTGGGCAGGGCCGTATGCAGCAGGGATGCAGGGGGTACATTGCACCACCAGAAAAATAAGGCGCCCTTAGAAATGGCGCCCCCAACCTTTCACAAAAGAATTTGACAATCTTTCAATTATGAAATGATACACTCGATTATGATGAATATCAGTATCTTGGACATTATATTGGCGCTGCCACCACTCTGCTACACCCCCACTTTTATAATCCTACATACGGCCCCGCTGGGTTGTAAAATGTAGCTATATCGGCAAAGAACAGTTCTAAAAGATTTAATTCTGAAGAACGATCAAGCCATTACTTTTCAGCAAGACCGATCGATGCTAACATTTGTCATCCAAGTAAATAAATGTGTTTCTTGTGTGTGGGGAATCGCACAAAGCTTTACAAACATGACAACTTATGTTGGAATACTATAGAGACGCCTATCTAGTGTCACGGTCACCTTCTAAAAGAACGACTACATCATAAGGTCAATCTGGTTCCACCAGCTCATGCGATAAACAGACTAACACGAAAGGCGAGTCTGGGGTTTTGATATGGGATGGAGATCCACTTTGCACTGATTGTTAGAAAGTATTCATAAACAAAATTGCACATATAATTAATCCAACATATTTTTGGATGCACTGCCAATGACAAACACGCGGCCTTGGTTTGCCTTTCCACTAGAACAGAAAAGAAATGAAATGGCGTTCGACTTTCTACACTAGGCTAATAGATCATACACAGTATACAATGGCGGGAATTTTGCCAGGTTAGTGGCACTATGGCCCACTCTTAGATCGAATTCCAACTTCCAAGGGATCTTTTACGTAAACGCTAATTTCCCACCAGAGCGACTAGATTTGTTTTCTTGGATATCTTATCTGGGTGACCCCTCGCAGCAAGCCCCCGAGCAGACTATAGAAAAATCTAATAAAATGGGATGGAGATCCAATGCACTGAGAGAGAGAGAATGACTAAATGAAATGGGGTTTAACATCCTACGCTTCTGCACCTAACATGGGCTAATTGAAGATTGACATATGCCATACATTGTGCTAGGAGCGAAATTTTGCCCGGGCAGCAACTTAATTCCAACTGCCAAGGGATCTCTCCATCTCTCTCTCTCTCTGTGTCTCTTCTCAATAAATTTAACCTAGACCTTTAATTCTTGAGCCTTTTAATAAAAAATATCTAAGCAGAAGGATGTGGGGATACGCTGGTTTCATAAAGCGAGTTTTAGTCCCAAAATGACCTTGTTGTGTTGAGTTGGCGTTAAACCCCATTTCTCCCTCTCTCCCTGTTTCATAAAGCGAGTTATATATATTACCAAGTATGGAGGATATATCGATTTTTTTTTTTCCAGTGATATATTTTGCATCTAGTTCAAGATGATACATCGTATGATGAATGGGGGATCTGACCATAATACCTGATATATTTCAACGTTTGGTCGATCTAATAGTCAAGCACAGAGGCAATTAAATAGAGAATCCCACTCTAAGACGTGCTAATAGATCATAGTGGCTAAAAATGGTTTGATAGGAATTGATCGACGACATGGGATGTTAAACACAAAACAAAAGACAAATAAAAAGCGATTTATATAAAAAAAAAAAGCCGGCTGTTAAGTTTGGCTAAATACTGGAGATTTTGTTCTTACAAAATGACGTTAAAGGAAATAAAATAAAATGGGGGTTAACGTCCTTTTATTCTGCTCCTAACCTGAGTTAATATGCCATACAGTGTGCTATGAGGGAAATTTTGCCCGGGCAGAGACGCTATGGCCTACTCTTATATCGAATTATATCTTCCAAGGGATCTTTTACATGCATGCATTGTGTACACAGGTCCCCGGTTTTACATGCCATTCAAACGACTAGACAGCTGCCATTGTCAGGCCCTCAGTCCTGCATCATTGACAAGGGGAAACCAGACAGAAAATATGGATGAACTTTCTCGGCCCCTGCAGGAATCAAACAACCGACCTCCAGGCTAGCGAGCCAATGTCTTACCCACTTAGCCATTTGATCTAGTTTTGTCCTCACAAAAGAGCAGTAAGTGAGTGTATGCATGCCACAATTAACGCCCTATATCTGCACCAACAAGGCTAACGAAGATGGGCACATCCCATGCAGTGTGCTATGAGGGACATTTTGCCAGGACAACGGTGTCACGGCTTCTTTTTCTTTTAAATCCCAACTTCTTTTACGTGCACGGCAATGGTTTTTGGTCCTACCAGAACGACTATACTTTAACCATTGCCAGGTCATCCGTCCTAAACCACTGGCACTTGCCATATTCTGAGATGCTGTCCATTGTTCATTTCTGTATAACTTCTTTTACGTTAAACAAACGTTATCTGCAAGCCAGAATATTTAACGGGCCATACGCGAAACGACAACGTGTAACATTAAGGGGGTTGAAATTTTGGTTAAAGATACATTATGGGAGATTAGTTAACGAGTTGGCAGTTCTCACTATAATAGTTAAAAGCTAGCTACAGTAAAGGCAATTTGCTGAAAATTTCAGTCAAATTGATCTACTATGAAACGAGAAATAAGCGCTCAAAAGTTCTGCATAGGCTCGGTTAACATTACTAAAGTTGGTAGGAAAAACATCATAGTCTTGATTATCCAAAAATCGTTATATCAAGTAGGAAAGTTATGCAAGAAATCCCAGGCTATCGTTGCCATCGAGGGGTTGGTTATGGTCTGGATACGTTAATTAATACATAATTAATAGTTTAGATAACATTTCAGGCCCAAAGAAAGACCTACAATAGGAAGATTTAGCTCTTGCATAATGTATGATTAATTAAAGCAAATGAAAAGAAAAAGGGTGTATGGTTCTAACTTTATTGATAAAAATAAACCTATAGTAGAGACTATAGATAAAATCAATAATAAAGATAATGCAAAAACAATAGAAACGTTCGATTTTTCTACTTTGTATACTATGCTCCAACATGCAGATCTTAAAAATAATTTGGATTGGTTTGTAGATAAAGCCTTTAATGGAGCTTTCGGAAAAGGCAGAAACTTGATGGCCATTTACTCTCAAGATGCTAGATGGATTATAAAACCTCGCAATGCCGAAACTGTAATTTTTGATAAAGAAAAATTTCAAAACATAATACATTTTCTCATTGACAATGCCATATTTGAGGTTGGGGATCAGATAATACAGCAAACTATTGGTTTACCAATGGGAACTGACCCCGCCCCATTTATGGCAAATGCACATTTACATAAATATGAATTCTATTTTCAGGACCATAAAAGAAAAACAGAGTACAAAGTAGCTAAAAGTCTCAACTACACCTTCCGTTACATTGATGACATAACACCCATCAATGATAATGGAAATTTCAATAAATATAAAAGTGAAATATATCCCCCGGAACTAATATTAAATAAAGAAAATTCCGGCACCCAAATTGCATCTGTTCTTGACCTGGACATCAATATCATTAACAATAGATTTAATGTTGGTATTTTCGACAAAACGGACAAATTCGGTTTTGAAGTAGTAAAATATCCGTCAATTTATAGCAACATACCAGATACAACACTATATAATGTTTTCTATTCACAGGCATTACGATTTTTGACCGTATGTAACAACAAAGAACTGTTTCTTTCCCGAATAAAATCCCTGTTTTTTAAATGCACTGCCAAAGGTGGTACACAGTTACGCATATTTAAAGAAATTTTGAAACTTCCGTTTCATCAATATACCAAGTTTAACATTTCTTATAAGTATATAACCGAGTACATATTGGATAATTATCCAATTTAATTTAGTTTAATTTGTATAGTTACGTAGCCATGTTTGGATTATCGCCCTTATTGTTATTATTTTATTACTTCATAAATACACTTACATTGTATGCTTTCTTCTACATTCCTGTTTTGCATTGCTTGTATAGGGTATTTAGTATTATGTTTTGTGCAATTATACAACTTAAAAATTCTAATTGGTTGTTTAAACTCATAGCTTTTAGCATTATTAAATCTTGATTATCGCCCTTTTTGTTAAGAAATTCTATTGACGTCATTGATAACATTACGACGTATTTACGTCACACCATTCAGTTAGCAGACGACTGCCTCCCGAGGCGGTCTACATTTTCTTTGCTTCATTGTGTTGGGCTGTTTGTGCGTTTTCTTGTACGAGTCAATATGTTCAATCTTGAGTGAAGTCTGAGTTGCTTCAGACCCGGGACTGTACAGCGCAGTGGACGCTTACGGCTAGCCCCCGGATCCATTCACTCTTTTTTGAATTGTTGTTTTATTGTTTGTTTCGTTTGCTGTTTCGGAGTGTGATGTATTGTCGTTGTGTTTGTCCTTTGTGTAAATCATATGTGGCGCAGTCCCCCTGCACTAACTATTTCATTCACACTCCGAGCTAATGAAGAAGTGGAGAGGGGGGGGGATTCTCTCCCGACTGTGGTGCTAGATCACTGCTAGGGGATCTCAATCTGATTAAAACACAGATCCTATTTTGTTTCATTTTTATAGTTCAAAATCCCCTTTTAATGGTCTTTACTACACTAGGATCTAGAAGAGTTGTTATCCTTGACATGTTTTAAATGGTGTGAGCGATAGGCCAATGCAACGGTCAGTTACGGCGAGCTTTAGGCGTTTTTTGCACGGAGCTGTTGGTAATCCACTAGTAACATCAATGCTGATGGGTTAATCAAATGTTTGACGTCATGGGGTCAAACGCTGCTCGTATGACCTCTGACGTGACCTATCGCAACAACCGGTCAGAACTTCATGTAGTGTAGGCAATCAAAACTATAAAAAACGAAATATAGATCTGTATTTTAATTCGATTTAGGGGATCTTTAATGGGATACTGTGTAGATGTGTGGCCTCGTCTGAACTAGACGCGTTTCCTTCCTTCGTGCATCACTGACAAAGAGGAAATCAGGCTAAAAAATCCCGAGACATCCCGGAAGTGAACCAGGACCGTCTCACTGGGTCACAGTGGCTCCCCTCTGACTACATGTAGTCATGAAGGGGTTTTATTTGGAAATAAACAGTCCATATAGACACAACATGGCTGGATAATTGGGCTATATAAACAACCTGTTCGATCATTGGCTAATAATCGACTGACGTAACAAAACAGAAACAGCACGTTTATCATTGGTCAATCTTTCAGCTTATGTAACAAAATAGAGACAACACGTTGTATCATTGGTCTATAAGTAGCGTACTTAGAAACCGTAATTTCTCTACATTATCAGTCGAATTGTCTCGGTCAACGCAAGGATTGAAAATGGGACCGCCAAAATAGCGAGTTAGTGGCGAGTATTATGCATGGGACAGCATATGCTTACATTTTCTACGAGACCAAAAGAAAGAATACCATAGGTAGATTTAGCTCTACATGATGCGGGGGGGGGGGGGGCTGGATGGCCGAATAGTTAGCACGTGCTTGCTGTATCATAATGTTTGTCATTGAGTCTACTGGCCGGGTTTCAATTTTCACAGTTGTTCGTGACGCCTGTCCAACCTCTTGGGCTTTCTCCGGGTCCTTCAGTTTCTCCCCAGTGCTAAAGACCTCCGCGCAGTCGATGTTATACCCATTTCTCTCTCTCTCTCCCCTCTCTCTCTCTCTTACACAATGTATCTATAATAAACTAGAATTAAAGCTAAGCGAACTCATCTCTATTTAGGAGCCTGGCGAAATAATCAACTGTGGACGGGTCTTTATTAATATGTTCAGTATATCAACACCACTATAGAGATATGTCTTAATTCTATTGTTTATATCTCCAGCCCCCCATTAGTCGGCTTCATCAGACAAGCTGTGTCGGAGATCAGAAAGCAAGTGATTTCTATCTTCAAAACAATCGAGACAAGTTTATCAATAATCGATATTAATATGTGAATTGATTTGGTTAACATTGACTGATAATAACAATTGTATATATAGCTTCCAGGAATGATCTTATTTGTCTGTTCACTAGACTGTTACACAATAGATCACAAAACTCTTCTGTCATTCTGGAATCCCTGCATTGACCGAGAGAGTTCATGCAGATTGTCTAGTCGTTCGGATGGGATGAACAAAACAAACTCTCGCATACACATTGGCGTGCACAAAACTCTCCTGTCATTCTGAGATCCCTTCATTGGCCGAGAAAGTTCACCCAGATTGTCTAGTCGTTTGGATGGGACGTAAAACCATGGTCCCACGTACACATTGGCGTGCACGTAAAAGATACCTTGGCAATTGGAATTCGATATTTTTAGTCCAGTCTGGGCAGAACAGTAAGACGTTAAACCCTATTTCATTTTTATCGTCTATATTACTACCTAAAGAACACTTTTCAACCCTTATTTTGAAATAAAGTAACAATTTATAGGCGCTTCATCGCCTTTAAAACAACCTTCAAGAACCATGCAACGGTTCGATCCCAAGAAAGGTGGGCTGGGTGGCCGAATGGTTAGCACGTGTGTGCTTTATCATAAAGCCTGTTTTTGAGTCAACTGGCCTGGTTTCGAATCCCCGGTTGTACGTGAAAAGGAGTAGGGTCGCTGTCCAATTTCTTGGGTTTTCTCCAAGGCCCCCGGTTTCCTCCCACTGCTAAAATTAAAACATATGTTAGTCCCGAAATGACCTTGTTTGTGTCGAGTGGACGTTAAACCCCATATCTCTCTCTACCTCTCTCTCTCACCCCAAGAAATATAAGATAACCTTTTAATATTTAAATTGTCCTAATGAATCTGACAAGACATTAAACAGCGTTCGTTTAGATTTCAAATTATTTGAGAGACAGTCAATATAACATTGATCAAACAGTCCCATTAACCAAATATCAGATCTAATTAAAGGTCTGGTGGCAAGGCACGAAACCATTTTGATCAACCCGTGACCTTATACTTAATTCCTGTTATTGTTCTATAAATAGACGCTTTGAACCACTAGTCTCTGACATTCATGATTTAAAAGCTTTCGAACTGCGTCCTTGAAAATTTGCTTTTTTGATCATAAGAAGCGCAGCGATATGGGAATAAAGTGGTTCAAGCGTCCTTGATTACTTACTTTTATTACGATAAGAATCATTGTTATGGGGGAATAGATTAGAGAAACCTCAACAGATTCCAGTACCCCACATCTAGCCTCGGCTGTATGACAACATCCGCCGTAAGAACTACTTTCAAGTTCTCGGATTACCAACGTCATTGCCCATGACGACGCTTTGAAGCATGTTTTATCTTACACAATTTTTAAAGTCTATAGCTGTTTTTGTATCAAGTTTATTCAATTTTATTTAGACAAGGCGAAGTTTGCACTGGCAATTCTACACACTCTTCGAACGACGCATAATTTAGAACTTCTTTCTAAAAGCGGCAAGTTTCCCTTATAAGTAAATCGGTGCCGTATCGCAATTGTATAGGCGTAGGTACATATCACTTATTGTCATACAGCCAAGGCTAGATGTAGGGTACCGGGACCCGCCTAGGTTTGCCGAGTGGCGTCCTTGACTATTAACTTTTATTAACATAAAAACGTTGTTATGGGTGAATAGATTACTGCAAACGTCCTTGATAATTAGATTTATTACGAGAAGAATCGTGGTTATAGACAAATAGGGTTGTTCGAGTATCCCTGATAATTTACTTTCATTGCTATAAGAGTCTTGGTTACGGAAGACTATAGTGGTACATGCGTCCTTGATAATTTACTTTTATTACCATAACAAACATGGCCGCAGGGGAATAGAGTTGTATAGGAATCTCTGATAATTCATTTTTGGAACCATAAAAAATATGGCGATAGGGGAATAGAGTTGTACAAGCTTTATTGATAATTTACTGGTTCTATAACCATAAGAATCATATGGCGTTGTGGGAACAGGGGTGGTAGAAGCGTCAGCGATAATTGACTTGTTGTATTTCTATTAGAATGGCCATGGGGGAATAGAGCTGTAGAACTTGTAGTCTGAAGAGAGAGAGAGAAAGGGTGAAGGAGAGAGATAGAGAGAGAGAGGGGGAGAGACAGATAGGTCATTATGTGACTAAGACATGGTCAGATTTTATTTTAAAGAATGAATGAATGAAATGGGGTTTAACGTCCTACGCTTAAGCACCGTACCTGGGCTAATTGAAGACGGGCATACGCCACAGTGTGCAATGAGGGAAATTTTGCCCGGGCAGCGGCGCTACGGCCTACTCCTATATCGAATTTCAACTGCCAAGGGATCTTTTACGTGCACTCCAATTTGTACACGGGACCTCGGTTTTTCGTCCCATCCGAACGACTAGGCAGCTGTCCTTGTCAGGCCCTTCTTCTGCATCACTGACAAGGGGAAATCACGCCGGAAAATCGAGATGAACTTTCTCGGCCAATGCAGGGATCGAACACTCAACCTCCAGGCTAGCGAACCAGCGCCTTATCCACTTAGCCACCGTGATCCCCTATTTTATTTTAATAATTCGCTTGTGCGTATGGGTCTTTAGCAGTGGGAGAAAACCGAAGGACCCGGAGAAAACCCACGAGGTTGGACAGGCGATTCTACATATATCACACTGTAAACAAATATGGCAGCCTCCACAGAAAAAGATATAGACATTGAGGGTTTTTTTTCAATTGCGAAACTCCCGGAAACCCCAAAAAAGGCATTTGAAACAGAAGCAAATTCTTAGTTGATCAGCCATGACTTCCAACAACCTTGACATTGATCAAACCTTGAACTTTGCAACTCGATTGTCACATGTAGACATTTTAGCTAGAAGCGCGAGACTTGATAGTCGTAACGATATTTTTAACGAAGGAATCTGATTGGATCGCAAGCTCGGTTTATACCCAATCAAACTTAGTGCCGAAACATACAGAGTTTTACATGAAGGGCTTGATAAGATGTATGTAGTTAAGGCGAGATCAAGCCTTCTATTGAAAATGACACACACAAGCCCCTCTTTTATACAGGCACTATCCCTGACAGATGGAAAGAAATAAAACAATTATTTATATTGACAGAAGACGGTTTGATTTGCTAAATAAAAGCTCTGTGGTAGAGGCCTACACAACACTGTAATCAATCTGAACGACAGACCACCCTACCTGCAGAGAAGTGACTCTGACACAGTGAACAGCCATGATATTTACATGTCGTTATCTAAACGTCACAGGTCGCCAGGTCATCGCACAGAAGTCGGTTTGTAAACAAACAAACGAAAGTACAATGACTTCGACGAACAGAAAACCTGCGTCGTATCAGGGTTGTCTGTGCAATAGCACGGACACAACTCGAGATTGAATAATAATCCCCGGAAGAAAATGGGATTTTAACAGAATTAGCAAGTTTAAACGGAAATTTGACACACGCGGGGCCCGCACTATTGGCACTATTTTGTGCTTCGGTAGGGTCTATTTCACATACACACAATGAATTCTGCTAATGTTTTTGGAGGGGATTGACTAATAGTTAATTTATTTCAGTTCTAAACAAACATTTAAAACTTTAACGCAATTTTAAAAAATAGCTAAATTCTGGCTGGGATTACTGAGCAAAATGGCCATTCACTGGATACGTGCGAAAAAAAGGCCAGCTACCATAAATTTCATCACGTTGTTACGTACGCACTGTAATATGATGCAACAAGATAAATGCCTACTCATATGCGAGTCCCACGCATAAGGATTTATGTGAAACCAGATGACGGGTGTAACCGCGACATTTCGCTATAAGCATCTATAACCATAAATACAAATACAAACTGAATGGATTCTACATTGTCTTATCTCTGATAATTTATTATCCTAGTCATAAAATTACATAAGATAAATATATAGTTCCCTAGATAGTTTATGTGTTACAAGCACGACACCTCAATTTGCTTTTAAATACGAAACCCACGATCAATATATTATATAGCCTAATTTGAATACCGTGTGTCATTCGATGGCGTAAATAAATCACATACTCGAGTAAGGAACTATCTAAGAATCTCTAATTTTATTACATGACGTCAATTATTTAATGATATCAAAGATCCAAAATGGCGGAGAGAGAGAGAGAGAGGGAGGGAGAGGGAAGAGAGAGATTGGGTTTAACGTCCACTCGTGACAAACTGGGTCATTGCTGAAGACACCTACGCGCAAGTGTATCATTGAAATGTTTGTCCCGAAATAACCTAGTTTGTGTCGAGTTGACATAAAACCCATTTCTCTCTCTCTCCAAAAACAGTGAAACCAACTTTGCATATAAATTAAATGCATTTTATGTAAATTTTTTTTATAAAACTGGGAATTATCACGAACTCAAATTCCATCATCCTAGGTCATTGCTTATGTGGAGATTGTTAAATCTCTCCCAAAAATTATAAACCTTACCCCAAACCCACAGACTAGTGAATATGCAGATTAGTGAGCATTCCCAAGCGACACTAGATAATTATGAAACCAATAGCCTATATTATTGCTCATTCCAATCAGATTTTTATAGTAAGATATGGGTTGTTAACCAGACTGGGCCATGAGATTGATTCAGATCGTATATATATGTATATATAGATAGGACGATAACCGAATTTGCCGTTAATAAAGACTGTCAAGAAAGGAAATTAGAAAACGCCATAAACATGAAATTCATTTAAATCGTTTATTGATAGATAAAATATCAGACTGAATCGGTGAAGAGGGAATGAAAAATTTGGAAGCTTAGAAAATTAAAAAAAATGTAGGACGGATTATCCATTGACGTAAATGATACATTTTGAATCAACTCTTTTTAAAGATGTGAGATCTAAATTTACATCTGGCAGGTCTTTTATTCTGGCTTCAAGTCTTTGATAAATCTTCTTTTAGACATTTATTCACATTACATGCCTAAATCAACTCTCTAGGTAATCGGGTGATCGAGATATTAAATGGATTAGAACACCTGTACTATTTCATATACTAACGTTGGATAATCGAGAGTTTGTTTATTGCTGTAGAGAAGCAATGCTACTTGACAACCGAGACTATCTTATCTCTTTGAAATAGCCTCATGTTTATGCAAATTGACTTGCAGTCTGCGATATCACCTCAGTGGAAGCGGACGTTAAAGAAGGGTTCCCAGATAAAGATTTATCGAGTGGTTATTTCCAATAAAAGTATGGCGATTTTGGTATAAATGGAAAGTAGAAACATACTGGATCCCCTGTGGACAGCAGTGTTATGAGAGCGATTTAGTGCAAAATTGTGATTGATTAATTAGTTTGAGTATGTTTTTAGTCCAATTATTATATCACCAAATCACCTGGTTCGTACACGGGAATGTGTCTTTAAAAAAACTTATTTCACTCACGCACACGTAATTCGATAGTTTTGCTTATCGATTACAAATGAAACTTATAACAGCTAAGAGTTACAAAATTTTGCCTAAATTTCTTGTAATTTCAACTGTTTGTTTTACGTATACCCGAATGTGCAATCGAACTCTATAGGCTAACAACATGATTGAACAGTGGACATGAATAGTTTAGGTTCAGATCATCCTGCTTTTACTACGTTCATCTTATGAAGCCCTTCACGTAATACCCTGAATATTCCGACACTAAGTTTGATGGGTATAAACCCAGCTTGTGAGCCCATCAGATTCCTTGGTCGTCGTGAATACCATGTCTCGTGCTTCCAAGCAAAATATTTACCTGTGATAATCGAATTGCAAAGTTCAAGGTTCATCCAATGTCAAAGTTTCAGTGGGGTTCGCTTTGTCACAATCTCTGATTGGGTGCTACTATTGACGTGTCTGCAGGTAATGTAGCTATAAGTTCGGGAATTGTGAAGTAAACCAGCAACGGTCATATGTTGTAAAACTTGCAGTCTTTGCGTCAGAAACATTGGTTCAGATATGCTTTTAGTTTAAAAAAACTTGCTGTGAATTTTAATTCTACTATGTACATCAAAGCATGTCAGATCTAAAATATTTTTCACTCTTATTGACTGTATGGAGTTTCGTTTGGGCCACTTAAGATAATGTTTTATATTATTATGAACTTTGATATTTGCCATGTGTTACTAGAGTGATAATAAATAACCTCTACCCGTCAGTATAAAAAGTTTATAGCTCAGAGTCAACTCTTCTGAGAAAAAAAGAACATATTTTTTTATGATTACGTGAAGTGATCGAAAGCTAGAACAGACCAAAGCTGGTTAAAACGCCGAATTAACTTTAATAATATATTATTTAATGGATGAGAGAGAGAGACAGGGCGAGAGAGAGAGGGAGAGAGAGAGAGAGTTTAACTCTTCTGAGAAAAAAAGAACATATTTTTTTATGATTACGTGAAGTGATCGAAAGCTAGAACAGACCAAAGCTGGTTAAAACGCCGAATTAACTTTAATAATATATTATTTAATGGATGAGAGAGAGAGAGACAGGGCGAGAGAGATAGGGAGAGAGAGAGAGAGTTTAACGTCCACTCGCCACAAACTAGGTAATTTCGGGACTAACATATGGTTCAATTTCATTTCTATAATGCGCTTGCGCGTATGGGTCTTTAGCAGCGGGAGAAAGCCGCATGACCCGCGGAAAACCCACGAGGTTGGACAAACGGGGAATCGAATCACTCCAGTTGACTCAATGACAGACCTTATGATACAGCGCACACGCGCTAACTAATGGGCCACCCAATCCCCTTTAATGAATGGCAGTGTTGGTGCTGTAAGTTCGCATCACAAAATTGAAATAAATAAGATTTTAAGTGTTTATTAACGTTGATTCGACACAAACTAGATTATTTTGGCACTAAGATAAGGCTTGGAGAAAACTGACGAGGTTAGGCGAAAGACAATACTTCTTGTCACATATAAGCTTGGAATTGAAATCTCGCCAATTGAGTCAGTGACATATCTTATAGTCTAAAACGCACACGTAAGACTACTTGAGAGTCCATCCCCGTATTTGTGCCAGTCAGACCACATTCAGAATAAATGTGTGTGGAATAGTTGTATTATAAGTCCGCTACCAAATTTGACATAGGAATCGAATACGGGTCCTGTAGGTTAGCGAGCCAACTTCTTACTCACTGAACCATCACGGATCTCGGGGACATCTTCAAAGTGAATCTGGATATGGGGGGAAATCGGAGTACCTGGAAAAGATCCACGGAGTTAGACAGGCGATCTCATGGATTATCACCAAGATTGAACACAAAACCATACTACTTGACTGACCACTCGGCCACCACCCACCACCTTTCAACGGTCAACGTAATCGTCGATTAATAAGCGAAGTATTCGCAGTGAGAGTATTTTTATATCGCATGCTCACAAGACAACAATGTCAGGACACTGACAACGGCTAAAAATAATAACATTTTCCATGGACGTCAAATAAATCAGAGCTTGCGTGTTGCAGGAACAATATCTACACACAAACCAGGAATGTTTTTAGACAAGGCCCATTCAATTCATTCCAATATTAGTAATGATGGCTCCACCGTTAACAATGACCATTAATTAACCCATTGTCTGTTGACGAGAAGAACCCTATTTCATCCATCTATATAGCATAAAAATGTATTATTATACACATGTCGATATTTGGATCGTATTCCCTCGTGGCATGTGGTCACATGCGCAGTAATAATAGTAATTATATATATATATACATGTATATGTCCTGTAGACATATTATTCATTATCAAAGGAAACCAAATCGTGAGTGGGCGACCAATAGACTCGTCCGGCCATTTGTCTGTGGCAGAGTTAAAAAAAATACCACCAAATGATTTTGTAATGCAGTATACAATTTAACAAGAAGATCCAGTCATCGACATAGAACTTCTAAGTCTTATACAATATACAATTTAACAAGATATTATCATTTGTCCTTTGATATGTTTTGAAAGGTCAGACCCGTAGCTAGCAGGGGGGGGGGGGCAAGACGGGCACGTTGTTCGTTAGTTTCGTATTCCAAAAAATGGAAAGGGCTACAAAGGCGTCCATTGGGGTGATCGATTCTTTTCCCATTGGGTAAAGGCACCAATTTGATGTACGATTTGTTCCAGGAGTGGCAGCTGCTTCTCTTGAACCCGACCACCCACCCCGATAGCTACGGGCCTGATGGAAAAGTACCAATAAGAAATTATCTATGATAGTTTGATATGTGTACAAGGGTTAAAGGTCGGGCGGGGGAGGAGGGGTCACTGCCTAGGGATCTAGAGTATCGCGCTTCGAACTCTAGCTGGCTGGTCACCTCTGATTTAAGATCCTAGTTTCCAGCCAGGTGGTGAGGATGTGCCTTCTCAACCTGGGTTGTTTATTCCAGGTAGTTTGTTACTCCCACAGCAAAGTCCTCTGCAGCGTATACAAATAATATAAGACAACGTTTCGGCGATATCGCACTAGAAGCGAGCTTTAGACCAAAACGACGCTAAACCCCATTACTCTCTCTCTCCCTTTCTCTTTCAACTCCATACTCAGTGAGCCACCATTGATCTCTGTAACGTCATTATTTAGCATAAAGGCCAAATGCCAGATTACTATCGTTAAACGACGGATAAGCTTGCAGGGGGTATCAATACTGTGCATTTAAAATGTTGCAGAGCTTCCGGAACAAGTGTTAATTAAAGGACAATATTGGTGTCCGTCATTATCACATATGTGATAGAACTAATTAAACACGTTCCAAATATAATTTTAACACAGAGATCAATGCTACGATAGCTGAGTAATACAGGTTTCCTGAATCAGACGTTACGACTGATGTGACGAATGATAACAGATACATGGGCGAATTTCTGCTCACTTATAACTCCTTCCAAGACCATAAATTGTTGTGTAAACTGTGAGAGGATGATCTCTGTGTAATATTTGAAATGTGTTTAACCAGCTCTATCACATAATATGTGATAATGACTGGCACCAACATTGTCCTTTAATGCACGTAACTGTTTACGTTAAACAACATGACATCCGTCAATACACATATACCGTATTTCCTCTAATAAGCGCCCGGGCGCTTATTGTTTCAGCACCCCTTGACCCCCCCGGCGCTTATTAGAGGCCCGGCGCTATTTGGAGGCCCGGCGCTTATTTGTTTAATAGCAAATTAAATTTAGGGTAAAGCCGTCTTTTACCATGGACATTGGGCCGGAGAATCTTGAGACACCCGGCGCTTATTAGAGACCCGGCGCTTATTGGAGGCCCGGCGCTTATTTTTTCAGCACCCTTTGACCCCCGGCGCTTATTAGAGGCCCGGCGCTTATTGGAGATCCGGCGCTTATTAGAGGAAATACGGTAACCTTTATGCTGTATATCTATACCCAACAATTACAATCTTTGAAATTAAAAACATGCAACGTTCCGCCTAATTTAACTTCCAGAAATTAATTACGCGAGTTTTTATTTCTGTTTCACCATATCGATGTTTTTCATATTCCTGCACGCAAAACCTTATCACCTATTTTTAACTCTGTGTGTGTGTAGCGCAGATCAAAGAGTTCCATTAGAACTATGTGGAATAACAAATGTCTGACATGTCTCTCGTTGTTAATTATGCGAAAAAAGATATTAAAAACTAGTTATTGTTATTTTTATTCATAGAACAATCAATCTAAAACTAGACTCTGCTCTAAAATAAACTATTTTCCTCGAATTCGTCGGGATATTAAAAACACTCTGGAGAGATCGATAAGACAAATGAAATGAAATGATATGGGAGGTTAACATCACATTGTTCTGCACACTAATTGCATGCAGTGAGCTATGCTATGAGAGAAGTGTTGCTTTATTTCGAATTCCAACTGTTAAAAAATACGTTATATCAAAACCAAATCTGCCTTTTATATAGGTCTTTTTTTTGCTTCAATTTTTAAATGAATTATTAATAAGACATTTATTTTCGTGACAAGCCTATAATCAACTTTCTAGGCTATCTGGTGGCTGAGGTTTCAATCGATTAAAACATCTGCGAGATGGGGATGCTTGGCAGGGATAAAGCGTCTAGTCGAATGGATGGGAGAAGATAAATCAGGGCCACCCATGTATTCGTTGGCGTGCACGTGAAAGAACCATTGTCAGTTGGAATTTGGTAAACAGTATAGGCGCTTACGCTTCTATCCGGGCCCGGCATGGCGTAGTCCTGTCTTCGAGATCCTGGCATGGAGAAGTCCCGTCTTCAAAATCCCAGTTGGTTCAGAAAGGGGGCGTTCGATGGCCGAATGGTTAGCATGTGTGCGCTGTATCATAGGGTCTGTCATTGAGTCAACTGGCGTGGTTTCGGTGCCCCAGTTGAACGTGACAAGGAGTAGGTCGCCTGTCCAACCATGGGGATTTTCTCCGGGTCCTCCGATTTCCCCCCACTGTTAATGACCCGTGCGCGCAAGTGAATTATTGAAAAAAAATTGAACCTCATTAGTCCCAAAATGACCTGGTTTGTGTCGAGTGGGCGCTAACACCTCTTTCTCTCTCAAGCGAATTATTGATATAAAATTGAACGATGTTAGTCCCGAAATGACATGGTTGGTATCGAGTTGACGTTAACACCCCCCATCTCTCTCCGTTCGAGCCCTGGTGTGATCGTATGTGGCATGGGGATAGGGGCGCCTTCTCAACCGCGTGGGTTTCCTCCGGGCACTCCGGTTTCCTCCCACTGCTAAAGACCCCTACGCGCAGGCTAATTATTGAAATAAAATTAAACCATATGTTAGTCCTGAAGTGGCCTGGTTGTGTTGGGTGGACGTTAAACCCCATTTCTCTCTCTCCCCCGCTTTCACTCTCTCTTCCTCGCTCTCTGGTGCAGAAAGTTCGTATTTCATGTTTTGGGTAAGTTGATAGCTGTCAAGTTGGATAGTCAAATCCTAATATTTACATGGATCTGACTAGACACTGATAATTTGCAGTAGGTATATTAATACACAATATCAGATAGGTATATGAAATCGATGAACATCTAGACACGTTTTCAGATCCACTTAATATTCCTGTTCGCCCAGCTTGTCAAAAAACTCGCAAACAAGCGTTTATTGAAATCAAGTCAATGACGTAATATAATGTTCAATTATGTTCAGGAGGGAATGTCAATCATTTTTCTATATGGATAATCATTATTGGTAGTCTCGATTAACCAGCTGCTTTATAAGTAGGTTCATAAATGTATAAAAAAATGATTTGACTTTCCGGCCGAAGGGTGTATTATCTCGTTATCAAGCTTACTTGAAGACAGTTAATTAAAACGATTGGCCAGTGCTAGCTGTACTGTCTCTAAAGCAGTTTCAATTCCTGCAATAGACAGTACCGCCAGCAATTTTTGACGAGCGGCGGTTTCAACCTGTGTTGGCTAATGGCTTACATGATTAATTAATCTACCAAACCGGATTAGTTTTATGTTTTCGATACGCAACAACAAGCTGGGTTTTAAATTTAAGCCTCTTTTTTAGTTGAGATTTTATTTCTCTTACTGGATGGATGGTAAACGGAAGTTAAAGTCATTGGGGTTTTTTAACATTAAAAGAAAACATCGAAGAAAGCCGCCCAGTCGTATTTAAACCCCCTCGACTTCGTTCTTCTCTGTGCACAAACTCAGCCATGGTAAAAGCCCACACAAAGCATGTCTGCCACGGCATTATTAATTTTTGTGTACCGTAGTAGACCCTATCACCCCAAATTAGTTTAAAGAAAGGAGTATTGGTTTTTTGTTTATTTATATTTAGAAGTTGTGTAGGTCTATTCATTTCACAGTTCTACGTCTCTGAATGGTGTCGTACGTTTTGTTTTACGATCAATTTTTAAGGTACTTATTCTACGGTTAATCTATACTAAATCCTAGCCTATCAATGTTTCTTATTTTATTTCTTGCCTGTGTTGACCGTGTATTTGCTACGGCCCGGGAGTAGGACTAGGGGAGGACCATGAGAGCTTTCTCAAACTCTGTCTGACCTGATTCTCATTCGACAGTAATATTAATGTAATTCGTGAGACACAAGTCAAATAAAACAACGTGTTTTATTAATATCTAGCCTACCTGTTGTCATAATTCGTTGTACTCAAATAAAACACAAACACCATTTTAAGAATAGGCCTCCATAAATTTGAATATATAAATAGAGATTGATTTGCACTGAAGCAAATAAGACAACAAATGCTACAGCAAATGCTCTGAAAATACACCAATAAGGGTTGAATTTTCATACAAGACCACGCCCCCTCCCCAAATTGTTTTTGCTCGCTGCTCTCGCGAAAGATTGTGTGCCTCCGCGGCCAGTGCCCTCACCCCCCCCCCTTTTCAAAATTCCTAGATCGACCCCTGCAAACTAATAGTTATTTTCAATTTTCTGTTTTCAGGTAAAGTTACACACAAAGTCAAACTACAGAAACTCTGTAAAATGTTTATTTATTACAGTAAATTTACTGGCAACTTATACTGACAGTAATTTACATGTAAGTTCACCAGATTACATTTGTTGCTGGCAAAAGTTTGTTTCAATCCAATTGATATATCCTTTTCAGGTTTAAAACGTTACAACCATCTCTCGTATGTCCATCTTCATCAGCCCATTTGAGGAAAAAACGAAATTACTTTAAGTCTCATTTCATTTCACACATGTAAGTCAGCTATCGGTTGACTAGATTTCGTAAGCATTAAAGCTATAAAACATTAAGTCTGGTTAAAAGAGAGTATCATAAAACACCACGTCTGGTTAAAGGAGACTGCAGTTCTCATTAAAGTAGCAAGAAAGACATGCCTTAAAGCACGGCTTAGAGAACATGCCGTGTTTTTATGACACATTTCGCCAATCTAGTTTTATTTTGTAACCCGTCAATATAATTGATGAGGTCTTTTTCATATAAAGCACTTTCTCTCGCCCCATGACGTTGCTCTATTCCTGGTAATATAAAAAAATAACAGGATCCATTTTATAAGCTGTCAAAATATATGTTTTAGGATTTATTGATCCCCATGTCTACTTGCAGCCCATTCTTTTTATAACATATCCGTATATACTCACACCGCAGATATCTCAAACTAATTCTAACACCAGAAACAGGGAAACGGGGAATGGGGGTTAACGCTCGCTTGATGTTTCATCGCCACCAACATATGTTATAGATTTACTTAAGTAATTCGCTTGTGCGAGGGCGTCTTTGGGATTGAGAGGATACCAGGCAGAACCGTAGCCAGGCCATAAAGCCATGGAATCTTTTGGAGGGGCTGAGGATGTGGTCGGCTAAAAACCCTCCTAAGAAATCATTATTGTTGGTGAATTATTGGGGGGGGGACTAATTCCATTTTAGGAGGGGCTAGCCCCCTATAGCACCCCCCGCCCCCAGTGGCTACGGGTCCGAAACCAGGGTACTATGATAAATCTCAAACTCAAAGAGGTTATTTAGGCGATCATACTCCTTGTCACATTCAAGTCAGGCGCCGTAACAACGCTTCTTAACTCAATGCTAGACTTTATGATCTAAAGTTAAGTCTCGTTCACTTACCTTCTCCTTGAATTTGTCATATTATTTAAAAGTGGTTTGTTTTTAGTCACGAAGATGTCTGTCAATAGTGGATTCTTACACAACAATAAGTTCGCACATTGAAGAAAGGAGTGAAGGTGTGAAGGTGGAAGGGGTGGGGGTGGGGGGGTATCTGTCACATATTTCAAACAGATTTGTTTTTGATCACGCATAGAATCAAAATAATGTCAATAATAAAGATTAAGTTTTTACTACATATATACGTATATACACCTACATAATATATATATATAACACCATCTCCCTAGATAATTATTATCGTATACCAACATCAACGTTGACGTAGAACTTTTAAATACAACCTGCTCCAATCTACGTCCTGTAATAACTAATATTCCACGTTACTGTTCATTTAAGCACAGGGTTTTATAGTTTGGACCATTGTCGCCCCAATAACTCACATTTTATGTTACTATTGAAGCATGGTTTATTATTGTGGCCCCAATAACTCACATTTTATATTACTATTTATTTAAGCATGGTTTATTATTGTGGCCCCAATAACTCACATTTTATGTTACTATTCATTTAAGCATGGTTTATTATTGTGGCCCCAATAACTCACATTGTATGTTACTATTGAAGCATGGTTTATTATTGTGGCCCCAATAACTCACATTTTATATTACTATTTATTTAAGCATGGTTTATTATTGTGGCCCCAATAACTCACATTTTATGTTACTATTCATTTAAGCATGGTTTATTAGTGTGGCCCCAATAACTCACATTTTATGTTACTATTGAAGCATGGTTTATTATTGTGGCCCCAATAACTCACATTTTATATTACTATTTATTTAAGCATGGTTTATTATTGTGGCCCCAATAACTCACATTTTATATTACTATTTATTTAAGTACGGGTTATTTTTGCGCCCCAATAACTCACATTTTATGTTACTATTCATTTAAGCAAGGGTTATTATTGAGGCCCCAAAAACCGAAATTTTACGTTACTACTCACTTCATTTACACACGAGATATTATCATTGATTTTACGTGTAGCTGGGTTGTTGTGGCCCCAATAAACATAATAGTATTTCGAACCCAAATGTTCAGTGATCCGTATCTTGGCACGATTCCCATTGATAACAGTCACATGATTGGAAATACAGGAACACAGGACCTCGTTTTTTTGTCACATCCAAACGACTAGGTAGTTATCTTTGTCAGGCCCTCCGTCCTGCATAACTGACAAGGGGAAACCACGCCGGAAAAGCCGGATGCACTTTCTCGGCCAAAACAGGAATCAAACGTACCCTCCAAGCTAGAGCGAGCCATCGTCTTACGCACCTTGCCAGTAGCACCGTACCCCCCCCCCCCCCCTCAATATAGGGAAAACCGTTGTTAGTCGCATAACACAGATTATAATTCGTAAGAGGAAGGGGTTGTTTATTTATATCAGATGTTGTAATGTAGGGAGAGAGAGAGAGAGAGGGAGGGAGGGATAGAGAGAGAGAAATGGGGTTTAATGTCAACTCGATACAAACTAGGTCATTTTTGGACTAACATATGGTTTAATTTTATTTTAATTATTTGCCTGCGCGTAGGGATCTTTAGCAATGAGAGAAAACCGGAGGACCCGGAGAAAACCCACGAGGTTGGGCAAGCGACCCTACTCCTTGTGACGTACAGCCGGGGATTCTAAACCGCGCCAGTTTACCCAATGACAGGCTTTATGATACAGCGCGCACGTGCTAACCATTCGGCCATCCAATCGCCCCATGTAATGTAGGAACACATCATCAACTTTGTTATCTACTAAATTATTACATATCACTATACACGGTATCATTTAGTACCTGTCAAGCCAGCAAGAGTGTTATTGTCCCTTTAAGAAAATGGTGTTTATGTATCACTGTAATCCGGGTATCATTTAATCTTGTTTATCTAGCACTAATTTATTTCACATTCGTTTAATATCAAATCTTTGTAAAAATTATTTAAAATCACCAAAGATCATCTGATTTGTACTTGTGTCCAGTTTGAAAATGAGTGTAACATTTACAAGCATCTTGATCAGTGTTCAAAAGTAAACAACACAATTGATTATTGATGTAAGATTAATTTTTTAACTGTGACCAAGACATTAAATACTTGGAAATTGGACACTAATTATCAAAATTGAGATTAAATACTTGGAAAATGGACACTCATTATCAAAATTGATCAGTCACTCATTAGATGATTTTTGGTGATTTTAAATGGTTTTTAACGAATTGTTAAACACAGATTTGATATTAACCGAGTGTGAAAGAAATTAGTGCTAGATACACAAGATTAAATGATACCCGGACTACAGTGATACATGAACACTATTTTCTTAAAGGGACAATAACACTCTTGCTGGCTTGACAGGTCCAGAAAAAAATAGCCTTATTTTAACTACTTAATGTTTAAGTGTCCTATCTGTTGTGTAAATTATCCATTACAACCTAAATTACTTGTCTAGAGGGTTCGAAAAAATGTTTAAATCCAAGTTGCATTGCAAAGTGTTTACGTAAAGCTTTTCAAACCATGTAACGGCATATAGTTGAATTTTTCCAATTTTTAAAATTAGGTGTGCTTAGATGAAATTTGTATCATTTATTAATTGGAATATTGTAAAATAGTAAAATTTGTTGACCAGAATACAGATTGGGACATATTATTCAGTTACAACAAGAGTGTTATTTGGGCTTTAAGTAAACGTAACAATAAAATAAAAGTATCTGTTTTTCTTCTCAGGAGAATTGACTCTTAACGATAAAGACTTCTTATACTGACGGGTATAGGTTATTTATTGTCACTCTTTTAACAAAAGGCAAATATCATAGTTCACAATATTGTAATGTCTATGGGCCCGATATCTGATAACATCTCGAAACGTTTTCAGAGGACAATGCTCACATAACCATGAGTTCTCAAACTGGCGTCGTTCGAAAAATGTGTAGAATTTTCATTGCAAAGTTGTCCTTTGTATAGGAAGAAAACAGCTTCAGACATTGAAAGTTTTGTATGCTTAACGCTTTTTACAGGCGTCCTCTGGTCGAGGTGAACTTGAAAGTAGTCCCAATGGCGGAATTCGTCATAAAGTCGAGGTAAAGTGTAGAATACCAGAGTCTTGCCGAGTGATACAGGTCCAATGCCCCAGTCCCCCTCCCCCCTCAAGGAAAATCCATATTACGACAGTAAGAAAACTTGACTTTACGTTAAAGATACATTATTGGAGATGAGATAAATAAAGAGCTGACAGTTCTCACTATAATAGTTAAAAACTAGATATTGTAAAGGGAATTTGCTGAAGATTTCAGTCAAATTGATCCACTCTGAACCGATAATTCGTCGGTAGGTAGGCGAAGTGACATATCGTCAATAGAGAACCTGTTGACGATACGTCACTTTGTCTACCTACCGACGAATTTAGTGAGTGTATTTTATATCTAGCCTCGATCATCATTGCTAAAGTCGGTACGATAACAAACAAAATCTCGATTGTCCATTTTTTCCATTAAATCATCAATGAACGTTGAGCAGCAGATTGGATTCTAATCCAGTAAATATCGCAGGCTAGTTTTGACATCGAGAGTTAATTATAGTCTGGGTGAGTTAGTTATTGTCAAGTTAACTATTTAGAAAACATTTCGTGCCTTAAGAAAATCTGCAAGAGACAGATTTAGCACTTGCACAATGTTAAAACTGAACTGTTATTTTCAATCAAATTTAGATTAGATTTTATCCCCATTGTTATAGACGTTTAACATTTTGTTCAATCTAATTTGGTGCTATAAAAACACATTCTATATTGATAACAATCCTTAAACTCGTTAACTTTAATCTACTTCCGCGCTCTATTTCTTGTCTTAAATTAAAGTTTATCGGTAAAATGCCAATTCTGTCGTTGGTCTTGTTTTTTTTCTAAATTGAAACATGTTGCGTAATAGTTTTATACCAGGATTAAGATCGCTGTAACCTTACTCGCGTTTTCTATAAGAAATGAAATGGGGGTTTAACGTCCTACTGTTTTGCTCCTGAAATGGGCTAATGAAGACAGCGTTTTATATAAAGAAGAACTGGAATTAAAAGGTGCTTTATGTAAGGTTTAAATGACAGTTGACAGTCCTCTTTACACAAGGTTTAGATAACATGTAGATAATGAAAAGGGAAGATATTGAAAATTTCGGTCAAATAACTTTATGCGTGAGAGAAGTTGTGAATGTTTGTAGAATAGCGTAGTCTCGATAGCATAAATACCGTTGTCAAGAGAAAGAGAGAGAAATCGGGTTTAACATCCACTTAACACAACTAGGTCATTTCGGGACTAACAAATGGTTTAATTTTATTTCAATAATTCGCTTACGCGTAGGGGTCTTTTGGCAGTGGGAGAAAACCGGAGTGCCCGGAGGAAAACCCACGAGGTTTAGAAGGCGTGCCTATCTCAAGGCACATACGCTCACACCAGGGCTCGAAACCACAGCCGCAAGCCAAAGGTTGTCGATCGGCTAGAGGTCGAAACGCGGCACCCTAGACCCCCCCCCCTGCCGTTGTCAAGATAATAAACAAAGTCTCGATTCATTTTATGCACCGTTACTTTGAAATAAATTACCTTTTTTTATTCGGAAATCACCTTCCAACATTACATTCAAATCGCACTTGAAAACTCATTTATTCAAACACACTTTTTACTGATTTTACACATTATATCATTTTTACATTGTCTTTTAACTTTTTTATTTTTTAAGAACTGTTTTTAGGAAATTCTTTTTATTATAAATTGTATTTTAAAAACTTATTTTTTATTATAAATTGTATTTTTAGGAACTTCTTTTTATTATAAATTGTATTTTTACTTTGTTATTGTTAAGCACATCTGAACACTTCGATGAAAGATGCGCTATATAAATGTATTAAATAATAATAATAATATTCTTAAATTCAGTTATTCAATGGTGGTTGTTTTTCAATTCATTCGAAATCGCGACCATCTAATGCTCTAGAGAATTGTTAATAGGCTTGTCACGAGAATAAAATGTCTAATAAATAATTGATACAAAATTTGAGGCCAAAATAAAGTTCTGCAATAGACAGACTTAGATCTTACATAACGTTTCTTTTACTTTTAGGCCTGTTATGCTACAGGAGCGGAGGAGGGGTGGCCGAATGGTTAGCACGTGCACGCTGTATCACAAAGCCTGATATTGAGTCAACTGGTGTGGTTTCCTTTCTCCGGTTGTATGTGGCAAGGAGTAGGGTCGCCTGTCCAAACTCGTGGGTTTTCACCAAGTTCCCCGATTTCCTCCTACTGCTAAAGACCCCTACGCGCATGCGAATTATTAAAATGGACGTTAAACCCCATTTCTTCCTCTCTCACTACAGGTGCAGAGTGATAAAAGGCAATACAAATAACGAAGAGTCATCATATTAAATAACGGAACGCATAAAAAAGAAGAAGGTTGCGGCAATAAATCTGAGCACAGAAGAAACATATAAACCCGAAGGTAGCACCGAAGAAATGAACGCTTCAACTTGGGTATATTACTGAGAAATTGTATTGACACTTGAGCTTTATTAAATACATGTGTTGAAGAATGAATATCGCTTTTCATTGAGTTTACTAAATTAAATCAAAAAAGGTCTCAAACAATAACAAAATCAATAACTGTTTGTAATTTTAATTACATTTTATGGCTTCCTCGGTATGGCTGTTTTTCGCCCTACTGCCCCGACTGGGCTAATGAAGACGGCAATACCCCATACAGTCGGTGTGCTACTAGGAGAAATTTTTTCAGGACAGCGGAACAACAGTCTACTCTTTTATCGAATTCCAACTGCTCCGGATCTTTTACGTGCATGCTAATGTCTACATGGGTATACAACCTGAATTGAAGTATAGACCGTAGCTACAATGTATGGCCCATGCCAATCTCAAACAGACCTTATGCAAGAGCTAAATCTGCATATTGCAGGTCTTTTTTTTAGGCCTAAATTATTAATTAGACATTAAATAACTTATCCAGACCATAATCAACTTCCGATGTCATCGCTAGCCTGCGATATAAGGTAGATTTAAACACGTTTTGCGGAATTGGGGTTGATGAAATAACCGTGAACCTGGATAATCGAGATTTTTTTATTATCGTAACAACGGTTAAAATGACAATCAAGACTAAAGTGTTAATGTATTGCCTTAAACTAGGCCCAGTGTGCAGTAATTTGAGTGGAATTTCCGACACAATTCCTTTTCAGTATGTATTTTTTTTAACTATTATAGCGTGCACTGTCAGCTCTTTGTCTAATCTTACCTAATGTATCTTTAATTAGCCTGTCTAGTGCAGAAAAGTAAACCGTTATTCATTAAAAATATTGGCCATTAGACTCTGATTTTCTGAATGAATGATAAATTACTTGAATTAGCTTCTCAATACATTAATACAGTGTATTCATACTGTATATTCATTTTTCATTGTCTCCTTTTGATCAGTTATGGCAAGAGCGGTCAGCTCTTTATCAGGATCGTACACATTGCATCCTTAATACAGTGGGGCAAATTCATTAACAATGAATATTTAAATCTAGGCAAGCAATACAAATACATTACAAAATCATTTTAGTCTTCAATAATTGTAATACCGGTAATCTGTTTTGGAATAAACGCGATAAGGAGTAGGGTCGCTTGTCCAGCCTCGTGGGTTTTCTCTTGGTTGTCCGGTTTTCTCCCACTGCTAAAGACCCCCACGCGCAAGCAAATTACTGAAATGAAATTAAAACCATACGTTAGTCCCGAAATGGCATAGTTTGTGTCGAGTGGATGTTAATCCCATTTCTCTCTCTCATTGGAATAAACCAGTTTTCACGTTCGTTATGAATAGCGTGACTGAATGCACTAAACTGCACGAGTTCGACCAAAGGATTAATTACTCTTGGCAATTTGTTTCACAGAGGTATTATGGAAGCCTTCTTATATCTCTGTATACTATTAGATGACTGACCTTTATAAGTACAAGTATGTCATCTACAAGACAGTGACGTCCTATGACGGGGCGGCCACCATTAACTCGACGTCGTTGTTGCGTTAACTGATCCGGATAGAATGGCGCCTTTTACTCATTTTAAATACCCATTTCCAATAAACGTGGACATTTTTTTTCTTTGTCATGATATACTTCAAACCCCTTATTTTTTTATTTTTTTTGGGGGGGGGGGGCGTCTAATAATTCAAAATTTTCTTTCGAATTTAATTCTCAGATTAAAAAATGTTAATATCGTGAGGTCATTGCGCGGCAGTGATTGTAACGGCCCAGCGAATATTCACTGCTGATCAGTGTGGGATAGGCCTACAGACAGTTAGGACAGATATTTTGCATTCTTATGATATTTTGAGAAACACGAGGTTTTATTTGAGTGCATATTAATTCAGAAGTATTATCTGTTAAACATACATTATAGAAGAGCTAAATCTGCTTATTGCATGTCTTTCTTTCGGCCTCAAATGTTATGTAAATTATTAATTAGACATTGATATACGTATCCAGACCAAAGTCAACTCTCGATGTCAACGCTAGCCTGTGTACTTATCGGAATAGGATCCGATTTGCAGCTCAACTTTCATTCATGATTTAACCATTAAATGGATAATCGAGACAATCGGTAAATAGAGTGGCCGAATGGTTAACACTTGTGCGTTGAATCATCAGGTTGTCATTGAGTCAAGTGGTTTGGCTTCCATTTGCGCCTGTACGTGACAACTGACAAGGAATAGGGTCGCCTCGTGGGTTTTCTCTCGATCCGCCGGTTTCCTCCCCGTGCTAAAGACCCTTCAGCGCAAGCGAATTATTGAAATAAAATTAAACCATATGTTAGTCCCGAAATCACCTAGATTGTGTCGAGAGAGAAGTGAGGTTTAATTCGTTGGTGAGACATCGAAACAGAACCAATGACAGAACTTAACGATTTCACACGTAAGAGTTAAAACCACTAGACACAAAACACACCCACCCACACACACTCACATTTGTTAGTCCAATTTTTTTTTAATTTTAGTTCTTTTGGGTCTTGATCAATTATTAATTCTTAATTATTTGTAATTTATAACGTTTTAGATGGACAATTAAGTATATGTTTTGTTTTTAAATTAGTTTTTTTGTTCCTCAGAAAAAAATGGAGACAGAATTTAATATAGGTTTCCTCGAAGAACAGAAATTCAAATTGGTATGGCCGGGGAATTAAAAGAGCACTATTTTAGTGGCTGAAAACTGGCCTCCGCCCCGCCGAACCCGCACCTCCTATGTGGTGGTCGAACACTAGACTACTTCCCTCCGATGTAGTGGGTGAAAATAAGACCCCCCCCCTCCCAATGTAGTGGGTGAAAACTAGACCGCGCCCCTCCAATGAAGTAAAAAATACGGTCATTGTGTTATTATTAACTTCATAAATATAGAAAAGTTGTCTCAAATATTTCCAGTCGTTACCTTAAGTACAATTATTACAAAAAAAATAATCTAATATCAGCTCATACGACACTGCTTAATAAAACAATAGCCAAACCTTCTATCGGAAGTAACTAACAGTAAGTCAACTTCACGCATGCGATGTACAACATAATTCATCGTCCAATGACAGATATTGCAGGGTCAGTTATCCACATTACATACGATCTATGGTGAAGCCTGGCCTCAGTCCCTCCGGTGTAGTGGGTTAAAATTAGAACCCGCCCCTCCAATGGAGTGGGTGAAAACTAGACCCTGCCCCTCCCATGTAGTCCCTATCAATTAGCCCACACAACTACCTGTTCTCTAATATCTAGACACGATAACAATATATGAATGTTAATTAGTCTTCTAGTTAAACACATATTTCATAATTACCGTTATATGTCTATATATTATCACTATTAGCACCTTTGTTATGGTGGACCATTAGGTTTCGAGTCTAAGAGTCCGGGGTCAAATGCGAACATTTATTTATGTATTTCTATATACGACGATTAGTAAGTGGCTATAACTGTAAATTGTATACAAGAATGCGAAAATAGTATTAAATCGTTCAAGAAATAATGGTCGGAAAGGTTAAAAACTAACGGCATTGTTTCTACACAAAATTGAACATTTTTTTCTTCTGTATGACGATTAGCAAATGGTGCTCACTGTAAATCGACATTAAGAATACAATGTTAGTATTATTTTGTTCAAGAAATAGTGGGCGAAGTTTACAATGAAATACAATGGGGTTTAAAACTGGTCTAATGGGTACAGACATAAGTTTACATCGTGCGATCAGGAGCCACGGTGGCTATGTGAGTAAGAACTGGCTTGTTAGCCTGGAGGTAGCGGGTTCGATCCCGGTGTTGGCCGAGAAGTTCATTGGGATTTTTCGGTTTGATGTCCCGTTGTCAGTGGTGCAGAACGGAGGGCCCACAAGGAGAGCCGTCTAGTAATTCAGATGGAACTAAAATATGAGGGCCTGTGAATAATGTATATATTGGTGTGTACGTAAAAGGTCCCTTGGCTGATGGAATTCAATATAAGACTAGGCAATTGCCCTCATTGTACACTGTATGGTGTATGCCCGTCTTCATTAGCAGAACAGTGGGACGTTAAACCCCATTACATTTCATTTGATTTACATTGTGCCATCAGAGCATTTTTTAAGTCATACTCTTCGTCGAATTCCAAATGCCAAGGTTTTTTTTTAAGTATACGTCAATATGTATATTATATCCCATTTTTGTCCCATCCGAAAGACTAGTCGCGCCTCCTTGTCAAACCCTACACCCTACACCACTATCAAATCACAACAAACTTTGTCGGTTAATATCAGGATGGAAAACTATACATGTACACCATGGTACCACTAACAAATAATATGGTTAATATCCCAATGAACTATGGGGGTTGGGGTGGCCTAGTGGTCTAGAGTGTTGCGCTTCGACCTCTAGCTGACCGGTCACCTCTGCCTTGCGGCTGTGGTTTCGAGCGCTGGTGTGAGCGTATGTGGCATGGAGAAAGGGGCGCCTTCTCAACATCGTGGGTTTCCTCCCACTGCTAAGGATCCTACGCACAAGCGAATTATTGTAATTGAAAATTAAAACCATATGTTAGTCCCGAAATGACCTAGTTGTGTTGAGTGGACTTTAAACCCCATTTCTCTCTCTGTCTCCAATGAACTATAATGTCGGCTAATATCAGGATGTAACCTATATACATGTACACCATGGAACCATCAACAAATAATATGGTAAATATCCCAATGAACTTTTCTTTCTAATATCAGAATGGAAACATATACACCATGGTACTATCAACAACAAATAATATGGTACATATCCAACTGAACTTTCTAGGCTAACATAAGGATGGTAACCTATACCATGGCTCCGCCAACCAATATCGTAAATATGTAGTAATATTTTTATTCAATACTTTGATTTTTTATTGGTTCCCTTGACAACTGTATGTAAATAATTGAGTTGTTTTGTCTGACGGTTAATTTTAATGTGATTTGAGAACAAGGAAGAAGAAAAACATCCTGGTTTTAAAACAGTTGAAGATAATATATTATTCAATTATTCTGTCCGATCTATTCAGGGTCACCTTCTAAACAAAACAAAAAGATTGCTCAAAATAATTACTTGCAGAAAGTCTAAGGGATAATATATTAAAGTCGATGGACTCCAGGGCAAACTGCCTTAAAAGTAGCTAAGTCTATAGCTCAGTATAATCCACAGTCTTCGAGATTGAAAACGCGACTTACTGCGCAATTTGTATCAACATTGGTGTTGTTATCTTACCGTGAAAAAGATGTGACTCTGATATCCAATATTAAAGACAAATTGAACATTTTGAAACTGGCAAACCAATCGCGTGCCAGAATGCTTTTGAGCCCCGTTTGACGGTAAGGGGTGGAATAACCGGACGCTAAAGAATGCTTCTCAATTTAATTGCGCTCCTTCTCTTGGTTCGCGAACATAACTGATAAGAAATTAGAGGAATTACAGAAACGATTGAATGTAAATCAGTTTATATACATTAATAATACATTATTATATGCGTTAGGACCCATTTGTGTCCATTCGTAAGTGCCAAAGAATTACGAATTTCTTTGTTTAACATTGGTGTCGTTGTACTCGATTGGGAATAAAATGTGTGACCAGCACTGTTGAATATAATGGAGCGAATCTAATGACTGTTGGCGCAACTTAGAGAAGAAAAGAACTACAGGAAACGACCAGAGAATAATCACAATAAGTAAATGCCAGTTAAAGCCAAGGAGAAAGCAGCAGCCGCATTAACGTATTCAGCATTACACAATACGGCACTAATTAAAATGTCAGCCGAAGACTAACTCTTAGAAATGATCGACTTCGGTGTGAACACAGTAATAAAAATGACATAACAATAAGCGACACCTACCTTGGAAACCAGAGTGATTTCTCCCTGCTATTGGAGACAGGACGTGTACTGACAGCATCCCCGCCCATTAAAAGGTCTTCTTATTTCTACAGGAAATGACGTAACAACAGTATCTATCCTAAGGAAGGGGTCTTTTTTCTTCCAATGCGTAAATAAATCGGACGCGAATTGAAGATCTGTGGCATTTCGAGAAATTTGAAAAGATTGTTCAGCCGTTTTGTAATTAATTATACTCATCAACATTGAACTGTACAAGTTGTTCGGTCCGCACTGACGTAGAATCCAAACTATCGATCACTTTAAATTTTGAGTCGTCCTGCTGTATCTTTAAACATAAATCCATCAGCTAGGCTTGTTCCTCTTAAAAGCACACAAATCACGTAAACGAACACCCGAGGAATATTTTTATATTCTGACAGCTTCTCTCGGTAATTCTGGGCAGACGTGCAAAACAATTTACAGGACTGTCAATGGAACCAGTTTTTGGTTTAAACCTATTTACCAATGCACTACAAAACGGTTTAATATGTTGGTTAAAGTACTGAATTCACTTTACATTGCAAGCAATTTAAAACGCATATTCGTGTTCGGTTTTTGCTACTGGATAAAAGAGTTCACCCGTACTGGTTATCCTTTCCATACACAATCCAGTCTAATTAATTAGCAGTGAAGTTTAATCGGGATAATGCAATGTCCTTGACTTGTCTTCTTACATTAAAGTTGTAATCCAGATTGATATGCCGCGTCGTATTAAAGCTATAATCCGGGATAAACTTCTATAGCTTTTCCTTATGGCGTCACGTGCGTGATCGTCTACCTGCGCATCTTTTCAATGCATACACAGGTCACAATTTTATGGAATACAAATACTGAGCGAAGTTTCCACTATGCTTCTCTGGCCTTTATAAAGCAGTCTGAAAATATACAAGAACGAGACTACATGAGTAAGGTATAGCGCTGTGTCAACGAAATGAAAATTTAAAACGAAAATAGAATTCAGCTTTTTCATATGTTGCTAGCTAAAATATTAGCACCAATCGTAACGCTTAGACTCTTAGCCAATGATAAGATAAGATTCTTAAGCCCAGCTTATGTCGCCCTACGACGCGATAAAACTGTCGGCGACTAACGGGAACTGGCAGCTTATGTCGCTACGACTAAATTCATCCACGACTGGACGCAACCAAGAGAAATCAGTTGATCGCAGTCGTAAGAGCGCTTATGTCGCCCGGCATCAGTTGAAGATTTGGAGCCACAACTGACCACATGACTGACACGTGATGACCTTCAAAATGGCCCCATTACATGGTTGTTACCGCCCCCTGGGTACCACGTGACTAAATAACCGAATTCTGCTGGCTACGTCGGCTTGGCGCCAGTCGTAAGTGCGCTTATGTCGCTTGCGACGAGAGACAACTAGTTGTATCCAGTCGTAGGAGTAGAACATATGCGACTCGGAGAAACTGGAGACAACTGGACGGCGACTGGCTTGCGTCCGACTCACACCAGTCGTAAGAGCGCTTATGCCGCCCAAGTAGTTACGACTGATTGTTTCGACTTGATCGTAGACAAGTCGCCGATTTTCAGTCGCCGATAGTTGTATCGCGTCGTAAGGGCGACATAAGCTGGGCTTATGGCCCGATTCAAACTAAGCATGAGGCAGTGTGTTTATAGTCTATTTCCATTTTCTATGAGTGCGTGTAGTTATCGACTGAAAGTTTGGGAGCCGCGGTGGCCCAGTGAGCAGGATGCGGGCTCGCTAGCCAGGAGGTCAAGCAATCTGAACGACAGACTCACCCTACCTGCAGAGAAGTGACTCTGACACACTGAACAGCCATGATAGCTACATGCCATTATCGTCACAGGTCGCGAGGTCAACGCACAGAAGTCAGTTTGTAAACAAACAAACAAAAGTACAATGCCTTCGACAAACTGAAAACCTGCGTCGTATCAGGGTTTTCTGTGCAATAACACGAACATAACTCGAGATTGAATAATAATCCCCGGAAGAAAATGGGACTGACTGATAAGCAAGTTTAAACGGACATTTGACACACGCGGGGCCGCACTATTGGCACTATTTTGTGCTTCGGTCGGGTCCATTTCACATATACACAATCATTACTGCTAATGTTTTTAGTGTGGGGATTGACTAATAGTTAATGCATTTCAGTTCTAAACGAAAATTTAAAACTTTAACGCAATATTAAAAAATAGCCAAATTCTGGCTGGGATTACTAAGCAAAATGGCCATTCACTGGATACGTGCGAAAAAAGGCCAGCTACCATAAATTTCGTCAATTTGGTTACGTACGGAGGTCATGGTTTCGTTAACTATGATTACTGAAATTTCTCGGCATACACCGAGATCGAAACAGGGACCCCCTAGTTAGCGAGCCCCAGGAACTAACGCGCTTTGTCACCATCTGTAATGACAGCTTCTCGGGTTGACGTATAGAAATATTCTTAATGTTTCCGTTCAACCTTTACCCGTAATGGAATAATTCGATATTGACGTCATCAACACTGAAAAATCTTTCAATATGGCGTCCCGAAGGTCTAGCTTTACAATGTGTTCAGTATATTATTTTGGATGTCGAAACTGACTTGTCAGTCTGATTTCTAATCTTTCCAATTGACTTGTGCTACATTGAAGACATCATTTGACATAGACATTATCTATAATTTAGTGTGATATTTTGAACGGAGTTGTATAGAATGCCTTTAACGTATGATTCCAGTAGTTGTCATCGTCCTCCGGTTTCCTTCCACTACTAAAGACCACTACGCTCAAGTGAATTATTGAAATAAAATTAAGACCATATGTTCTTAGGCGTAGGAGCCGGGGTAGGGGGGTCAAAAAATTATTTTCGGGCAATGAAAAATTCGACGCCCTTTTTTTGTCTAATAATGTTTATCGAAAAAATATAACTAACTTATCTCTATGAGATCCACACTGCCCGAAAAAAAGTTTTTTTCGTCTTTTTTCTTGTCCACTGCATGCCCGAAAATGTGCATTCGGGTGATTATTCCTTTCATTTAAAGCCAATTAGCGTGGGAATTTATTTTTTAAACCAATCACAGTAGCCAGATCTATGGTGACGTCAGTGAGAACATTGTGTTGAAAGAAAGTAGTTAGATTCCCAGCAACCAAAATGATAAACCGAAATGAAAAAAAAGTTCTAGTTTTAATAATACAATTATTAGATGGCGTCAAACCCCCAACGATTTATACTATAATATTAATACTATTAATAATATAAACTGTGCTGAGTAATTATTATCTAAAAACACGGTGTTTAAAATAAGGACGGTTTAAACAAATAATGTACTTACTTCTATTTTGATCGTAAATGGAATGGAATTTAACGTAATACTGTTCTGCACCTAAATATGGCCATACGCGATACAGTGTGCTATGAGGGAAATTTTGCCCGGGCTGCGGCTCTACCACCTACTCTTATATCGAGATCCAATTGCCAGGGGATATTTTACGTGCACATCAAGTTGTACACCCGATCTCGGTTTTTTCGTCCCATGCGAACGACTAAAAAGCTGTCCGCCTTCCTGCATTACTGACAAGGGGAAACCACGCCGGAGAATCTGGATGAACTTTCTCGGCCAATTCGAGCAGCCGTATCAAGATCACCATAGGCGATGAATAAACATATTAGCTACAGAATGTAGCCCAAAGTAACCCAACCTCGTTGGTTTTCTCCGGGTCCTCCAGCTTTTTCCCACTGCTAAAGACCCCTACGCGCAAGCGAATTATTGAAATAAAATTGGACCAAATGTTAGTTCCGAAATGACCTAGTTTGTGCAGAGTGGACGTTAAACCCCATTTCTCTCTCTCGCTCTCGCCCCAAGCACGATATTCAAGTTAACATTAACTACAATGTAATACTATAATTAAAAACAAAAATCAATGTATAAGAAAGACTAAAAGGGGGGTAGGATGACCGAATTGTTAGCGCGTGCGTATTGTATCATAATATTTTTCAATGAATAAACTGGCGTGGTTTCGATTCCTCGGTTGTGCGTGACAAGGAGTAGGGTCGCCTGTAGAACCTCGTAGGGTTTCTGTAGGTTCACAGGTTTCCTCCCACCGCTTAAGACCCCTACGCGCAAGCAACAGGTTGAAATAAAATCACGAACAAGTTGAAATAAAATCACGAAATGACCTTGTTTGTGTCGCGTGTACGTTAAACCCCATCCCTCTATCCCTCGCTCTCTCTTTAGAATAACTAAAAGTTAAAACTGTAATCGTCGCCACAAGGGTTTTTTTTGAAAATTTATTAAGAGCAGTCAACCCTAAAGTAAAAGGTAAATTGAAGTTTAGATCAGTTTCCACCGACATAAAGACTTACTGCAACCAAAGTGGGTTGGATGGCCGAATGGTTAGCACGTGCATGATCATTCGGCAAACCTCGACAGATTCCGGTGCCCTACATCTAGACTCGGCTGTATGATGAAGTCCGCCATTTTGGAACTATTTTAAAGGACCCGGATAAACGATGGCTGCCCCCGTGGCCATGGAGATTATATCAACAAACTAAAAAATGGCTCCCAGTCCCCCCATAGAGATTATATCTAGAAAAGATGCCATTTTGGGACTATTTTGTGAAAGCGGCACGTTTTCCTGTTGAAGTAAATCGGTAGTTGACTAGCCGCATCGCAAATGTATGGTCGTAGGTACATATCAATTACTATCATACATCCGAGTCTAGATGTAGGTTACGGAGAGTACCGGAATTTGTCGAGGTTTGCCGAATAGTGCATGATGTATTATAAAGCCTGCCGTTGAATCAACTGGCGTGGCTTCAAATCCCCGGTTGTATGTGACAAGGAGAAGGATCGCCTGGCCAACCTGGTGGGATTTTTCCGGGTCCCCCCTTGCTAAAGACCCCTACGCGAAAGCGAATAATTGAAATAAAATTAAACCTTATGTAAGTCCCGAAATGACTTAGCTTGTGTCGAGTGGACGTTAAACCCCATCTCTCTCGAGAGATGGGATTGAAAGTAATATTATTGAAGTTTCAAAACCGCCTCCCTACGGATAATTAATGCGAGAGAGAGAGAGAGAGGGAGAGGGGGAAAGAGAGAGAGCGAGAGAGAGTTTAACGTTCACTCGACACAAACTAGGTCATTTCGGGACTAGCATTTGCTTTAATTTTATTTCAACAATTCGCTTGCGCGTAGGGGTCTTCAGCAGTGGGAGGAAACCGGAGGACCCGGAGAAAACCTACGAGGTTGGAAAGGCGACCCCACTCCTTGTCAGGTACAACCGGGGATTCGAAAACACGCCAGTTGACTTATTGATAGGCTGATATTTAATGCAAAAATTCAACTGTACCATGAATTAGAATCTGAAAACAATGTTGTTGTTATTTGGTTGACCTTGGCGTTGGAAATAATAGTAGTGGATATTAATTATATAGATGAAGGTTATCAATGACTTTTCTAATTAAGTCAATTGATCTTTTACCGTGGTCAGAGGTAAAAAGCTAATCACTTCATTAATCATTTTGACGTAAAACCCGCAAATACGCAAAATTGATATGGATTATCTAGCTCCTTCAAAAGATGAAGACTATTGGTTTTCCACCTTTTTGACCAGTTTCTTTTTACAAACTCCAATTATTTACCTAGCTATCTGAGATTGATATTGCGCTCGGCAAACCTCGTCTGATTCCGGTACCCTACATCTAGCCTTTGCTGTATGAGGGTGGGTGATATGTACCTACACCTATACATTTGCGATGAGGCATCGGTTTTACTTATTAGGAAAACTTGCGCTTTTACAAAGAAGTTCTCGCAATGGCTTCCTTTGAGTGTGTCGAATATTCATATCAGTGCAAACTCGTCCTTGTCTGAAGAAAATCGGATAACAAACTTGAAAGAAAAATAGATCAGACTTTGAAATCTTGGCATGATACAACATTCATCAAATGCGTCGTAACAGGCAACGCCGTTGATAATCTGGTTAATTGAAAGTAGTTCTAATGATGGACCTCGTTACACGACCGAGGCTAGATGTAGGGTACTGGGATCTGCTGAGGTTTGCCGAATCAGGATCCCCCCTATCATGGTTTTCAACAATTTTTGAATACAAACTTCCAGAGTTAACCCCCTTTTGTTTCGTAATGTATTATCTACGTAAGTAATTGTTACGAACTCGTATTATAACTTTATAGGCTGCGATTATGTACCTACATTCGATCCCCCTATCATGGTTTTCAACAATTTTTGAATACAAACTTCCAGAGTTAACCCCCTTTTGTTTCGTAATGAATTATCTGCGTAAGTAATTGTTACGAACTCGTATTATAACTTTATAGGCTGTGATTATGTACCTACATTCGATCCCCCTATCATGGTTTTCAACAATTTTTGAATACAAACTTCCAGAGTTACGAACTCGTATTATAACTCTATAGGCTGCGATTATGTACCTACATTTCTATTTTCAGATTTATGTAAAAATGTTGTTCTCTGTTTTATAAAAAGGGCTAGCTAATGGATTTCAATAAGTATAAAAAAACGAAACAAAATATAGATCAGGGGCCAGTTGCTCAAAGCTCCGTTATCTTTTAACGATCCGTTAACTTTAACGGAGAGGAAGATTGTTGCTGGAAATAAAGGCCCCGAACATTTTGTGGTGCAAATTTTTCCTACAGATTTATGCTAATATAAAAAATAAAGTATTCTATAGTGTTTTCTGTAGTAAACAACTTGTTATCAAGATATGTCCGTTAAAGTTTAACGAATGGTTAAAATAACTTAGTTTTGAGCACCCGACCCCTGTACTTTAATCAGATTGGTTCCTCAAATTATAAGTTTAGTATCAGTGAATAAAACTCGATTTTTTCGTATGTCAGTACGGGGTTTAAATATCCTACTTTATGCACTGATTTCGTTAGACCGACATACGCCACGCAATGTGCCACGACCTACTTCTAATTCGAATTCAAACTGTTAGGGGTTCTTTTACGTGAACAACAATGTGTAAACGGAATCTAAGCTTTTCGTCTCAACCGAACGACTAGACACTGTTCTTGCGATCCAGAGACTTGCTAGTTAGCGAACAGTCGTCTTACTCACTGAGCCACCCCAGCTCCTTAATTCTTATATTAACAAGCTCGAATAGAAAGAGTGTTTACATGGTCTTTTTTTGTTAATGTTAATTTGGTATGGGTCTTCGTGTAAAGCCGTTGATACCCGAACGAACGTTAATGCCCAGAGTTCAGATTACAATAGTGGCGCCAGCGCGCCAGCCCAAACCAGAATCAGACCGAAATATACTTCCATAACTTAACTTAATAAGATGCACTATGTCTAGACCCGCCCACCCCATAGATTGTATATATATTTCACACAAACTGTTTTAGTCAATAATGTTAATGAAGTCTGCATATTTTAGATACATGCTTATTATTTGAAACATAACTACAAAATATTTTAATTAAACTTCTATTTTCATAACATACTATAATACGCCCAATTCCCGAGATATACTAATATCTTGCTCTAATTAATAAATGCATTTAATTAACAAAGTCTCGTATTCAATATTACCAAGATCTTATAATCAGTACAGACGGACTGGGTGGACGGATGGTTTAACGTATACGCGTTAGATCTAAGGGTCTGTCATTGAGTCAAATGGCGTGGTTTAGATTCCCCGCTTGTACGTGACCAGGAGTAGGGTCGACTGTCTAACTTCGTGGTTTTTTTTTCGATAAATCTGAAACCGGTAGGTTCAGTTATTTAAAGTTATGTTAACCATATCGATAGTGGATCACATTCCCGGTTATATATCAATACTAGCTTTATCTAGTAAACCATAAAAGTCAGATTGTCATCCTACAAACCAAACCCACTCATAAATAGTAAAGATCAAAGATGTCTGGTCAATTCCTATTATAGCTGGGGGGTTGGGGTGGCCTAGTGGTCTAGATTGCCGCGCTTCGACCTCTAGCTGGCCGGTCACCTCTGGCTTGCGGCTTCGGTTTCGAGCCCTAATATGAGTGTATGTGACATGGAGATAGGGGCGCCTTCTCAACCTCGTGGGTTTCCTCCGGGCACTCCGGTTTCCTCCCTCTGCTAAAGACCCCTACGCGCAAGCGAATTATTGAAATAAAAATTGAAAACCATACGTTAGTCCCAAAATGACCTAGTTTGTGTCGAGTGGACGTTAAACTCCATTTCTCTCTTCTCTCTCCCTATTATAGCTCAATGAAAAGTAACAAATGTTCAGTAAATTGTCACTTTTGATAGTAATATTAGTCGTTCAGTAAATGACGGTAATGTCACTTTGGATAGTAATATGAATCGTTCAGTAAATGACTGTACTGTATAGTATTATTAGGCCTTAATAGTCTAGTAAATACAACATTAGATAGTAATATTAATACACGTAGTTCAGTAATGAAAAAAAATGAAATGAAATGGGGTTTGGTGGGCTAATGAAGTCGGGTATACGCCATCCAGTGTGTTATGAAGAGCTACGGCTTACTCTGATTTCGAATACCATCAAGCTATCAAGGGTTCTTTTACGTGCACGTCATTGTGTACACAGGACCTCGTTTCTCATTCCTACACCATTGACAAGGGCGAACCAAACTAGAAAATCCGGATGAACTTTCGCGGTCAAAACCAGCCAACGTCTTACTCACTGAGCCTCCGTGGTTCCTGTGCAGATACTGACTGTATAATGACATATCGGGTTATAATATTAGTCAGAAAAACTCTGTGTTCCTCAGTGGAAGTTAAAGTCATTCGGTGGTCGCTGCATCTACAAAGTGGAACAAACTACCACCAGACCTTCATAGAAGTCCTACACTGAATAAATTCAAATCTGACTTGAAAATCTATCTGTTTAAATTACACTATTAATTAGAGACTTGTGTGTTATGCGCCATAAGCATGTTTGTGGATATAGCGCGTTATAAATGGACATATTATTATTGCATGCATGGTCGTCACACTCTCCCTATCGTGCTACATCGGCTGCTGCGCAGCATCGTGCCTGCGGCGTCACAGATTGTCAACATCTTATATAATTACATTGTCGGACCCCCCCCCCCCCCCAAAAAAAAATAAAAAAATAAAAAAAATAAAAATATTCACGGCTACGCCTCTGATTACATTACATTAACATGGGAGACTGCGCAGCATCGTGATATCTTATATAATTACATTGTCGGACCCCCCCCCCCCCCAAAAAAAAAAAAAAAAAAAAATATTCACGGCTACGCCTCTGATTACATTACATTAACATGGGAGACTACTAAACTAAGGTGTGCACTTTCATAACCCCGGACGATGTGCATTGTCTTACCTCTCACAGCGGTTCCACAATATATATATTTACCCAATCATCTTATAAGTCAGTGTTAAATTAAAATACATTATCAACCTTTCTCAAGAGGGGATATAGCTGGACAGATGACCTGTCCCGTGGTCAGGGAGACTTCAAGTGGACGCCGGTAACCCCATAATGCTTTTTTTATTAGGTAATTAACACAGCGGGTGCTGTATTAATTATTCATATAAAAAAGCTGATCACCTCTTTAAATATGTATGAATAAATCACAGCTGTCACCTGGTAATTATGTAATATAAACAAATATCTTGAACATATTATTTATATTTAATAATAACTCAGTAAGTAATAACCACTAATTACTTTTATCATAAAAAACTGTTAGTGTGTTCTACAATATTATTAAGAAATGCGTTCTGAATTATGAATTGAGAACGGGTTAACTTGGTTCTAAGTTTGGCCTGGTACTTTTTTTTTATGGTAAATTATGAAACGAAATGGGGTTTAACGTCCTACTGTTCTGCACTGACTGACTAATAAAGACGGACATACGTCATATAGTGTGCCGTTAGAGATTTTGTTCTTGGGCAGCGGCACTACGACAAACTCTTATTTCAAATTCTAACTGTCTAGGGTTCTTTTACGTTCACGATGATGTGTTCGCACGACCTCGGGTTTTTGTGCTATCCGAACGACTATACATTTTCCCTTGCGCGATCCTTCGTTTTGCACCACTTACAAGCACATACCACGCCAGAAACTCATGATAAACTTAGTTGGGATCTCCAGGTTAGCGAGCCAACCTCTTACTCACTGAACCACAGTGGATCACTGATAGGTATCAACAAAGTCACCTTCGTCATGACCAGTAGATTCTAAAGTCGCGAAGGAGTGGTCCACCCTTCATGACATAATATTACAGAAAATATTTATTTTGCTTCTTCAAGGAGGGCGCCTGACGTTTTTATATATAACATATTTTAGTGTATTGTGATCTCGCGTGGGGGGGGGAGCAAACTAGAGTTCTTGGCCCTGGCGAACAAACTGTAGGTAAATCGATGGCCATGCCATTGTTGTAATATATAACCCAATGTGCATAAGCAGACCTACGTGTAATATTAAAAATATATTATGCAACATCTAAATCTATCTATTGCATGTCTTTCTTTAGGCCGTAAATGTTGTATAAATTATTAATTAGACATTAATTAACTTATCACGACCATAATTAACTCCCAATGTCATCGTTAGCCTGTGATATTTAGTGTATTTGAATACGTGTTTTTGATTGATATTTTTTCTAGTGATATCAACCCCAGTATGATATGCAATTTTATATTTGACATGTTTCAAAGGAGAGCCCGTTTTTTAAAAGATATGTGATATCATTTTTATTTTAATATAAATCTGTATTTTAGATAATTATATATATATATATATGTCCAGTGTCCCATAGGCCGTCATGGCCGGGCGATGTTCTTTTTAATTAAGTTTTTAATTGGATTATGATATGTAAATGTACATCGTGTGACACTTTAATAAACACTACTTCTTCTTCTTTCTTCTTTAACGTAAAAATGTGTATTATAGTACCAACGTCAATTTGAATGAAATTTACAGCATATTATATTATGACGAGAACTGTCAACTCTTCTATCTGATCTTACCAAATGACTTTTTAAGATTTGATATTATTTCATTCAACACCATATCAAAGGCTTGTTCTTATATTAATGAAATTACTGTCCTAATTTTCTGCAGCAGGGGGTCTAATGACGACGGGAGAGGGAGAGATAAATGAGGTTTAACGTCCACCCTACACAAACTAGGCCATTCCGGGACTGACATGTGGTTTAATTTTATTACCATAATTCACTTGCGCGTAGGGGTCCTTAGCAGTGGGGGGAACCGGAGGACCCGGAGAAAACCCACGAGGATTGAAATTACGACGGGTGTGCTGTGAGCGAGATATTGCCTGCCGAGATGTTCCCCCGGACTTTATCAAACCCTTGAAAGACCCTTCACCACAGACAATAGACATTGTACCGAACAGTACACACCTTAGCGTGCACGTATATCAACCACTGACAGTTCTTCGGTTTCTTCCTGCAGTAATGATCGACACCAAATTGAAAACAGGTCTCAGTCAGGCCTAATTTGCTACCCTTGTAAACTGGCGAGATTATTATTATTATTAAAAAAACCTCAGCCAATCCTCGTCAAATTGCTATTTTCATGTAACCGATCTTTTACGTTTACTTCAAATTCATAGACAGAAACCGGGATTCCATGTCAGAAGTTTCTGGTCGATGTTAAACGGCTGCTCAACATCAGACGCCAAATTACCAGGAATAATTATTACAGATTACACAAAAACATTATGAGCGGGTTCTTCGTAATTCAACTGCATTGCCAATTAGTTTGAAATAAACGAAGATAGCTCTCCTTACGGGTTATAAATAAAAGTCAACGAATCCTATATACTGAATGCATTGACTGGGTATTGCTGTAAGGGGGGTTGGGTGGGGGATGATCGAATGGTTAGCCTATTATTGAGTCAACTGGCGTGGTTTCGAATCCCCGGTTGTTCGGGACAATGAGTAGGGTCGCCTGTCCAACCACGTTGGTTTTCTCCGAGTCCTCCGGTTTCCTCTTACTGCTAAAGACCCCTACGCGCAAGCGAGTTATAGGTATAAAATTAAACCATATGTTAGCCTAGAAATGACCTAGTTTGTGTCGAGTGAACGTTAAACCCCGTTTCCCTCTATATCAACACAAACCCTCTATTTTTCGGAAGACACCTCCTGGCGATCATTCGAATGTGTTCAAAAGTAGGATGAGCTTTCCCCTTCTCAGTTGTGCCTGACAAGAGCTGTCTAGTCGTTCGGATGACACGAAGAACCGAGGTCCCGGTGTGAAAGGCAATTGAAATTACAAAGAACCGAGGTCCCGGTGTGAAAGGCAATTGAAATTAGTACGATTTCGACGTTAAATCATTCATCACAAAATGTTTTCAAATAGAGTTGATTATGCACTGGAAAAGTAAATTAATGTCTAATTGGTTTTCGATAACATTTCAGGCCTCAAGAAAGACCATCTATATAGGCAGATTTTGCATTTGCATGTTTAACCAATGTAATCGGATCCATGTTTTCAAGCGTGTTCCTAAGCTAAAGTGGACAGGTGGTTTATAACGAGATCACTGTAAACAAAAAATCACCCCGACATAGACAGTAAATCTAAATTATCCTTTACCATTTTATTCAATTTAATAGAAAGCATATTTCTACAGAAATCTTGTTATATGTATTTTTGGCGCGAGACCAGAGTGTAATGATTTACTCTCTGGAATCAATTCGTGTAATTTTATTGGCAGTAATCGGCTTTGTATAGATTGCATCGTTAAAGTGGCTTGTCCTTGGAGCTCCGTCCCACCAAACAGGAGAGAGAGGGAGAACGATAGGGATCTTTAGCAGTGGTAGGGAATCGGAGGACCTGAAGAAAACCCACGAAGTTGGACAGGCGACCCTACTCCTTGTCACGTACAACCGGGCAATCGAAAGCACGCCAGTTGACTCAATGGTAGGCCTTATGATACAACGCGCATGCGCTAACAAATGGACCATCCAACTCCCCCACCAAACAGGAGCGATTGTGACAAAGTGAGCATGGCGCTGGTTCGCTAACTCGGGGGGTCATTTGTTTAATTCCCTTGTTGGCCAAAATATATTCTTCTAGTCTAGTTTGACCGTGTCGGTTCCGTGTTTGGTCCCTTTGTTGGTTGAGAATGTTCCTTTGCGAATTCCAAGCCAGGCTTCACAATTTCGGTGGTCCGTCGAGCCGTTCCGATGGGACCAAAAATCCGAGGTACTATATATATACATTGGTGTGTACGTTAAAGTGGCTGTTGGTGATTCTGTTGGGGAGGTGCCCGTTATGCCGCCGACCCGTTATGCCGCCGTTAGGATGGGGTGGGGTTAGGGTAAAACGACACGCTCCCATTATGTTGTAGGATATGTTTTTATTTGTTTATTACAAAATGGCACACGGAACCATTGGGTACACGTCTCTGTTATTTGTGTCTTAAATACATGGATCCTACAGTAACGTTTCACGACAACATAACACCATCAATTCGTGTTTTTAATTTCAAATTTTACGGAAACAAAAATTGAGTCTCAGCTCCTTTAACGTAATTTGAATAAAAACAGTTTTAATTGGGTTTTTTAGCAGTCTGTCCTGAACATGGTATACAGCAGACTAGGGTGTTCTTTCGTTTTTGTTATTATGTTATTTTATATATTTTCCTTACATCTTCCAGACGTATAATACATGTAATAGGATATTATTATCTGGCGCTATATTATCTATATATATATATATATACCATGCAAGATTAAGAGTAAAATATAGAGTAGTCAACAACCACAATTTTTAAAGAGGCACCATGTCAGGGGGAGGGGGGGGGGGTAAAGTAAAATATCGGAAGCTTCCAACCATATTGTTTAAAGATACCCCATGATAGATAGTAGATTACCACCATATTTTCACCCCCCCCCCCCAAAAAAAGAAGAAAACAACAAAAAAAAAACAACACACAAACATGCCAGGCAGCGAAAGGGTGCAATATTGAGAAGTCTATGGCCATATTTTTAAAAGTTGCACCATGCCAGACAGAGCAAGGGTTGAATGTAGAGTAGATTATCACCATATTTTTAAAAGAGATATCATGCCAGAAAGAGCCAGGGGTGAATAAAGAGTAATCTATGGCCATTTTAAAAAAAAGACACACCATGCCAGGCAGAACAAGAGTGGTCTTAACCTACCATCATTTTCTTTAACGATACACCATGCCAGTCAGAACCAGGTTGGATAGAGTAGTCTACGACAATAATATTTTGCTAGACCAATTTATTACCTAATGTTTTTTTTAATGTTTTTAGTTTCCAATGACTTCTAACAATTAGCCTGATGCGTTTCAGTTTATAATAGTAATTCTTACATATCTTCTATATTAGCCTAAATATAGTCTGATTACAGGCAAAGTGCAGAAATGGAATGGGGTTTAACGCCCCACTAATGTTGCACCAGCCTGACAAATTGCAGACCGACGGGTAATGGAGGAGAATGGACTACACAATCCAGATGGCTATGCGGTACATTTGGCCCTGGTCGTGGCGCTACGGCGTGTGCTTATATCGAATTACAACTGAAGTGGTCATCTGGCTTATCTTTTTTTATATAAACATTATTATTATTAATTTAGATTTGAATAGATATTTTCTAAACATATGATTAAGTAATTAACTGTTTTACTGGTATTTATTGCCTTAAATTATATTATATGTAGTGTCTCATACGCCTTTGTAGGCCAGGAATCATTTGTATTATCAGAACTAACACAATTATATGGGAAAACAATCACTGGTTTATTATACACAAACACGACGTTTCGATAAGTATCCTCTTATCGTTATCAAGCACAATGATATTTAGTAAACTAGATGGTATATATATATAAAAATGTACAATATGAAGCCATTCTTAATTAATGTTATGGATTACAAGGGTCACCGTGATTATAGTTAATCAGTTAACCGACAAAGAACTTTGATACACTACAATTACATAAAAATAAAGAATATAGATATAAAAGAAACCATTTAGCAAATAGATAGCAGTGTTATGAATTAACAGTTGTTTTAGGCTTGTAACTAAGAAAACACCACTGGATGACTAGGATCTGAATATACACAAAACCATAGTGTGTCCTACCATAATAAGCATAATTAACTAAGAAAACATAGTGATATAGTTCCCGAGGTGTGACGGTTGACAAAGAAACTTAGGGTTGGGAAGAGAATAAATACAACATTATTAAGCGTCTATAATTGATTATAATTAATTTTAGATAACTGCATCATAGGCCCTAGGAATAAACAGTCCCAAATCTCTATTTAATTCTGGTGCAAATCTTTTTATATGTATGGCTTCTTTTAACTTCCGAATTTTCTTGTTGTGTTGGTTTTTGGCCAGAATTTCAACATTGTCCCAATCTATTGTGTGTCTTGGGTGGTCCTTTAGGTGCTCTGCTATGGCCGATGTGTTGGTAGGGGCTCTTGACTTGTGTTCTAAAATTCTTTTTTCCACTGGTCTTTTGGATTCTCCGATGTAGATCTTTTCACATGTTGAGCAGTTAATTTTGTAAATGGCTCCTTTTGGCTGTGTGGGAATGGTTGGTTGTAGTTTTCCATTTGCTTTCAGGATCTGTTTTAAGGATGTGGGGATAGTGAAAAAGGTGTCTATGTTTGACTTCTTTAACAAACGGCTAACTCGGTAACTGAGATCCCCGTAGAACGGCAGGGTGACACTGATGGGGGATTTTTTTGGCTTCTGTTGGTTACTTCTGTTGTTATTTAAGGTGGTCTGAATCTGTTTGTTTACTATAGTAGGGGGATAATTATTTAGGTTGCAGAACACATGACGTAAGTGGTCTAATTCCTCGTTGAGGTATTCTGGTTCACATATGTTCACGGCTCTGCGTACTAAGGTGGATATGAGGGCTGTTTTAACACTGTGGGGGTGACTTGAGTTATAATGAATGTACTGGTCTGTATGCGTCGGTTTACGGTAAATTTTGGTTTTCATGAGACTTGTTTTTTTGTGGACGTGAACGTCTAAAAATGGTAGAACTTCTTCTTTCTCGGTTTCTATAGTGAATTTAATTCTAGGGTGTTGGTTGTTTAGGTGATCTAACAGTGCCATAGGTTGATCCTGTTCATCCAAGACAACAAAAGTGTCGTCAACTTTGCGAAGCCAAACCAAAGGAGTAATGGGGGATGTGCTTAGGGCGCGTTCTTCAAACAACAGAAGTAACCAACAGAAGCCAGAAAAATCCCCCATCAGTGTCACCCTGCCGTTCTACGGGGATCTCAGTTACCGAGTTAGCCGTTTGTTAAAGAAGTCAAACATAGACACCTTTTTCACTATCCCCACATCCTTAAAACAGATCCTGAAAGCAAATGGAAAACTACAACCAACCATTCCCACACAGCCAAAAGGAGCCATTTACAAAATTAACTGCTCAACATGTGAAAAGATCTACATCGGAGAATCCAAAAGACCAGTGGAAAAAAGAATTTTAGAACACAAGTCAAGAGCCCCTACCAACACATCGGCCATAGCAGAGCACCTAAAGGACCACCCAAGACACACAATAGATTGGGACAATGTTGAAATTCTGGCCAAAAACCAACACAACAAGAAAATTCGGAAGTTAAAAGAAGCCATACATATAAAAAGATTTGCACCAGAAATTAAATAGAGATTTGGGACTGTTTATTCCTAGGGCCTATGATGCAGTTATCTAAAATTAATTATAATCAATTATAGACGCTTAATAATGTTGTATTTATTCTCTTCCCAACCCTAAGTTTCTTTGTCAACCGTCACACCTCGGGAACTATATCACTATGTTTTCTTAGTTAATTATGCTTATTATGGTAGGACACACTATGGTTTTGTGTATATTCAGATCCTAGTCATCCAGTGGTGTTTTCTTAGTTACAAGCCTAAAACAACTGTTAATTCATAACACTGCTATCTATTTGCTAAATGGTTTCTTTTATATCTATATTCTTTATTTTTATGTAATTGTAGTGTATCAAAGTTCTTTGTCGGTTAACTGATTAACTATAATCACGGTGACCCTTGTAATCCATAACATTAATTAAGAATGGCTTCATATTGTACATTTTTATATATATATATACCATCTAGTTTACTAAATATCATTGTGCTTGATAACGATAAGAGGATACTTATCGAAACGTCGTGTTTGTGTATAATAAACCAGTGATTGTTTTCCCATATAATTGTGTTAGTTCTGATATGTCTCCAATCGCTAAATGCCACTAAAAGATTATGTTCAACATCAGTATGGGGATGAGGCATTTAAGTGTGTACGTCAGCTTAGTAAACTGGAAGGTAAATATATCCAAGTGTGCAACAACCTAACTTTTCTTATGAGATGTAGAGACAGTGATATTGTACCTAATGGATTACAGCTAAAGGGGCCAGTCAGTTCCAACTTAGCCAACAAGATACTTCAACGAGCCAGCAAGTCTCTTGTCCGAGAACGCATCCAACACCACCGGAACACCAAAAATCGCCTCCTATGTGTAATCAATGGATTACAACAAGCTCTTAAAGACCAACTCACTAATGAAGATTTTACCAATATTCGGCATATACAAACATCAACCAATCTAGCCCACTCAGACCAAATTAAAAAAGGTCAACTGAAGAAATTTGAGCAGCTGAAACGGAACAGGCAATCAACTACACAATCAAATACAAACCAATTTAAAACAGATTTCCTCACCAAAACAGTAGTTAACCTCAGTGATAAAGAACTCAGTGAGGATCAGATCAACCTGCTTTCCAAAGGCCTCAAGCATGCACCCTGTCTACCACCAAAAAACCATGATGACCTCATCGCCAATGTAGAGAAGGGCCTTAGACAACTGGCACCGGGTGGCAAAGTTGATTTTCTACGCCACCAAATAGCTGACCTGATAACCAAATCCAAAACCAAAAAGAACACCAACAGGATCAGTAAAAAAGATAAGGAAGCCATTCACAACCTGAAAGATGACAAGTCCATTACCATAATTCCTGCAGACAAAGGGAAATCAACAGTGATAATGAACACTGATGACTACAACTTCACGGTCAATGAATTACTTAAAGATAATACCACATATAAGAAAATTAGGAAAAACCCGACAACAACACTTGAAAAACAACTGAATGAAAAATTAGGAAAACTTCAACACCAGCAAGAGATCACTAAAGAACTCTTCTACCAGTTGCGACCTAACCACCCACGCCCGCCGTACGCCCGCGCCACGATAAAAACTCATAAAAACCCAATTAAAGCTAGGTTACTTGTCTGCTCTAGAGATTCAGTGTTCTACAATGTTTCCAAACACCTGTCTAAGCTGCTTGCCATATTAGGAACATCATCACCTTCATTCATCAAAGACTCTACTGAATTCTGTCATAAAATCCGAAACATCACCCAGCCTGGAAGAATTGTATCCTATGATGTAACAGACCTGTTTACCAATGTTCCTCGCCAAGAAGCCACTGAAGTTCTCCGTTCTCGTATAGATCAGTTAGTAATTCCACTGGACACCAAATTAACCACCAACAGCATCGTCGAACTTATTAACATGTGTTTGGACTCTACCTACTTTACATGGGGCGACGACTTGTACCAACAAATTCATGGATTACCAATGGGAAGCCCCCTGTCACCGCTTATGGCTGAAATTTTCCTAACTGAATTTGAAGAACGCGCCCTAAGCACATCCCCCATTACACCTTTGGTTTGGCTTCGCAAAGTTGACGACACTTTTGTTGTCTTGGATGAACAGGATCAACCTATGGCACTGTTAGATCACCTAAACAACCAACACCCTAGAATTAAATTCACTATAGAAACCGAGAAAGAAGAAGTTCTACCATTTTTAGACGTTCACGTCCACAAAAAAACAAGTCTCATGAAAACCAAAATTTACCGTAAACCGACGCATACAGACCAGTACATTCATTATAACTCAAGTCACCCCCACAGTGTTAAAACAGCCCTCATATCCACCTTAGTACGCAGAGCCGTGAACATATGTGAACCAGAATACCTCAACGAGGAATTAGACCACTTACGTCATGTGTTCTGCAACCTAAATAATTATCCCCCTACTATAGTAAACAAACAGATTCAGACCACCTTAAATAACAACAGAAGTAACCAACAGAAGCCAGAAAAATCCCCCATCAGTGTCACCCTGCCGTTCTACGGGGATCTCAGTTACCGAGTTAGCCGTTTGTTAAAGAAGTCAAACATAGACACCTTTTTCACTATCCCCACATCCTTAAAACAGATCCTGAAAGCAAATGGAAAACTACAACCAACCATTCCCACACAGCCAAAAGGAGCCATTTACAAAATTAACTGCTCAACATGTGAAAAGATCTACATCGGAGAATCCAAAAGACCAGTGGAAAAAAGAATTTTAGAACACAAGTCAAGAGCCCCTACCAACACATCGGCCATAGCAGAGCACCTAAAGGACCACCCAAGACACACAATAGATTGGGACAATGTTGAAATTCTGGCCAAAAACCAACACAACAAGAAAATTCGGAAGTTAAAAGAAGCCATACATATAAAAAGATTTGCACCAGAATTAAATAGAGATTTGGGACTGTTTATTCCTAGGGCCTATGATGCAGTTATCTAAAATTAATTATAATCAATTATAGACGCTTAATAATGTTGTATTTATTCTCTTCCCAACCCTAAGTTTCTTTGTCAACCGTCACACCTCGGGAACTATATCACTATGTTTTCTTAGTTAATTATGCTTATTATGGTAGGACACACTATGGTTTTGTGTATATTCAGATCCTAGTCATCCAGTGGTGTTTTCTTAGTTACAAGCCTAAAACAACTGTTAATTCATAACACTGCTATCTATTTGCTAAATGGTTTCTTTTATATCTATATTCTTTATTTTTATGTAATTGTAGTGTATCAAAGTTCTTTGTCGGTTAACTGATTAACTATAATCACGGTGACCCTTGTAATCCATAACATTATTAAGAATGGCTTCATATTGTACATTTTTATATATATATACCATCTAGTTTACTAAATATCATTGTGCTTGATAACGATAAGAGGATACTTATCGAAACGTCGTGTTTGTGTATAATAAACCAGTGATTGTTTTCCCATATAATTGTGTTAGTTCTGATATGTCTCCAATCGCTAAATGCCACTAAAAGATTACATTTGTATTATGTTGTATAATCTCTGTATATAATCAAGTAGTTTGTGACACTTTAATAAAATCTATTATTATTATTATTAATTTAGAATTGTATCTGAATAGGGTTCAGGGAACAGGCATAGTCTATATTACCCCCCCCCCTCGGTTATGTAAGTTAAGTTGAGTTGTACCTTTAATAAAAAAGTAAACACTAAAGCTTTATTTTTCTAAATGTCATAACCACACAAATTATTTTGTTAACATAGCAACATAGATCTGTTTTCTGTTTACAAACTAAACGAACATTAGAAATTTGAAGATAGCGAAAAGATGAAACCGTACCAGAGAAAATGTCAGCCAACATGTAAATTGCCTTCACATAATCTAAAGAATCTATAAACGGTTGTGTGGTGTATAAACGGAAATGCATTTCGTTGTTTCTTTGAAATGAAAAAATCGAGACAGCGTGAACCCGATGCACGTTTAATATCTTTAACCAATTTTTGTTTAATTTGCTGGATGACACACCCACACATACGTAATGTTATTTGACATTGAGCTAGGTATGTTTATTTAGTATTCCCATGTGAATATATTATTATACAAAGTCATGAAAGAGAGAGAGAAATGGGGTTTAACGTCCACTCGACACAAACCAGGTCATTTCGGGACTAACATTCAGTTGGGTTTTTTTTAAGTTTGTTTTAATAATTCGCTTGCGCGTAGGGGTCTTTAGCAGTGGGGGGAAACCGGAGGATCCGGAGAAAACAAAGTCATGAAAGCTAGAACAATTACAATATCTTTAACGAATAATCTAACTCTTGCCGAATGTCAAGCGTGTTATGCTGGCATGACACGTGTGGTTTTATTTGACGACTATATATAGGAAGTTGGGATTCATTGAACGATTCATTTTCTAGATATACACGCAAACATTGACAAAGGATATTTTCGTATAATATTTTAAATTTTACTTCTGTTTCCATCCGGGTATGAGAGGGCGTGGGAGGGGATGGCCGGGTATTTTGCGCGTGTGCATTGTATCACACGGTCTGCCATTGAGTCAACTGGCATGATTACGATTCCCCGGTTGACATGACAGGGTGTTGGGTCGTCTTTCCATCCTCTGGAGTTTTCTCCGGGTCGTCCGGTTTCCTACCACTGCTAAACGCCCCCACGCACAAGCGAACTGTTGAAATAAAATTGAACCATATGGTAAAAGGGGTTGGCTGGCTAACATAGAGGTTGCTTTTTGAATCCTATCGGAATTTTCCGGCGTGGTTCCCCTTTGCCAGGCGTGCAGGACGAAGGGCATGACAAAGAACAGTGCATAACCGTTGTGATTGCACGAAAAATCAAGGTTCCGCGGACATATTGGCGCACACCTGGCTCACCAGCTAGCACGCCCAGAGACGATTCCCCGGGACTTTCCATTCCGCTTAAAGGGACTGTCCCGAATATAACAGAGCCTCAAAAATAAAAGTCCGAGTCTGTATGAAATATAGAAGAATGGTGTATATACCCTGACTCAAAATTTCAGCTCAAAATATTGAGTAGTTTGGACGTGAGCGTTAAAACAGCTTATCCGGACACGTAACCCTTTTAAGATTTCGGGTCAGTTCATTCGTTGGGTGACCCGATAATCGATTCCCGTTCCTCTAGAGGTCTACACGGTGAATGGTCCATGTGCTGTACTTGATAACAAACGGTAAATTTCACCGAAACATTATTTTTATGAAATAAAAGTCTGGTTTTATCATATCACCGCATAATACAGTTTGGGACACCGGACTCCATTTCAAGATGAAAACTGTGGGTTTAAGTTGTTTGTAAACGTATCACATATTGAGTTAGTTTCTCGGCCCTAAGGTAGGGGATCTTAATGGAACTTAACACAAAATTAAAGAGTTTTATTCTCAAAAACATTATCGGGATTGACCCTTTAACCTCTGTCAATATTCTGGTGTACTGCACACAGCGATACACCTACGTCAAATTTCGAAAATTTCTCAGGCGGAGCTAGCTGTAGACAGACAGTTTGAGATGTAGTGCAGGAGGGTATGTTACAACCCCTATTGTAATAACAACCCCTATTGTAATAAATGTAATAAATGTAATAAAATTTCAATCAACCCCTATTGTAATATCAACCCCTATTGTAATAAATGTATATAACCATACAATAATTTCGACATCTAAATGAAAAAGTCTATGAAATTTGATAGCCATCTGAGTATCCATATCTAGAAGTAATGGCATGCGTTTACACTGCATAGATATATTATTAAACACCACAACCGAAAACATGATTAAAGGCCGGAGAATTATTCAAATGGAATGTCCAACCCCTACCCCTATTGCAATCAATGATATTTAAATAAACGTAAAGTTGACACTCAATTTGATTAACTCTCCAAACGGCTGGCTTTGAGACATGATTTCAGTGGGGTTTTTTTTATCATAATATTCTATACAGTATAAAGATATACCAGTACTCTTACATATTGATACGGATATGGTAATCAAAATCCATCGTCATTTAAAGTTAGGTGTCGATTTTATTGACATGGCAAAACATATTTATTACAATAGGGGTTGACAGAAATTGTATTACAATAGGAGTTATGCCGTGTAACCACTATTGTAATATCAACCCCTATTGTAATAAATAAGTCTAAGTGTAGAGAAGGATTTTAAAAATGCTATAGGAGGGTTGTTTTATCTGATATGCACACGGAAAAGATGTTCAAAGTTCCCAGACGACAGATACTTCAGAGAAAATACGTGTATTTAAATACCATTGATTACAACAGGGGTTGACATTCCATTTTAGTAATGCTCCAAACGGCTTCAAAACATGTTTCGGTGGTTTTGTTTCATAATATTCTATGCAGAATTAAGCATAATATTACCTTATATATTGATACGCTAATGGTGATGAAAATCTATCGACTTTTACAGTTAGGTGTCGATTTTATTGGCATGTCAAATACATTTATTACATTTATTACAATAGGGGTTGACAGAAATTATATTACAATAGGGGTTACGTCGTGTAACCCCTATTGTAATATCAACCCCTATTGTAATAAATGTGGCTAAGTGTAGATAAGGATTTAAAAAATGCTATAAGGAGGATAATTTAATCCGATATGCATACGGATTATTTTTTCTGATGTGAACATGGAAAAGATTTTCAATATCCTTAGACGACAGAATTTCCAGAGATAATAGTTTACGTTTATTCAAATATCAATGATTACAATAGGGGTTGCAATTTCATTTGACTGATTCTCCAAACAGTTTTAAGATATGATTTCGGTTGTTTAGTTTCATAATAATCTATACAGTATAAATGCATACCATTATCGTAGATACTGGTGCGGAAATGGTGATCAAAACCATAGAATTTTAAAGTTAGGTGTCGATTTTATTGACATGGCAAAACACATTTATTACAAATATTACAATAGGGGTTGACAGAAATTTTATTACAATAGGGGTTATACCGTGTAACCCCTATTGTAATATCAACCCCTATTGTAATAACTGTATTTAACTATAGATGAGAATTTACAAAATGCAATTGGGTCGATTATTTTATCTGATATGCATACCAAAAATATGTTCAAAATCCCATGACGACCGATCTTTCAGAGAATATACATTCCATTTGATTAATTCTCCAAATTGTTTTGAGACACGATTTCGGTGTGGGGTCATAATATTCTATACAGTATAGATTACAAGAGGGATTGACACTACATTTTAATAATCCTGCAAACTGCTTCAAAACATGTTTTCGGTGGTGTTGTTTCATAATATTTTATACGGTGTAAAGGCATAGTCCAGTACTCATATATATTTATACGGAAATGGTGATCAAAATCACGCTTGTTGTAAATGAATAATTTTTCCCAATCTTTTTTCTGGTCACCAAATTGTACTACTTTCCAATATTCCAATTAATAAATGATACAAATTTCATCTTAACACACCTAATTATAAAATTGAAAAAGTTTAACTACATGCCGTAACATGGTATGAAAAGCCTTACGTAAGCCTTTTCAAATGCAACCTGGATTTAAACATATTTTCGAACCCTCTGGACAAGTGAGATAGGTTATAATGGATAATTTACACAACAGGTAGGACACTGAAACATCTAGTAGTTAGCATTGGATGCGAATTCCGGAGACCGTCCTCCGGAATTCGGATTGGTTTTTCCCGCATTAAAAGTGGTGCGTCACATTACAGTTTTTTCGGATTGAATTCACGTCATTGAGTACACGAAAAAAATCTGTCTTTCGTCCAATCTGAACGACTACAGCCATCAGGCCCCCCGCCTTGCAACAGCAACACTAGTATGGGAAACCACGCTAGAAAATAACGTTGACTGCGAATAAACCGTTCAGAATAATTGTTCCGTGTTGAATTCGGAAAAATATACGGATTCGTTAATTCAGATACAGTTCGGTTTTTATCGAATTCAGTGTGGCGCCAAAGTCCGGAATAAGACTTTATTCTGAATTCAATGCAGGTTAAAGCCCTAGTGTGAACGCAGCTTAAAGGCTATTTTTTTCGGAACCTGTCAAGCCAGCAAGAGTGTTATTGTCCCTTTAAAGTTAGATGTCGATTTTATTGGCATGGCAAAACCTGTTTATTACAATTATTACAATAGGGGTTGACAGAAATCTTATTACAATAGGGGTTACGTCATGTAACCCCTATTGTAATATCAACCCCTATTGTAATAAAGGTGTCTTAAGTGTAGAGAAGTATTAAAAAAAATGCTATAAGGTGAATTATTTTATCCGATATGCATACGGAACATATGATAAAAATCCCCTGACGACCGATCTTTCAGAGATCATACTTTACGTTTATATAAATATCATTGATTGCAATAGGGGTTGGACCTTCCATTTTAATAATTTCTCCAAACTCCTTAACGGCTTTTAGTCATGTTTTCGGTTGTGGTGTTTCATAATATTTTATGCAGTGTAAACGCATGCCATAACTTCTAAATATTGATATTCAGATGGTTATCGAATTTCATATACGTTTTGATTTAGATGTCTAATTTATTGTATGGGAATATACATTTATTATAATTATTACAATAGGGGTTGATTTTACAATAGGGGTTAAGTAAAATTTTATTACAATTATTACATTTATTACAATAGGAGTTGATATTACAATAGGGGTTGACTGAAATTTTATTACAATTATTACATTTATTACAATAGGGGGTGTTATTACAATAGGGGTTGTAACAAGGGTACACCAAGAAAATGCGTCTAATCAGAAACGATGGGGTGAAAAACGTCAGTATTCATTTGTATTCGTCTTTCTGTACGCTTCTGACGATAATAAATCAATGGTAAATGTGTATGTAGACTGGCCCAGTCTCTTCTATTTATTTTACATTTCGATTTATATAAAAGTATTAATTTTTAGTAAACCAACACTTTCGTTTCCATTTGTATAAAAAAAAAATTTGAGTAAACCTGTAACCAGCACCAGAGACTGGACAATTTGCGAGCTTCACAATAAAATGGGCGTTCCTGTCATGTTTTACGTTGTTCCTTATTTGAAATGATTGACAGTTATCAAGCAAGCCCCGAGTCACGTGACATGAATCATGAGTCTCGACTGGAGTGCAAAGCAGTCATGCTTAGACCGTCTGAGGGTTGACGTCACGTTGTTGTTAGATATGTCGTGATCACGTGCACGACGTCACATGACCTACATAATGCAGGTTGACCTACTAGATGAGAATGAAGCTCTATTTGCCCAGTCTCTAGAGATAACGTTTTTTTTCGGGTTTTTTTTTGAGAGGACTGGCCAATTTTTGGTGTATGGAGGAGACTGGCCACCAGTCTAATGTGTATGTAAAGTCAAACAAACTTAACATCCCTAATCTATACAAATCTATATAGATTGGGGGGTTGGATGGCCGAATTGGTAAGGCACGTGCGCGCTGTATCATAAAGCCTGTCATTGAGTCAACTGGCGTGGTTACGAATCCCCTGTTGTAGGTGACAAGGAGTAGGGTCGCCTGTCCGACCTCGTGGGTTTTCTCCGGGTCCTCCGGTTTCCTCCCATGGCAAAAAACCCTATGCGCAAGCAAATTTTTGAAATAAAATAAAACCATATGTTAGTCCCGAAATGACCTAGTTTGTGTCGAGTGGACGTTAAACCACATTTCTCTCTCTTTCAATCACTTCAGACACAGAACATGGAGAATTCGTACAATAAAACCAGGTCTTCAAAATGGCAATCTGTAGAAAAGACTAGTTAATTTTTTATCAGTACAGTTTAATGGAAGCAGACGAATTGGTATGCACGATTTGAGCTAGTAAATGAGCTGTAAATATTTCAGCTAATCAGAGCTTACGTCAATGATCCAATGTCATACAATGACAATGCAAAACGGATTACATTTATAATCTTCCCATATAATAGCTAATTATAGTTGGCTTGCGAGTTGGCTTGCGAGAGAGAGAGCGAGAGAGAGAGACAGAGACCGATAGAGAGAGATAGAGAGATGGGGTTTAACGTCCTATCAATACAAACTATAAGGTCATTTGGGGACTTACATGTGGTTGAATGTTTTTTCAACAATTCGCTTGCGCGTAGGGGTCTTTAGCAGTGGTAGGAAACCGGAGGACCACGAGGCTGGACAGGCGACCCTACTCTTTGTCACCTACAACCGGTGATTCGAAACCACGCCAATTGACTCACTGACAGGCTTTATGATACAGCACGCACTTGGTAACCATTCGGATATCCAACCCCCCAGTTGGCTTGCATAAACGCAGAAATATGATAAAGACAAATGCAATGAAATTAAATTGGATTTAAAGTTCTACTGTACTGCTCCGACTGGGCTGATGGAAAAGTGAAATGAAATGAACTGGGGTTGAACGTCCTACTGTTCTGCTCCGACTGTGCTTATACGCTATACAGTGTGCTATGGGGGAAACTTTGACCGGGCAGTGGCACTATGGTCTAATCTCATATTGAATTCAACTGTCAATGGATCTTTCACGTGCACGCGAACGAACACACGGGACCTAGGTTTATTTTAGAATTTACATTTGTGTATTGTTCATTTAAATAAAATGAAATGGGGTTTAACGTCCTACTTATCTGCACCAAATCGGCTAATGAAGACGCGTATACGTATACGCAATACGTTTTGGGGACACTTTGCCAGGTCAGCATCTGCACGGCCGATGCGTATATCGAATTCCAACTAATGTACACTGCCCTTGTCAACCCCTCCTTCCTGTGGCACCGAGCCTGGAAAACCACACGTGAGAAGCCCGGGAAACGTTTTTGGCAACAACCTAGGTTAGCGAGCAAGCGCCTTAAGCCGATTTTCCACTAGGCGAATTTATTCGCGCGAAGCGAATTTGTTGAGTACATGCGCAGTATAATTTCAGACGGCCTGAAATTATACTGCGCATGCCTGTACTCATACTGCGCATGCCTGTACTCGAAACAATTCGCTTCGCGCGAACAAATTCGCCTAGTGGAAAATCGGCTTTACGCACTTGGTCACCGCCTTCTCGCCTACCTACATGCTTTCAGTTAAAGCCCCAATACAACTCTTGTTGTAGCTGAATAATATGTCCCAATCTTTATTCTGGTCGACGAATTGTACTATTTTACAATCTCTAATTAATTAATGATACAAATTTCATCTTAACACACTTAATTTAAAAAATTGGAGCAATTCAACTAAATGATTTGAAAAGCCTATACTAACGTAAACCTTTTCAAATGTGATTTGAATTCAAAAATATTTTCGAACCCCCTGGACAAGTAAAACTGGGTTTAATGGATAATTTACACAACAGGTAGGACAATTAAACATTTAGTGCTTAGAATTAGGCTATTATTTATTTTCTGGAGCTCTCAAGCCAGCAAGAGTGTTATAAGTTAATGCATGTTTATCACCCAATAATACATTCTAAAGTAGATATCGCTTGTGTGATAAATTTCATTATCTACTGCGATATCCCCTGCTTTCCATAAATTGGGTCAATCAAAAAAGGACTACTTTTTCATTTTCAAATAACAGTAGGCTTCATTTTTTTTATTTAAAGTAACTTTTTTCTTATTAAAAAGGAACTATTTTTATTTCATTGACCTTGAGGGAAACACTTGGTCATTATAAAGGACTTTGCAATGGTTGAAATGCTGTCAATAAATTGATGTATCACTACGCCATAATGTATTCAGGTTTAGTAAAAGTGGAATCTAAAGGAAAGAATTATATTTTTTCATTACTGCGTGTAAGAAGGGATTGGCTGATAAATAAAATCACCCACTCGTCTTTTTTATATCAAAAAAGACTTGTAGAAGATTCTCTATATCTGTGAGATTTTATTGTGTTTTTAAGCCAACGCACTGTGGTTTTCTGTCTACATCTTAACAGATAGCATATTTATAGCGGAATTGACATTTTTTAATTCATGCCATTCAAACTAAATTAGCACGGCGAGTTAATAATTACGAGCGATTTTATTTTCTTTAAAGTCACAATTTCAAATTGTTCAGTAATATTTTTAAAATTTATTAAAATAAAGCCTTAAAATCGATGGTATCTAAAAAGAGTTCTACCTTGTTAAAGAATATTCCAATTAATCCTATAAGCCCCCGGATCCATTCACTTGATTTGATAATTGTTTAGTTTTTGCAATGTCTATTTTCTGTCTTGTCCGCAGGTTTATCTTGTAGATTTTTTGTTTTGCGTGTAGTGCAGTCCTCCTGCATTTACTGATAGAGAGATGGGGTTTAACGTCCTATCAATACAAACTATAAGGTCATTTCGGGACTTACATGTGGTTTAATGTTTTTTCAATAATTCGCTTTAGCAGTGATAAACCGGAGGACCACGAGGCTGGACAGGCGACCCTACTCTTTGTCACGGGGATTCGAAACCACGCCAATTGACTCAATGACAGGCTTTATGATACAGCACGCACGTGTTAACCATTCGGATATCCAACCCCCCAGTTGGCTTGCATATACGCAAAAATATGATAAAGACAAATGCAATGAAATTAAATTGGATTTAAAGTTCTACTGTACTGCTCCGACTGGGCTAATGGAAAAGTGAAATGAAATGAAATGAACTGGGGTTGAACGTCCTACTGTTCTGCTCCGACTGTGCTTATACGCTATACAGTGTACTATGAGGGAAACTTCGCCCGGTCAGTGGCACTATGGTCTAATCTCATATTGAATTCAACTGTCAATGGATCTTTCACGTACACGCGAACGTACACACGGGACCTAGGTTTATTTTAGAATTTACATTTGTGTATTGTTCATTTAAATATATGCACCAAATCGGCTAATAAAGACGGGTATACGCAATACGTGTTGGGGACACTTTGCCAGGTCAGCATCTGCACGGCCGATGCGTATATCGAATTCCAACTAATGTACACTGCCCTTGTCAACCCCTCCTTCCTGTGGCACCGAGCCTGGAAAACCACACGTGAGTGGCCCGGGAAACGTTTTTGGCAACAACCTAGGTTGGCGAGCAAGCGACTTACGCACTTGGCCACCGCCTTCTCGCCTACCTTCATGCTTTCAGTTAAAGGCTCAATACCACCCTTGTTGTAACTGAATAATATGTCCCAATCTTTATTCTGGTCAACAATTTGTACTATTTTACAATATTCCAATTAATTGGTGATACAAATTTAATCTTGACACACCTAATTTAAAAAATTGGAGAAATTCAACTAAATGATTTGAAAAGCCTAACGTAAACCTTTTCAAATGTGATTTGAATTCAAAAATATTTTCGAACCCTCTGGACAAGTAAAACTGGGTTTAATGGATAATTTACACAACAGGTAGGACAATTAAACATTTAGTGCTTAGAATTAGGCTATTATTTATTTTCTGGAGCTCTCAAGCCAGCAAGAGTGTTATAAGTTAATGCATGTTTATCACCCAATAATACATTCTAAAGTAGATATCGCTTGTGTGATAAATTTCATTATCTACTGCGATATCCCCTGCTTTCCATAAATTGGGTCAATCAAAAAAGGACTACTTTTTTATTTTCAAATAACAATAGGCTTCATTGATTTTTATTTAAAGTAACTTTTTTCTTATTAAAAAGGAACTATTTTTATTTCATTGACCTTTAGGGAAACACTTGCTCAATATAAAGGACTTTGCAATGGTTGAAATGCTGTCAAAGAATTGATGTATCACTACGCCATAATGTATTCAGGTTTAGTAAAAGTTACTGCGTGTAAGAAGGGATTGGTTGATAAATAAAATCACCCACTCGTCTTTTTATATCAAAAAAGACTCATGGGAGATTCTCTATATCTGAGAGATTTTATTGTGTTTTTAAGCCAACGCACTGTGGTTTTCTGTCTACATCTTAACAGATAGCATATTTATAGCGGAATTGACATTTTTAATTCATGCCATTCAAACTAAATTAGCACGGCGAGTTAATAATTACGAGCGATTTTATTTTCTTTAAAGTCACAATTTCAAATTTTTCAGTAATATTTTTAAAATGTATTTAAAAAAAGCCTTAAAATCGATGGTATCTAAATATAGTCCTACCTTGTTAAAGAATAATCCAATTAATCCTATAAATCCTATAATTCACTATTTCCAGTTAAGGGATTGGCAAAAATATCATTTTCAACTTCAAATTCAAGCGTGACGATAGCTATTCCATCGCAGGGTATAAGAAAACAGGAGAGGTAATTAGGAGGTAATTGTGTGAGAATGATACCTGTGATCGTATAATAGTGGGTTGTTAATCTATTGAGCAAAAGACATAGAAATAATTGTGTTTTGACTTTCTTAGAAAATATGAAATTCTCGCTTAAAATATTAAATAAGTCTGCAGATTATATGCCAACCCTGTCTTATAGTGGCAGATAATATATATACATGTATATATTTATAGTAGAATTGACATTTTTCAGTTTATTACAATCATATGAAATTAGCACGACTAGTTATTATGGGCGATTGTAGTCTATTTAAAAAAAGGTGCAGTTTGTGATATCTGTCTTATAGTAAATGCAGGAGGACTGCACTACACGCAAAAAAAAAAAAAAAAAAAAAAAAAAAATCTACAAGATAAACCTGCGGACAAGACAGAAAATAGACATTGCAAACACGAAACAATTATCAATCAAGTAAATGGATCCAGGGGCTGTACAGTCCCGGGCCTGTTGTGGTACAGGCTTCACTAAAATGATTTACAAAAAAGACGTAACAAAAAAATGCGACCCATCTTGTCAGTGGTCGTTATAGGTACAGAAAGAGAGAGGGAGAAATTGGGTTTAACGTCCACTCGACACAAACTACGTCATTTCGGGACTAACAAAATGTGTTTATGGTTTAATTTTATTTCAATAATTCGCTTGCGCGTAGGGGTATTTAGCAGTGGGGGGAAACCGAAGGACCCGGAGAAAACCCACGAGGTTGGACAAGCGAATTATTGAAATAAAATTAAACCATTTGTTAGTCCCGAAATGCCCTAGTTTGTGTTGAGTGGACGTTAAACCCCAATTCTCTCTTTCCCTCTCTTACTACTGATCGTGTATGACATATGTGGTTACTTGTGTAGCGGAATTTATACAACAATATACTTACATTCGTAATTCTTATAACATATAATAGATCATGACTCATGCTGACACTATATAATTATTTCTTTGGGTTGCATTCCCAGTTGTTTTCAAATTGAGTGAAGTCTGTGTCACCACAGGCCCGGGACTGTACAGCGCAGTGGACGCTTACGGCTAGCCCCCGGATCCATTCGCTTTTTTTGAATTGTTTGTTTGTTGTTGTTTTTTGAGTATGGTGTCTTGTCGCTATGTTTGTCTTTTGTGTAAATCATATGTGGTGCAGTTCCCCTGCACTTACTAATAGAATTCTCGACAGCTAGAAACGAATTAAAACAGCCGACTGCTGCAGATTGCACAATTAAATTGAAGGTAAATGACCTAGGTAAAGTACAACGAAGATTTCAACTCTTAGGATATCCATTAATTATATTAAAGAGACTCGCTATCCCGGAGGTTGGGTGTTCGATCCCTGCATTGGCCGAGACAGTTCACCAGATTTTATGCCGTGATTTCCCCTTTTCAGTGATGCAGGGCGGAGGGACGACAAACAGAAGTCTCCTGTACACATTGACGTGTACGTAAACATCCCTTGGCAGTTGGAATTCGATATAAGAGTAGGCAGTAGCGCCGCTGTCCGGGCAAAATATTCCCGCATAGCATACTGTATGGCGTATGCTCGTCTTCATTTGCCAAGTTTAGGAACAGGACAGAAGGAAGTTAAACCCCATTTCATTTCATTTTTTATATAAAAGAGACGTCAAACAAAATCCATATGAGATTAATATGAGAACAAAGAGAAGCAGACATGTACCTACCTTGGTTAAATTCTACACGAGGTCTTTACTTTGATTTAAATTGTATTAGAATATTTCCCGTGTTCCTCAAACAGTGTTGAATTGTTTTCTTTTCTTTCTATCCAATTAAAACACACAAACACCTCTCATAATATATATTATACTTAAAGCACTGATGTAGATATGTAGATATAACTGTCAAAACACCACGTGGATAAGATATTAAACAATTTACTTTATATTGGAAATAATAATAATAAAACGGATAACGATAACGGCTCTGTGTGTAACGTTCTGAAAATAAACCGCAAACGTTTATCGAAAAATAATCTTTCACTGAAACGGATAACGATAATGGCTCCGTGTGAAACGTTCTGAAAATAAACCGCAAACGTTTATCGAAAAATAATCTTTCACTGAAACGGATAACGATAATGGCTCCTTGTGAAACGTTCTGAAAAAAAAAACGCAAACGTTTATTGAAAAATAATCTTTCACTGAATTATTCTCCCATACCTGTTACGTTCAGATTCCTTGCGCGTCATTCAACATCGAAGATCAAAACTCCACTGACTGCTTAGAAGAATATCAATCTATAATGCTTAATGATAAACAAAATTGACACCTTTGGTGACACACTGATTATTTGCAAAATCACAGGTGAATATCTGTTGGTTTTTTTTGAATGAATAAAATCACGATTTTAAATCCCTATAACACATCATAATGGTTGGTTATGTCATTGCCGAAACACGATTATTGTACGTGCAAAGTTTCACATCCAGGAGACGAAGACTTTCATTCACAATAAATCTGATATAGACTACTGGAGTTAAGTGGGTAGTGTCGTTCTAGATACGTTTATTACAGAGCTCCTAGCCTTGGTACCAAGATTCTTTTACTCCGTGTTGGTTACACGCGCTCTCCGCTCATTTATCAATAAATCCAAGTTGTGCCATGTCGTGTGTATTAGCAGGAAGGAAGGCAGGCAGGCATCAGCAGCAAGCCATATAACGCGGTGTGATATATATATATACAAGACATTTACAGGGAAAATTCTCAAGTACGAAAAGGTTCTTCCTTGAATTAAAGTATATAGACAATAAGGGAAAGGAAATGGCGTCATATTTCTATGTTCAATATTTCTGTACGCGCCGCACTTTTTAACGCCCTTTGCTTTGAACGTGGAGATTTGCAGGAACCATGACGTCATTGCCGTATTGTACTGAAGTAAACTGCTGTATCGGTATGTTCGTCTCGTACAGCCTAATAATCTCGTGACATTCAAACGACGACCAGCTAATTTCGAAATAATCCCTTGGTTTAATGGATATTACAATGGCGTGTTGAGGACATTTCGGTCTTTTAGGAAATAAAAGAGCAATCATATCCTAAATTTAAAAAACATTAAACCTTCCTTATACATCTTTTGATTTCGTTTTATGTTATATCAATTCACTAAACGTAAGTAGTTACCAGAAATTTTTTTTAATTAATATATTAGTAATTTTTTTTAGAACGTAGCTTAGCTCGACAGTAGCTTTATGGCGGTAGACATCAAGCACGTCAAATGTGTAGTGATTCAAATACAAACAATAACCGTATCCTCTTTATGACCACCCGAACACACCCAGGAAGTTTGAATTAATAATGAAATGGACCCGAAGAATATGTAAATAGTCCATCCTTAGAGAATCGCTCAGCCCCCGTGCCCATCCTTAACCAGGGGCCTGTTTCACGAAATTTTAACTTAAGATAAAATCCAAATTTTAGTACATACTTAAATCTGATTGGCTAAGCGCTAAAATCAATCTAATACTATCCAATCGAATTACTTAAATCGGATTTTATCTTAGTTAAAATTTCGTGAAACAGGCCCCAGGGCCGTATGTAGGATTTTAAAAAAAAAGTGGGGTGGTGGAGCGAGCCAAACAATCCCTAAGTTATTGAGCGCGGACCGGCGAACGGCGACCGCCACAGGCGCTAGCTCAGTCCTCCCCTCCGCTAATTTTTTTGTTTGAAAATTAGTCTGTGGAAACAAAATACGTTTTCCACGCTCTTGGAGCCGCAATCAAAGTCGCTATCAAGTGATCCCGTGGCATGTGTCAATTTCGGTGGCGCTATTTCTCATTTTGATATTAAACACACCAAAAAAAGAAACTTCCTGTCCTCTAAACTAGAACTAGGGCGACCAAAACGAGAATCTCTAATAACAAATGAACCCTCCAATGTCATGTGGTGGGGCAGGCGCTGGCCCAGAAAGGGGTGATCGTAATAACACTACAGAATAAATGGCGTCTATTCTTTATTGCTAAGTTGGATTAACTTTGAAGGTTCCTCGTTCTCAATAGATAATAATAGCTGCTTGGAATCTCGAGGTGAGTTCTGATCAATCTCTGTGTGTGATATAGCTTTATTTAACGTCCGCTTCCACCCAGGTGACATCGCAGACAAGTGATCAATCTCGCTCTACACCCTTATAACCCCTTTCCAATGTTAGCCTTGACGTTAATTTCCACCCCAAATATGGAATAAACCTCTTTATTTCACAAGAGGAACATTATCTTTTTTAGTCTACCAAGTACCAACCATAGGTCAATTTATGATTTTACCAAAATATTACTGTTTTTTTTATATATATATATAACCCTATATTCACGTTCATTAAGTACGCGTGAATCAACAATTTTTCAAAGACACAATAATATGGTCGTAAAGACCAAATCTTACTCGATTATGCTGTGAACTCTTTTTACGTCAATTTCAGTAAATGAATGTACATATTCAGAGAGCATGCTTCCACACACTGATTGCTGATCAATTCAGATGATACTTTTGATAAAGATGTTATAAACATTGTGTTTCCTGTGATTGTGAACTAAATATGACACCCCCTCTCTGTACTCTAATGATTTAAAGCACCGACATAAACAAGGTACAAATGGCCATTAAAATGACGTCCAAAATGGCGGAATGTTAATTCATTGTCATTTTCTTCTGTGTTGGATATGGATTGTAAAATTTAGGAATTCCAAACATGTTAAGCATTCCTTTTTCAAGTGTAATTTCTTTATTTGTTTCGATATATCTAGATTTTTTAGAATTTGTGCCATAATATTAGGTCCAGAATGGTTATACTGTCCATGTTTACCACCCTCGTGGTATCAATTCCAGGGATAGGCTGAAGAGGAGTATAGTTACCGTGCTTCTAGATGGCATTTAAAGAATTAAGGAGTATAGTAGTTTCAAGGGTCCCTGGCCTAGACTGTTTAATAGTTAGTGCAGGGGGACTGCGCCACATATGATTTACAAAAAGGACAAATACATATTGCATATTTTATGGCTCCTTAGTCATGAATGTGCGTTAGTTTTGACGAAGTGTTAAGAATGCAATGATATTTGATAAACAACATTAAATAATTGTCTACCACCTGTATGACGCCCCCTACAACCTAAACATAAATTGTTTATTAGAATTTTCGATTAAACGTAAATTTTCATGCAGCTGTAAAATTCTAGACGCATCTATCATTTTTTTCTTTCTAACACGTTTAACACCATATATCTCCACGCGAATTAGCAATAAATGTTTATTGAATAAAACGGAAACATGTTTGGGCCATACTATATACCTAGTCGGGTAAAGATAAGCCAAATGGAGTGGATACCTAGAACAAATTGCAACAGAAGTTTTCTCGATGGAATTTGGTAGAGGGGTACCTGAAGGTCTCCCAAACAAAAATCGCCCAAAATAAAAAGATAGGTTTTCGAGATATTAGCATAAATCCAATATGGCCGCCATTGGCACCTTAAAACTCCAATATCTCGGGAATGGTTGAGTTTGGAGGGTGTAAATGTATTACGGGTAGATAGGAAAGTGGTACAGATGACACAGAAAAACATAGCTAAAAGACGTTTCTGTGACGTCATATCGTCATGTGGCCAATAATTAGCATAAAACCAATATGGCCGCCATTGAAACTTAAAACTCCGTTATCACGAGAATGGATAAATTTGGAAGGTAAATGTATTACGAGTAGATAGAAAAGGGCTACCAACGAACTATAACATCAATGCCAGGCGACTTTCTTGTGACATCATAATTAGAACAAATCCATGCATCAGACGGTCATACGGCATAAATCCAATATGGCCGCCATTGACACCCTAAAACGCCAATATATCGGCAATGGATGACTTTGGAAGGTATAAATGTATTACGGGTAAGGTATATAGGAAAGTGCTACCAATTTTTAAAGAATCAGAAAAAAAACATTGCCAAATGACGTCACCGTGACGTCATACGTCCAATAAAACCAATATGGCCGCCATTGAAACCAAAAACACTCAGTTTCTCGCGGATGGTTGAGTTTAGAGGGTGAAAATGTATTACTTTTATCAACACGTCAAACAATTCATATATTTCTTGAATATTTGTATACATGTCATCAGTTTGTAAAGGTTTTAACAGGAATATTTTACTTAGTTTCTGATAGACCTGGATTTCAATTATGGACTGCAGTATTCTTGAGCTAACAATTCTTCGTTTTTGACGATTATAGGGACTGTGGTATCAAGTATGCAATTGGTTCAGGTTCATGCTAATCGTTGGGTACGAACAGGGGCGGATAGGGGTCGGGAACCGGCCCTGGCTCCAGTATCGGAGTTGCCCCTTTTACTGACCGCGGAGTCCGGACGGAAGGTCCGGGGCTCACCCCTTGAAAATTTAGAAATATGAACCCCAAATAAGCGATTTGGTGGCATATCTGTCAAAAAATATATCTCATAAATCGAATAATTTAGGCCAAAAAGCCGACCTTCCAACACAATTAATTAACACAATTCAATTTTGAATTTTTGGAAATAGGAGGCTAATTCCCGCAATTTGAGACTATTCCCGACATCCCAATTCTGTACTTTCATCTCTGAAAATAAGGAATGTTTAATACCAGTTTCAGGAAATCTTCTCGCCGACTAATTCAGCTAGCAGAATAGTTAACATCAAATTTTTCTGACGCCTTAAAATTGAATTGTGGTTTTTGAGTTACGAACCATTGGCAAACGTTTGTGGCGCATCCCAGCAAACAGGGTGCAGGTTACTTAATGGTCAGTAAATTTTCGGGCGACAGTGTCTGGTGAATCCGATAAAATTTTCGGATGATATTCGGAATGCCCATTGCAGGATTCCGAATTCCGGTATGCACCCAGCACACCGGCCCAGAAAACATATTATATAAGCCCATTCTAGACTCGGGTGATGGCCATCGGCCACATACAATATGACCCCCCACCCCCCGGCACCCCCCCCCCCCATATAATGTTCAACAGAATTTTTTTTTTAAAGACGAATCGGATCCAAAAAAATTAAATTTATTTGTCCGACCGGCCCTTCGCGCGTTCGCCCGTTGGCCAAATTAGTTAACAAACTTGGCAGGTCTAGTTCTGGAGCTTCTGTCCATGTGTCTCTAGAAGGGTGGTTACTAATAATACTTTAGTCATTTGAATAATTATTGGATATTACATTCTATAGAGTCGAATCCCACGTGACGACATTACTTTGCTGCTACAGCGATGGATGATCGCCGAGTCACGGCGGTTTTTTTTGGGCATGTTCAAAGAAAATGCCAAGATTCTACGATCTAATACCCCCGGCAGACTGAGGTGGCGTCCTTACTGCGACGCTACGGCGACGAAAAATGGCCACAGAGCCCGTCAAGCTCGCCATAAGCGCGGTGAAATCGTGGTGGAAACGCCAGATACCGTGCTGTTGTTTCCATGGTCGTGAATGATCGCCTAGTCACCGTCAGATCGAGTGGCGTCCTTATTGCGCTGCAGCGACCGTACAGCGATCAGAAAATGCACAAACGTGAACACAACAAAAGAAAATGTCCTAAAATATCACAAACTTGAAAAAAAAATGTATTTTTACACATCTTTCCAGTGCAGATCGCAGAACCTTTGTGTTTGTTTTAAACATGCTCAATACAAACGCCGTGACTCGGCGATCATTTGCCACCATCGCGATATCTGGCGTTTCCACCACGCTTATGGCGAGTTTGGCGGGCTCTGGGGCCATATTCCGTCACTGTAGCAGTGTAGTAAAGGCGCCTCCCGGTCAAACGGGGTGAAGAACGCGACTTCTTTCAAGTCTGTAAATTTTTTGGACATTTCTCGCGTTGTGTTTACGTTTACCGGCGACCTTGTAAATTTTCTAGTCGCAGCAGCGCAGTAAGGAAGCCATTCGGTCATAATGAAGATAAATGGTATTTTTATATACATTATAAACAACTGTGATATTTTGGTAAATTCCTTACCATCAACTTCTATCTGTTTATGACATGTGGTTGATAGAACAAAAAGAGTAATGTTCTCCCCCTGGTTTTGGGAGAATTGGGATGCTTATTCCATATTTTGCAAGGAAGTGAACGCCTAGGTCAGTCTATGACGTTCATAAATTAGGGGGTTATGCAAGAGGATGTTGAGTGAAATTTAGCATAACTCATCCTGATATTCCCAGCAGGTATCACCAATGCTTCATTGAGAACGTGGATTATAGAAGTCTTGCAAGTAGTTAAACAGTAAAGTTTTAGAAATGAGCTAACCTGTAGTTTTATCTTATTGCAGTTTTAAGGTTCCAATGGCAGCCATATTGGATTTATGCCAATTGTTGGATTATGACGTTATGACGTCATAGATTATGCCTTTTTTATTACTTGGTACCACATTTATATCTACCCCTAATACATTTACACCCTATAAAAGTAGTCACAATCCCGAGATATTGGAGTTTTGAGGTGTCAATGGCGGCCATATTGGATTTATAATAATTACACGAAAACCTCCCTTTTTTTTTCGATTCCTTCCAATTGTTACCCGTATGACTTAAGACGTCAAAAGGTCGTCACCGGCATTGTTTTTCTTGTTCTTTGGTAGCTCTTCCATATCTACATGTAATACATTTACCCTACAAGAGATATCGGAGTTTTAAGTTTCAATGGCGGCCATATTGGATTTATGCTAATTATTGGCCACATGACGTTATGACGTTACAGGAACGTCTTTTAGCTATGTTTTTCTGTGTCATCTGTACCACTTTCCTATCTACCCGTAATACATTTACACCCTCCAAACTCAACCATTCCCGAGATATTGGAGTTTTAAGGTGCCAATGGCGGCCATATTGGATTGATGCTAATATCTCGAAAACCTATCTTTTTATTTTGGGCGATTTTTGTTTTTGTTTGGGAGACCCTTAGGTACCCCTCTACCAAATTCCATCGAGATAAATTCTGTTGCAATTTGTTCTAGGTCATTTATTATTTTTACCGGACTAACCGGAAAACACCATTTTATACTGAATTCCGGAAAACCACTAAATACCGGAAAACACCCTAAATACCGGAACACCCTAAATATGTAACCCTAACCCTAACCCGTTTCCACCACACTAACCCTTAACCTTACCCTAACCCGTCCCCACCATCCTAACCCTAAACCTTACCCTAACCCAAACCCTAGACACTGTATTTTGACATACACTTTGTCCTGTACTACCGACAGAGAGAAACCACACTGCAAAATTTAGGGAAAGTTTCTTGACCAACCCAAGGATCAGGGTATATAATTATAGTATTGGGAGGAATATGGACGATAACTCGACATCACGACACCACGACATATTTTTAGGGTGTTTTCCGGTATTTAGTGTTTTTCCGGTGTTTTCCGGTATTCAGTATAAAATGATGTTTTCCGGTTGTTTCCGATCGTTTTTCGGTGTTTCTGGTATATAGTATTGCCGAACATGTTGTATACCTGTAAAATAAGATACCAATTGTATATTTGAGAGGGGATAACAATTGTTTATAAGGAACAGCCATACCCTTTCGCTTATCAGGGATCACGGTGGCTAAGTGGATAAGGCGCTGGTTCGCTAGCCTAGAGGTCGAGAGTTCGATCCCTGCATAGGCCGAGAAAGTTCATCTCGTTTTTCCGGCGTGATTTCCCCTTGTCAGTGATGCAGATGGAGGGCCTGACAAGGACAGCTGCCTAGTCGTTCGGATGGGACGACAAACCGAGGTCCCGTGTACACATTGGAGTGCACGTAAAAGATCCCTTGGCAGTTGGAATTCGATATAAGAGTAGGCCGTAGCGCCGCTGCCCGGGCAAAAATTTCCCTCATAGCACACTGTATGGCGTATGCCCGTCTTCAATTAGCCCAGGTAAGGGGCTTAAGCGTAGGACGTTAAACCCCATTTCATTCATTCATTCAGTATATTTGAGAAGTTAAAGTTTACCGTGTATTACGGAAATTGTTAACACGTCTCAGCGACTTATCTTTCTACACAACTTAACAATAAATTGTGCATTGGACAAAACGGAATATTTGGTTTTATAACAGTTAAATAATATAGTGATGATCATTGTATACGACAAAGTTTTACTCATAATTAAAATTGCAACATATTTTAACATCCTTTCTTTACCCTCCTTTTCATGGATGGACTGAAAAGGAGTATGGTAGTTTCAGAGTTCGCTTGCGTAGTGTTGAATTTGCATCGTTTTCAATATATGCATAAGCTAAAAACACCAGAAAGCACTATTTACAATGTTGTTGTTTTTTTAAAAGAACTTCCGAGTCTGGTTGGCCAGAACCCTGTCGCCCCCCCCCCCTCACGGTGCAAAGATCAGTCCGCCCCTTGTATCATATATAGTATAGTGTCCATTGCTAGCGAAAACAGCTTTACCGTTGTAATTGCACGAATTTTTGACATGAATAAAAGAGAGACATGAACCTGTGTTTAGTATCGGTGAAAATGATACCAGGGACGGACTGAAAGCCGAAAGGTTCCCGAACCTAGCCTTGCGTGGGGTTCCCACACTATGGGGCTCCGGCGCGAAAAGAACTGGCTGTAATTTATATTTTCTATAAATTTGATATTGAATTCTGTAATTCCAAAAGCATTTTTTATACAAGCAACATCCACACGAACAAAAAGGATTCAATTTGTACAGTCGTTTTTAATTTACACCTTCTTGGCTATGTGTTTGGGTAGAAACTGAACTCAGCAACCTCAAAATCCTTACATAAGACATATAAATTGCCGTCATGGATTCTCGAAATTGAAAGGCGTCATCGACAACCATGTAAATATCATGGTTATATGATTTTATAATTGAAAGATTGTCAAATTTTTTTAGGAGTCGCCATTTCTCGGAGCACCTTATTTTTCTCAGGGTGCAATGTACAAAATGTCCCATCTGCACCCCGCTAGATATAGCTCTGTCCTTAAAGTTACTCCGATCCAACCCCCGCCTCCTATCTTTCATTCTTCACAGAATCAGCCGTCTCTCACCGCCTTTAAAGCATCGCCCGTCTCGCGACAACTTTAAAGATTCACCCATCTCGCACCATCTTTGGAGAATCAGCCGTCTCTCATCGTCTTTAAAGCATAACCATCTGACTCCATCTTTAAAGATTCCCCCATCTCGCACCCTCTTTAGAGAATCAGCCGTCTCTCACCCTGTTTAAAGAATCGGCCATCCGATTCAATCGCTCATCATCTTTAAAGAATCACCCATCTCGCACCATCTTTAAAAATTCACTCGTAAGAATCGCTCTTTAAAGATACACACGTTGTTTTTCGCCGTCTTCAAAGTTCACTCGTCTCTCATCTCCTTTACAGACATATTCGTCTCTTGCCACCTTTAAAGAATCAAACTCTCTGGATCTCTCATCGTCTTTAAGGCCCGTTTTCACGGTGCGACTTGTAGATTACAAAATCGTATATAAATGGGTTGCGTAAAGGCGTCATTAAGCGACGAAGAGACGCTGGCTATTATTACCGTACATTTGATAGATTAAGAACAAAAAGAACCCAAATCCGTCTGGGTTAGACAGTGGATTCTGCGTAGACCCACTGCCGGTGCGTACAGTTACCTATTACGTGGACTTAAAAGAAGAAGACCCACTTCGCGGCCATGTTTACCAACAACAAAGAGGGAGAAGAACTCGACGTCTCTGATTGGGCAATTTCATACGATCTGTTGACTTTCAACCGGTTGGGAGCTTGTAAAATTGGTATGACTAGGGTGTGCTCATGCTGCATCTCGGGTCGATACTACAAGTCGCACCGTGAGAATAGGCCTTTAAAGAATGGCTCGTCTCCCGCCATCTTCCCCCCATCATTAAAGATTCACTCCCTTCTCTCCAGAATTCACTTCAACAATGAATTCCTGAAATTATTTAACAGCAACTTAGATTCTAGACCTGGTTTAAAAAAAATGATTAACAAATTAACAAATTAACCTACATGACTTACAGAAAGTGACAATTTGCAGGTGCGTGCTCGGGAATTTGAGCAAGCTGTTCAAGGCGACAATGCGTCACAAGTTTTTTTTACTCGACGTTATTTCGATGCCTGGAGAAGAAAAACATTATACTTTGTGCGAGTAGGAGATCCCCCCAGACCCGGGACACGCCAAAGACCCCAACGAGCAAGCGAATTATTGAAATTAAAAGGAAACATATTATGTAAGTCATGAGTTGGGACGCCAAACCCATCCATCTCTTTCATCTCGATTTTCCGGCGTGATTTCCCCTTGTCAGTGATGCAGAAGGAGGGCCTGACAAGGACAGCTGCCTAGTCGTTCGGATGGGACGAAAAACCGAGGTCCCGTGTACAAATTGGAGTGCACGTAAAAGATCCCTTGGCAGTTGGAATTCGATATAAGAGTAGGCCGTAGCGCAGCTGCCCGGGCAAAAAACTTCCCTCATAGCACACTGTATGGCGTATGCCCGTCTTCAATTGGCCCAGGTTAGGTGCATAAGCGTAGGACGTTAAACCCCATTTCATTCATTCATTCCATCTATTTCTATCTCTATTGGAAGCAAAACCGATTAAATTTCAATATTGACGCGATCTATGATACCGCTTTCGATACACAATTCATCAAATTTAATTGAAATCATGAGATTTATATTTTAGTTCCCCAATCAAGAAGTCTGGTCGTTTTAACTTTAACGTACAGGTCATTTCGACAGTTATTACTTGGAGTCTAGACGTTTTCCAGAATGAAAACAAAATGAAACCTATAAAAATTTCAACAATCGAGTCTCCCCCAATTGCAAAATATTCAATATGTATTACTCTCTTGTAATCGAAAACAGAATTAAACCAGACTTATTTCCGGGGAGTATTTAATTTCTCGTAAAAGGATAGTCTCTATCATCCAGAAAAATATTCTACGAATATTAGTCTGGATGCGTTGTCAACATTTGACAAAATTTGGCTGATCATAAACAACTTATAAGGGACTGGATAATAAGACACATTAAAAAACAAACTCCCGGTTACGCATGAGCAATAGGCTTTACGTCAAATATTGAGAACGGACCCAAACCCTCTGTATGTTGAAGACTATGAGGTTTTGGGTGATCGAGACCAGTAAAAGAACAGAATGAACACAATGAAAAAATGCAAGCCGCCGCATCTATTAATAGTCTTTCTCTTTTCACCCTTTAGCATGTCAATTTTTGTTGACTTCCTCGTGGAGAATCTTGGCTTGAATGTACATTTTCTGTCCGGGTTGAGTTAATATTTACGATTTTGAGGGTGAAGGATAACAGTGGATTAGCTGTGTGTTTTAATTGACACATGCTGCTTCATCTATTCCAACGAAAATTTTGGAAACAGTAAGGACAGGTACAAGAGACCAGGGGAAATAATGGTATACTATAGCCAAAAAGAATGGCTTTTGATTTTTTTCCCCACACATTTTCTGAGCTAAATCTATTTGTTAAGGCCAGTTCAATTTTCTGCAAGGTCGCTGAGGTGTACATGGGTTTAGGGCACGTGTTTGTTGGCGAGATTGTAGGTTAGGTTTAGTAATTTGGGAAGGGGTTAAATCTCCACATAAGCACTGGCCTAGGGTGATGAAAAATTAGTTCGTGATATTTCCGAGTTTTATTGAAAATACATACAATACATTATGTTTATATACATAGGTAATTAAACTGTTTGTGGTGCTGGTGGCGATCATGGTCTTCCTTGGACGGTGCTTATGGTGTTCTGGTTTTTGTTCCTGAAAAGAAAGGAATAAATTTGGGGCTGAGCCCCATTAGTGTGTATAATAATGAGAATTGGATTTTGGATTAGGATGGAGACTGGCCTTATTTAATCTAATTTACTATGCACTAGGATGTCGTTCAGATTTTTATTTTTATTTTTGGATTAGCGCTAGCCCTATTTAAATCTCGTGACTATTGACCAAACATGAAGTTGGCCTTATTAAATGGACCCAACCCGTTGTCGTAGACCCCAAATCAAGGGAGATAAATCGCATAACACTGCCAATACCTAATTGGTCTCAGACTAGTAATTATTTGCTCATTGACTTCAACGTTAAATGACTTTAACATCACAGGCTGTAGCTTTTTGCTCAACATTCCGTTGGTTTCAATCTTTAAAGGCACAATGGGGACCACATTTGGCAATCTGCTTATTATGGTAAATTTGTAGGGGGTTGACCGTTTAGATTTTTGATACGGGAATTTGAAGTTGACTCGGGTGAAAATCTCACTTCCGATACAATGATTGCTCTGCAGAAAAACACTTTACACCCCCTATTCCTCCGTTGTAATATTACCTTAAACTGCTCTGAAATTGCAAATTTGATCCCTTTTCTCCTATTCTAGACCAAAACGTCAACCCAAAAATGCAGAAATAGGGGGGAACAAAAGTAAGGGAAATATTGTCTATTTATAACTCGCACTATAAGGAGAATAATTACTAGTCTTAGACCAATTGATGCAGACCACTTAATATTAAAAAGATCTACCAAATTATTATTAAACTCTATGTCCCAGACGCAGCTACACCTGGCTATAAACTAGATTCTTGGTTACCGAGACAAGAGACGTAATCGGTCAAGTTAACCGGTCATATCAGCATGGACTCACTGGAGTGGACGTTAACCCTTTAGTATTATTAGAACTATAATTGTTTAAGGTTTTTATTTTTGCATAAGTCAGACTGTTGCATCACTTCTAGGTCAAAGACTGTGATAACGATTTTGGCCTTTATATAGAAACCTTCCGGGTCAGTGTCGAGGTGCAAAATTTGACATGTGTTATAGGCACGGTAGACTGGTGGCCAGTCTCCTCCATACACCAAAAATTGGCCAGTCCTCTCAAAAAATAAAACCCGAAAATAAACGTTATCTCTAGAGACTGGGCAAATAGAGCTTCATTCTCATCTAGTAGGTCAACCTGCATTATGTAGGTCGTGTGACGTCGTGCACGTGATCACGACATATCTAACAACAACGTGACGTCAACCCTCAGACGGTCTAAGCATGACTGCTTTGCACTCCAGTCGAGACTCATGATTCATGTCACGTGACTCGGGGCTTGCTTGATAACTGTCAATCATTTCAAATAAGGAACAACGTAAAACATGACAGGAACGCCCATTTTATTGTGAAGCTCGCAAATTGTCCAGTCTCTGGTGCTGGTTACAGGTTTACTCAAATTTTTTTTTATACAAATGGAAACGAAAGTGTTGGTTTACTAAAAATTAATACTTTTATATAAATCGAAATGTAAAATAAATAGAAGAGACTGCGCCAGTCTATAGGCACGGGCGCCGTACTAATAGAGGATAACATCCATATAGTAGCGTACCGTCCAGGATTTTTTTTTTCGTGATTGCCACCTCACCGATGCGAACCACGCAATTCACGCCATAAAGTCGCTTCACGTGTCTTGTCTCTTGCAGTCCTGCTACTGTTCCGACAGAAACACAACACCTCCACCCCATCCGACGCCCCCACCCCAATTAAGTTGCTATTGGGTCGCGTTAATATCAAAGAAAACGACCATTGGGCGAAAACATAAAAGTGACCATGGACCATGTTGGTTGGTTTCAAGAAATAATAGGTTGTTATCCGCTTTCTGTGTCAAAGAATGTCATCATATTGCAACCGATTCGATTCACTAACAAAAACTCAAATGAAATGAAATACAATGAAGGGGAAAACCGAATGAAATAAAATGCAATAAAATAAAAATATTTGCTTTAACAGTCTGTGTTAGTGAATCTGAATCGGTTACACTATCATGACAGGTTTATAAATGAAAGAAAGACAGCGGGGGAAGTAGTTTCAGCCAGTAGTGATTGATGTACAAATGATTTATATGATCGAGACTGTGTATATAATAGCCGTGATGATCCAGTGAAACAAGTTATTAGATTTGATAGTAAGCTATGCTATCGACTATATAAATCAAGTATGGCGGCGACTGTTATTCAATAATTCATTGCGCAAGATTGTGTTGTGATTAAGACTTGTGATAATTTGTAACTTATTTATTCGTGACCTTGGATTCCGCTGCTATTTGTTGTCATTGTAAATTAAGAAAATGCCAAGAAAACTGGTTTCGTCTGGAACACCGTAGTTAATATCATTACGGGAAATTGGGTTTAACTGTCCACTTCTATCGATTATTACCTGGGTTATTTTAATTGAATGTCAGTGTGAACCCGGAATCTCGGTTTTGCGTCCAACCCGAACAACTAGACGACTGTGAATGTAAGTCCTCCGTTGTGCAAGGGGACGCGACAATACTTCGATCTTTTTGAGACTAACATAATAATATATTTTTGTTTTCAATGGTTACATTAGTTCCTTTAGGAACTGTCTCTAAGCGGACGATGTCCACTAACAGTTCCTGTCGGGCCTTATATAGCTGCAATATGCCAATACGGTAAAATACCTCTCTTCGCCACCTGTGTTCTCAGGCTGTTTTAGAACATTTACATTCTAATTTTCACCGCGATTCTTTATTTTCCACCAAAAGGAATCATTTATCAATATATTTGACACAAATTTCTAATTATTCAACACAATTATCAAGTAGAATTTAGCGATGAAATAAACATGCGGTTTTGGCATGTTCGGGTCTCGTAATGGCTGTCAGATCAAACGTATTTTGTGTATGTTTTTAATCGCAGATTTCTACTTTGACAATGTTCATCTTCAAACTCCATCAAGATATTTACGTAATGAACGCCTACACCAAGTTTGAACATTCTAATTCAATTAGAAGGAGAGTTAGTATGTCCAAAGTCTCAACCAATCAAATTACTTATCGCTCTGCTTACCCTCAGCAGAAAAAAAATCATTATTGAACTTAGTCATGGTAAATTAATTAGAACTAAAGTTATTGTGTCCCTAAACATAATATTCTTATGTTCATCTTCGAACTCCATCAAGACATTTACCAAGTAGACACTTACGCAAAGTTTGAACATTCTAATTCAATTAAAATGAGAATAGTTGTGTTCCAAAGCCTCGATCAATCAAATTGTTTATCGCTTTTCTTGCCCTGCACATAAAATGCTCATTTTTGAACTTAGTCAAGGTATTGATGTAAAGAAACTATTATCACTCTCATTTAATAAGAACCAAAGTTATCATGTCCCAAAGCATCAACCAATCAAATTCCTTATCTCTACTTACCCTAAGCAGAAAATGCTCATCTTCGAGCTCCATCGGGACGGGACAGACAGACAGACCTATTTAATAGTCCACTGTTTTCTTCGACAAACAATGCCAAAATAGAAGGGATAAATATATGTATTTGTGCGCTGCACAAATCCTGACTGCGTAACTCGTTTTAAAGGCATGTGCATCAGTCGGGTCGCATTTTTGCTACCCCTCCCCCCCCCCCTCCAACACATACGTCAAAACAAAATCGTTATGTACGCCCCTGGATTCGGGTAGTACATATCGAGCACTCTTTTTTTAAATGCTGTGCCATATTCCCAGTTAACTTCTCAAACAGAAATCTCACAAACTCCAACTTTAGTGAAAAGGTAACAATTTCTGGGCACGGTGGAGACCATCGACATCAACTATTGGTAATGATTAAGGGATAGCTGGTTACCTAATGCACAGAAAGCACGACCAATAACCCATACATGGTTATCTCCCTTGCTATAAATGTGAAGGTTATGTTACATGCTAGAATTTAAATATTCAATGAATGAATGAAATGGGGTTTAACGCCCTTCTGTTATGCACCTAACCTGGGCTAATGGAAGACAGGCATACGCCATACAGTGTTCTATGAGGGAAATTTTGCCCGGGCAGCGGCGCTACGGCCTACTCTTATATCAAATTCCAACTGCCAAGGGATCTTTTACGTGCACTCCAATGTGTACACGGGACCTCGGTTTTTCGTCCCATCCGAACGACTAGGCAGCTGTCCTTGTCAGGCCCTCCTTCTGCATCACTGACAAGGGGAAACCACGTCGGAAAAATCGAGATGAACTTTCTCGGCCAATGCAGGGATCAAACACCCGACCTGCAAGCTAGCGAACCAGCGCCTTATCCACTTAGCCACCGTGATCCCCTTAAAAATATTCAATATTTAAGACAATGCATTATAACTTCTAAGAGTGAAAGCCTTCAAATTGAATTTATTTAAACTCTGGGAAAAGTAACTATTCTTTTCTTTTAAAACAATAATTTTATGTGTGATAGTAAAAGGCGATTAGCCAAGGGTGCAATGTTTGTAATGCTAATGACATGTTCATTTATTATAATCCCTTATTCTTTATATACTTTTATAGACAGACTGAAACTGTCAATATGGCCTGTCTCGTGAACATGTCAATCGTATAATTAAAGATACATTATGGGAGATGGGATAACGAGTTGGCAGTTCTCAATATAATAGTTAAAAACAACATCATGTAAAGGCAATTTGCTGAAAACTAAGACTTACAGTAATCAGATTTAGCTCTTGAACAATGTAACTTTAATCTAGAAAGTGCATCGGGATCTCCCCCATTACAATGATGCAGTACCGAGAGATAGAGAGAGAGACAGAGAGAGAAATGGAGTTTAACGTCAACTCGACACAACTAGGTCATATAGGGACAGGCGACCCTACTCCTTTTCAGGCACAACCGGGGATTTGAAACCACGCCAGTTGACTCATTGACAGGCTGTATAATACAGCACGTAGGCCTACGTGCTAACCATTCGGCCATCCAACCCCCCGCCCCTACCCCGACGTTAAACCCTATTTTATTTCATTTGTTTACAATAGATAATATTGTGCTGGATAAGCTATTTCATTGCATAGTAATTTAAGAATAGAAACAATGCACATTGCACAGTAGGCTAATGTTAGCACGTGGCATCAACTTATGGACGACCAAACAGCACTGTATTCAATGTCCTGAATTTTAGTTGTTAATTTTGAGTTCTTATTTCTTCTTTGTTTTCGTATTTCGATATTTGTACAATAAAATCAATATTTGTATCTCAAAATCAATATTGATTATTATTTTTAACAAATCAGACATTTTCAATATCAGATTTGTAAATTGTATTTTTATGTAATTTAATTGTAAATTGTATTTTTATGTAATTTAATTGTAAATTGTATTTTTATGTAATTTAATTGTAAATTGTATTTTTATGTAATTTAATTGTAAATTGTAATTTATGTAATTTAATTGTATTTTGTAATTTATGTAATTTAATTGTAAATTGTAATTTATGTAATTTAATTGTATTTTGTAATTTATGTAATTTAATTGTAAATTGTAATTTATGTAATTTAATTGTATTTTAATATAAAGATAAAGTTTACTGGTAGCAATGATCTCTGTATTAAAATTATTAAAATTATATTTATAATATGTTTAACCAGTTCTATCACATATTCTATAAAATGGCTAACACAAATATTGTCCTTTAACCTACAAGGTAAAGATCGCTAATAAAATACTGAACCGGAAGTTGGTGTCTGTATAATATAAATGAACTCATGTAATCTTAAATAACCCGGCTTAAACTCTGACGTTGACAAGATGGCGGGGCTGATTGATGGGTGATCCTGACATTTATTGTCTTTATGTAAACTTCAAGACGCTGTATAACTAATATTGAATGAAAAACTCTATACAATGACATTATTGTCTTTTAAAAAGTACGTTACTTGGAAAGAGATGAAATGAAATAGGGTTTAGCATCCCACTGTTCTGCTTGGACCGGTGTGTGTGTGTGTGTGGGGGGGTTAACACGTAAGCGCAGCATCAAAAGGTATGCCATTGAATCAACTGGCGTGGTTTCGATTCCCCGGTTGTACGTGACAAGGAGTAGTGCCACTAGTCCAACCTCGTGGGTTTTCTCCGGGTCCTCTAAAGACATCTATGCGCAATCGAATTATTGAAATCAAATTGAACCATGTGTTAGTCCCGAAATGACCTAGTTTGTGTCGAGTAGGCATTACTCCTCCCCTCTCTCTCTCTCTCTCGCTCTCTCTCTCTCTCTCTCTCTCTCTCTCTCTCTCTCTCCTCTCTTAAAAAGTACGTTACATGAAAAGAGATGACATGAAATAGGGTTTAACATCCTACTGTTCTCCTTCGACTGCCCTAATAAAGACGTTTATTTATAAAGATAATAGAGCCTTAATACAGAAACTTGAGTTATTTAAAGCATTCTATTTTCAAATGATATATTGGTCTATCAGAAAGATTTGAATGCCGTGGGTTTTTAAATTCTGTCAGCAGTGTCATGTATTCATATTGAGACTAACATCCTACTTTTCTGCATTTACCGGGTTAATGAAGACGGACAAACTACACGCAACGTACACATTGGCGTGCACGCAAAGGAGCTCTTGGGGACGAAAAAGCCGAGAAGCTGCTGTCTATAGGAAAAAATTTCCTACCTCGCATTATACTCATAACCATAGACAGGTAAATAAAATGGAATGAGGTTTAACATCCTACGGCTGGGCCTATGTGTACACGGGACCTCGGATTTCCGTACCATCCGAACGACAAGACAGTTTCACTTGTCAGGCCTTCTTTCCTGAACTCCCGAGAAGGAGTAACCACGCCGGAATATCCCAATGATCTTTCTCCGCCAACACGGGATCGAATCCAGATTAGCGAGCTAGCGACGTGAATGAATGAATGAAATGGGGTTTAACGTCCTACTGTTATGCACTTAACATGAGCTAATTAAAGACGGGCATACGTCATACAGTGTGCTATGAGGGAAATTTTGCCCGGGCAGCGGCGCTACGGCCTACTCTTATATCGAATTCCAACCGCCAAGGGATCTTTTACGTGCACTCCAATGTGTACACAGTACCTCGGGTTTTCTCCCATCCGAACGACTAGGCAGCTGTACTTGTCAGGCCCTCCTTCTGCATCACTGACAAGGGGAAATCACGTCGGAAAATCGAGATGAACTTTGTCGGCCAATGCAGGGATCGAACCAGCGCCTTGTCCACTTAGCCACCGTGATCCCCAAGCTAGCGTCATACTCACCTAGCCACCGTGGCTCCCATACCCAAACAAATTAACATATTTTGACCTGGCCCCGAGTTCACAAAGCATTCTCAGACTTACTTTGAGAATTTACTCAAAATAGTTCGCCTTATTTTAACAAAAATATTGCCCTTTATTAAACGTTTGTTATTTTAATATATTAAATACACCAATAAGATGCTAAGTGCAAACTTTTGTGTTTCTGGATCAAAGGTATTTCTCATAAAGAGTGATTGAAAATTGAGTAAATTCTCAACTTTAGTCTGAGAATGCTTTGTGAACTTGGGGCCTGGTGTATAATAAGCCCCTCCCATCATCTAATTCATTCATATTTAATTATCAAACCGTGCTATATTTTATTATAATTTTATAAATATTCGTTGCCTATAAAAGGAATTTATTTTAAGAGCGTAGACTTCTACCATCTCTTCACGACACGTGATACTTAATGACATTTTTTACATTTATATCACCTAATATTGAAGTGATTATGTCACATATAGCGAGAAGGAGAATTCATCATCTCTGCTTCACTTAACACTCTTCTTAATACAGCCAACGTTATACCTGTACGTGGCGGTGGAGGAGGGGGGGGGGTAACGCGTGCTCGTTAAATCATAAGGTCTGTCATTGAGTCAAATAACGTGGTCTCGAATCCTCGCGTGTACGTGACAAAGAGCAGACTCGGGTGTTCAAACGCGTGGGCTTTCTCCGGGGGAAGAGTCCCCCGGTTTCCTCCCACAGCTAAAGAACCCCGTAAGCGAATTATTGAAATACAAATTTCAATATTTGTCCCGAAATATCCTCGTTTCTCCTCTCTACTTGTCAACTATTTCTAGTGAATAAATGAAATGTTGTTTAATGCCTTACTCCTTTAGACCGATTGGGACAATGAAGATGGGCATAGGTCATACAGTGTGCTATGGGTGAAATTTTGCCCTGACAGCGGCACCGCGGCCAACTGGCTATTGAATTTCAACTGTCTAGGACATTCAATGAATAATTCATAACTGAATGCAAAATGAAATGTTGTTTAAGATCCCAAGTCTCTGCATCTTCTGGGGTAACAAAACAAGCTTATTAAGCCATGCAGTGGACTATTAGCGAGAATACTGGCCAGGCAGTGGGGTTTGTGGATACAGTTTATAAAAAGAGTCTAACTGTCAGTACACAAGTGTACCTTGGTATGTCGTCATATTTTAAACAACGTGACTCTGTTCAAAAATGAAACGGGGGGCGGGGGGGATGGTTAGCACTCGCGTGCTGTATCAGAAAGCCTGTCATTGAGTCAACTGGCGTGGTTTCGAATCCCATGTTGTTAGTAACAAGGAGTAAGGTCGCCTGTCCAACTTCATGGGTTTTCACCGATTACTCCGGTTTCCGCCCACTGCTAAAGACCCCTACATGAAAGCGAATTATTGAAATTAACCATATGTTAGTCCCGAAATGACCTAGTTTGTGTCGAGTGGACGTTAAACCCCATTTATGTTTCTCTCTTTGAAAATTTAAACAGTTATTGGGGACAAAAACACGACGTGTTCTATAAATCTCCCCTTATCGTTATCAAACTATGGAAGCTCATAACTGCCATTCGTAATTTCTAATGTTCGCCCTTTCCGAACGTTGAAGTCGAAAAGTCGATAAGCAGAAGTCACGACTTGCAACTTGTATTTATTCATGTCTGTCAGAAGACGACAACGCACATACCAAGCCAAAATACAATTTGATATGTAGAAATATTAACACACAGTGATATTAGCGACCTATCATTTAAGCTTGTTGTCGTGTTGTCGCCTTTTCGAGTTTCGCCTCGGAAGTTGTAGACTCTACATTCTACAGGCCTTTCACGAAATTTTAACTAAGATAAAATCCAAATTTTAGTAATTTGATTGGATATTATTAGATTGATTTTAGTGCTTAGCCAATCAAAATTGAAGTATCTACTAAAATCAGGTCACATTTGAATGCGCTTAATTTTGTCAAGTTGGACGTTGAACCTCATTTCATCACAATGTCGCTGCCTACCAACACACGCTTGCCTTTGTTCTTTTATAAAGATGACGACAATAAAACAGAAATGTTAGAGAGAGAGAGAGAAATGGGGTTAAACGTCCACTCAAGACAACTCGGTCATTTCGGGACTAACATATGGTTTAATTTTATTTAAATATTTCGCTTGCGCGTAGGGGTCTTTAGCAGTGGGAGGAAACCGGAGTGCCCCGAGGAAACCCACGAGGTTGAGAAGGCGCCCCTTTTTCCATGCCACATACGCTCACAACAGGGTTCGAAACCACAGCCGCAAGCCACAGCTGCACTCTAGACCACTAGGCCATCCCAACCCCCAGAAGTGTTAGAAAGTCATGTGTTTACAGCTTCTACTGCCACCTATTGTAAACATTAAAATTTATGATATTATTGTTTGTGTGCATATGGTGCCTGCAATTTTCAACATGTTAAAGGTTAATGTAAGTTATGCGTGCAAATCTAAGTTTATTTATATAAGCCCCCCCCCCCCCCCCCCAAACAAAAAAATGGCCGTCCCTAAGGTTTTTTTCCTCATTTGCCAGGTCCTATTAATCGGGCATTTCGGCATTCTTGACAAAGACTTTAGCCTGCAAGTACCCATGTAGAATAATAAAAGTTTAATATAAGTTCAAATAGCGCTATTCCATTTTAACCGACGAGAGAGAGACAACAAAACAACGATAGTTAGTAGGTGTTCTAGGAAAGGTAGCATACACCGCCTCGTGTACAACACCCGTCCCTGTTGCTAATTAAAGCGTCTCCTAGTTCTATTGCTTACTAGTGCTCAGTCAGTATGTCTAGAATATAACACAAGATATAGTTTCCATTCCGTATTCGCACATATGGTGATATTTACATCTCTTTTCCACAATTTAAGAAATAATTCTATCAATTAAAAACCAATACATATTTTTTTCATTTGTTAGAATTGTCGTAAAATGGCATATCTATATAGGCATTATCTATCACTATCACTATCATCAAGAAAATAAACGTTGGTGTGCATGTAAATTAGCCATTGGATTCTGAAATAAGAGTATAGGCTGTTGTGCTGTTGTCCGGACAAAAATTCCCCTTTTTAGCCCAATCGGTGCCGAGAAGTGGGACATTGAACCCTATTTCATTTTCAAATAGCTTGTCTGAAGCTTTCGGCTAAAAATGTTATTGAGCCTATTGGAACAGGGGCTACGTAGCTCGTTTAAAATTATTCTTTCTTAAGATTATCCAGACACTGGAAGTGAACTGAAATGAAATGAAATGGGGTTTAACGTCCTACTGTTCTGTACCTAAACTGGGCTAATGAAGACGGGCATACGCCATACAGTGAGCTATGAGGGACATTTTGGCCGGAGAGCGGTGCTACGGCTAACTCTTATATTGAATTCTAACTGCCAAGGGATATTTTACGTGTACATGGGCCTCGCTTTTTATGTCCCATCCGAAAGACAAGTTCTTGATTAACTTTCTTGGCCAATGCTGGGATCGAACATCCGACCTCTAGGCTAGCGAGCCAGCGTCTTACCCACTTAGCCAATAATAATCAGTTTTCGACCTGATCAACAGAATTCACCAAGAAAGTAAAGTGGGCGAAAGTTCAAAGTGAGACTACAATTCTAGAAATATCCTTTAAACACTAACAAGTGGAGTGATTTCGAATCTCCAGTTGTACAGGGCACGTAGTAGGGCTGCCTATCCAACCTCGTAGGTTTTCTCCGGGTCCTTCGGTTTCCACGAATTATTGAAATAAAATTAAAACCAACGGCGCCTAAATAAATCAGTAATTGTACATGTTCTTCCATAAATATGTGTTATAGTTTATAGTTTATAGTTTAATGTTACAGAATACATGTATTTTATTTTTAGTTAAAGAACATTTAGAGTAAAGACTTAAAAATCTTTTTCTGATAGCGTGAACGCGGTGTCTCAGTGAGGAAGACGTTGGCTCGCTGACGAGGGGGTTTGGGAGTCCTTTTGTATTTTTTGCCTAGGAACAAACCTAATATGGTTCGTTTGCAGTGGTAGAAAGCCGGAGGCCCCGAGAAACTTCACGAAATTGGACAGGCGACACTACTCCTAATAAACTATAAGCGCGGGAGCGCACACTATAGATCCCCCTCCCCCCGCTCTCTCTCTCTCCCCCCCTCTCTCTCTTTCTCTCTCTTATAATATAAGATATTAACTAGGTTCGTAGTGGGGGGGGGGTCATGTCTCAAAATTAATGACCACTGCAGATTTTGTCATATACCACGAGATGTAAACAGGGCTACTGCTAAACCCTAACCCACAATCTCACAAACAACCACGTGACCTAACCGCATTTACATCTCGCGACCTATGACGAATCTGTAGTGGGCCTTAACTTTTATATTTTACAGGGCGAAGAGTGCGTCATATTAAAACATACTTGATGTTCAATGTGTGTGAAAAATTGACCAGAAATATTTCCTTTCCTGCATATCCCCCAAAGGTGTCGCTGCGAGCCAGGAAAAGATTCTGAACATTATGTTTTTAATCAATAATTTCCGTTAGATAACAACATTTATTTACGTGTTGAAATTCTAATTTAATAATAAATAAATAAATAGTTCATTTCGAGGACCCATAGTTACAAATTATAAATATACACAACATTGATTTAACAAATACGAAAAAATAGTAGATATATAAATATATATATACATGCGGGGAATTCTAAAAGTAGTTTGATCTATAACTTAAAGCGACATTGATAAAGTTTGAAATTGAAATTCTTATTCATACAATAGTCGACACGTTTGTGTAAAATCATATAAAATGTTGTACCTTTTAGTGAATGAAATCCCTTTTGAATTTACAAAACATTGAAAATAAATAAAAAGTGCACTTATAAATGACGCTGCAATACACGTACAAAGATTATTTCGAACTTTGTAAATTAACATAATTGCATTAATATTTTTTATGTGTTAAATTTTGAAATTCCCGTAAAAATGACGCTGCAATAAATGTATATAAAGATTACTTCGAGCTTTTTGTAAATTAACATAATGGCTTTAATTTATGTGTTAAACATATAATTTTTTGTAAATTAACATGACATTTATTTGGGTGTTTTAAGTAAAAGTAGATAGCTCAGACGAAGAGGAGGACAGGTTAAGATTATGCCACCATTTTAAATAATAAAGTGTCTAACATTTTGTCATTGCGTATATTACAACTTAATTTAGAAACTAAACATTCCTAATTTATTTTTCTTAGATATTATGTTTTTTAAAGACATTGTATTTGATATACCATTAAGTTTCCACCCACCACACCCTATTCTAATACTTTTTCTTAGATGTATTTTAAAAAGCACCCAGTCTCAACCCACCACACCCATATTTTAAAGGGACAATAACACTCTGGCTGGCTTGACAGGTCCAGAAAAAAATAGCCTTATTCTGACTCCGAGATGTTTAAGTGTCCTACCTGTTGTGTAAATTATCCATTACATCATATTTTACTTTTCAAGAGGGTTCGTAAATTGGTTTAAATCCATGTTACATTTGAAAAGGCCTTTCATTATCATACAGTTGAATTTTTCCAATTTTTTCTATTAGGTGTGGATGAAAATTTTATCATCAATTAATTGAAATATTGTAAAATAGTACAATTTGTTGATCAGAATAAAGTTTTGGGCATATTATTCAGTTACAACAAGAGTGGTATTGGGGCTTTAAAGAGTAGTTTGCATTTCTAACCCTTAATTACATTTGATGAATGCAATGCATAACTGGTTATTATCTAAAACCGATTTTTAATGTATATATTCTCTGCGAAGTATTTCTGTCTACCTCATTCGCTTCAGAGATTTGATACAAATTTATATTTTGTAACATGGCGGGAGTATTGCCGTTTCTGGATATCTTTTTATGAACAAACCCACTTCATCGGTCCACCACATAGATTGCAGGATAATTTACAAAATATCTAATAAACCAAAATTCAATTTTCTATTTTAAAAAAGAAAATGCTTTACATTTATACAGCAAGGGTAATGTACTATGTGTGGTGATACAAAATATAAATTTGTATCTATAAAGCAAATGGAGTGGACAGGGATACTTTGCAGAGCATTTATGAATTAAAAATCCGATTTTAAATAATAACCACCGTATGCATTGCATTGATCCGTGAAGTGAATGGGTTGGACAGGGATAATTCGCAGAGAAATTATAAATTAAAATCCGATTTAAAAAAAACAAACTTTATGCATTGCATTGATCAAATGTAATTATATCCACAGAAGGGTTAAATATGAAAACTACGCTTTAAAATGGGGTGTGGTGGGTTAAGACTGGGTTGTATTTTAAAATACATCTTTTTATTTATCATATCTAAGAAAAATTATTAAGATAAGGATGGGGTGGGTGAAGACCCGATGGTATATTATTATTATTATTATTATTAACATTTATTAACTTCCACAAAACGTGTTCAGATGCGCTGTACAATACAATTCAAAAAAATTTGTAATAAGAATAAATATACAGCTACAGTAGTAAAACATAAAATAATAGCTTAAAATAAAATCTGATATCACAAATCAAATACACGCCCTTTTTTTTATCATATCTAAGACTTTTTTAAGTTTGGTTTCTAAATTAATAAATTGTACATGCACAATGACAAAATGTTAGACACTGAGTTTATTATTTAAAATGGTGGCATAATCTCAACCTGTCATCACCTTCCTCTCGAGTGGGTTATCTACTTTTACTTTCAATGCTGACGATCTCTTTAATCCCCATTTATTAACGTATTTATCATCATAAATTATACTCGTCTATCAATCTATTATATCATTTAGTCTACAATATACCTATACCCCCCTTCTATTGTCTCTCTACATCAACCCATTGTGCCGCTCGGGATATTCAATCATTACCGAGGGAGGTAACGTAATTCCCGGATCCCTTAATGACACTTAGGGCGAGTTTACACACCTCCCCGACGGGTGCCAAATCTAAATATTGACGTTTCTATTGTATGTAATAGACCCCTATAATAACTGTTTTGTTTACAAATAAACTTTAGAGGGTAATTAATTAAGTTTAGTGTAGATCCGACCCTCAGGCAGCGTTTTTCGTAATTACGAGAACTTCTCGCCGTTTCGAGTGAATGCATCCAGGAAGAAATACGTCATCGCAATCTGATTGATTGATATTAGGAATTAATGATAGATGACCAATCATTACTGTGGAAAATCGAAATGTTTCAAATATTGACAAGTTGTTAAGTTATTTCCCACCCCGCGGCCATTTTACCTGTTCTACGACCCGCTTAAATACGCCATCAAGGTCTTCTATCGTCATTCGAGCTTCGTCTTCTGACACAGTTACATCTTCACCTAAGACAGCGAGTTACTCCAAGGATCAAATGAAAGTGTTGGTACTTGAACTTTTAATATCAAAACTTATTTCTAGTTTTCAATCCACCAAAGCAATCTCAAGGTATGTTTCTTTTTTTAGTCCTTAATGCATCTTGCATAATACAGGAGGATTCGGACGCTTTTATTTGAAAGTTAATATCAACAGTAATAATATACAACTATGTGCGCATTTTGTATTAGAAAAATTAATTATAACCCCAAATAATTTTGATTTTAAAAACTTCTAATATTTGTTTTTGAAAAGAGTTAATTTCATTTGTGAGAAACTCTTGATAAAATGATCTGTGTAAATTGATGATTATTCATGAAATTTTATTAAAAGGATAAAAATTGTTTGGACATCAAAATATGTCCATATCTCTTATTGTTAGCGAAACTAAAACCTAGTAGTATCTTTGAAATTTAAAATGTAAATTTCGATTCGATTTAATAAATGAGAATCCTTGATTAAATTTGAACAATCAAGAATAAGTTACATATACTTAAGAAATATTCGTTTAATAGTGTTAAACCAATTAAGATTAAATTTAAGTTTAAATAATGAAACACACTAACCAAAGCACAAAAACCTTGTTCATGCAGTTAAAAAGCAAGTATTTGTCAAACGTCTTTCCAAATTGCTGTAAAATTGTAAAGCACAAAATTATTTTCTGTGGTGACATCGTGAATTCTTTGAAAATGCAGATCAAAAGTGCTCAAAAAAGGCAAGATAAGCAGTAAAACTGCAAAATATCATTACTTAAAAATATTATATTCCGCCACCCCTAAAAATATTTTGAACAGAAATATTTTTAGAGTTCTGCGAAAATATAAATAGTAAATTTGCTTTATTCGAGTTTAAACATTAAAAAGGAAATGCCATTGTTACAAATATCCTAAAGAAAACTAGTCATATGTAGTATATTTAAATATATAGATAGCAACAAGTCGTCAAGGTGATATACGAAGATAAAAATCATAGCTCTCGGCAAATAAACTATAATACAGTTCACACGTCATTAGAATATACAAAAGTTGATTTAATACGGTTCACTAACAGAATAGTTTACAAGTGTAACTGATATTTATGGTAATGTGAATGATCACCCCTTAAACCCGATCTTATCCTATTTTAAAATCGGTACAAACGTACGGTGTATTCTGTTTAATATTGGGATATTTCAAAATTCAACCTAATAACATTATTAATCAAAAATCTTATAGATGTTTAGTTGATAATATAATGTACCTTGCCAATTTGAAATGGAAATTGACGTTTCTTTTGAATTCTATTTCTTTTTTGTGCAAACGTTTGAATTAAGGAAATAAATAATTTTTAATTGTTTAGGCATAAAGATTTTCTTCATTTTTATTGAAAAGAGAAAAGAATGTTTTTATACATTTAACATAGCAAAATATTAAATATTCTGAAGTAATAAATTATCCGCAATTTCTAAAATAATATTCTAACTTAAAATATTCTTAACTAAAATATTCTAACTTAAAATATTCTTAACTAAAATATTCTAACTTAAAATATTCTTAACTAAAATATTCTAACTTAAAATATTCTTAATTAAAATATTCTAACTTAAAATATTCTTAACTAAAATATTCGAACTTAAAATATTCTTAACTAAAATATTCTAACTTAAAATATTCTAACTTAAAATATTCTTAACTAAAATATTCTACCTTAAAATATTCTAAGTGTTCTTAAACATTAAAATGTGCTAAATATTAAATTGTCTAAAATAATAAAAAATAAATTGTATGACTAATTTAATACTCTAAAAATGTGTCCTTAAATAAAAAAATTATTATTATTTTTTTATATATATAAAAAAAAGAATAGAGTACCCGTCCAATGCTGACATGATATATGTTGAGATGTTTGACGTTTATTCCCAATATGCTAATTTTCGATATATACGTCGACATAAAACCGTGAACAAAAAATGTTTAAATGTCGTGTACATGTATATTGTGATTATAAATTTTGCATAGATTAAGAATTGTTGAAGTCAGTGTTTATTTGCATAGGTTTCTCTGTTTAGGATGAAAGTCACCTTAAAAGATCAGAGGAAAGTTTTTTTTAAGGAGCGTTACAGGTATGACAAATCACAGAAACTGGTGACGTCAACACATAAAGATGAAGCAGACAGCCACATAGTTATTCAGGTCTTTGCACGTGCAGTAAGTTGATGGGGTCCCAGGTTGAACTGTCCCGGGACTACGTCAACTACTGGCATGCGCAATGACATTTCAACATGGAAGAAAGAAAGCCTGTTTCTGTGATGTATTGGATATTTGGTTTGCTTATGAGGAGAAATATTTCTTTATAGAATACGAAACTCTGGCTATTGCTAGTTTAAACGTGTAAAAATAACAGAATGAGTTTTTGTAACAGTCTGATGTCAACACCAATCCCGAGTCTTCTTCAATGATTCCACTCCAAGACAGATTCAAATCCAGATGTTGTGCGCATGGATACCAGTCACTAGCAGATTTAAGTCCGGCTATTGTGGGCGCGGATCATGGGGGCACCACTTTAGATATTATCGGTGGATTTCCCAAGATCCGTGATCGCAGTTCAGTTGGCATCAACAAAGAGTTAACAAACGTAACGTCATTGTTGTAGTAAAATTCATCCCTTAACTGATCAATGATATTTTTTTTTACCACTACTAACCCAAAATATTGTTGATGTGTATAATGTGGTTCCTTATTTGCTTCGGCAACGCGAATGGGAATGAGGTCGATTAAATGCCGTAGTTTTAAAATAAAAATCCATCTCAGTAGTATCCTTTCAAAGACCTAGCATTTCCTGAAAACAAATACAGTAGAACTTGTATTAAACAAGCAGACCGTAGTAAAAAAAATGAAAGGACATGAAATGGGATGTAACGCCAAACACTGTAAAAAATAGATGTGCACAAACTAGGTCATTTTGTGACCAACGTATGATTCAAATTTTATTTCCATAATTTGCATATTCTTGTGGGATCTTTAGCAGTAGGGGGGGGGGGGGGCAGAGGACCTGGACAGATGACCTGGAGAAAACCCACAAGGTTGGACTGGCGATGCCATCCCTTGCCACGTACAAATTCGGAATCGAAACCATGCCATTTGACTCAATGAGACTCCCTTATGATGCAACGCACATGCGTTAACCATTCGGCCACCCACCCCATACCACAAAGAAAAGTTGCCCCAAAAATGATTAAACTCAATATTGATGCAGTTATGGTCGTATAAGTTATATTAGGTCTAGAGTGCCGCACTTCGACCTCTAGCTGGCCGGCCACCTCTGGCTTGCGGCTGTGGTTTCGAGCCCTGGTTTGAGCATATGTGGCATGGAGATAGTGCCGCCTTCTCAACCTCTTGGGTTTCCTCTGGGCACTCCGGTTTCCTCCCACTGCTAAAGACCCCTACGCGCAAGCGAAATATTGAAAGAAAATTAAACCATATGTTAGTCCCGAAATGACCTAGTTGTGTTGAGTGGACGTTAAACCCCATCTCTCTCTCTCTCTCTCTCTCTCTATAATCGCATGTTGGCGTCCAAACGATGCCTAAATTATATCCACCTACATCGAGGCCAATACAGTATCTGTTCTAAGCGCTTAGTTTTGTTGAAATTTAAACATGGAAATCATTAGTGACCTTCTGTTTTGATACGCCTTTATATTTTCCCTTTTTTTCACCGCCCGTATCTTTTATAAATAAAACGGTAACTTTAATCGCCGAAGTCATGAATACATTGTAAAGTCCAACATTGTGGACGTCGCAATCTGATTAAAATACAGATCGTTTCGGTTTTTATTATATTTTCGAAGATCTGACCGCTATGGCGTCAGCCGTCTCCTTAACCAATCAGTGTTGATGTTTCGAGTAGCTTACCTACAGTTCCGTGCATCACACACCAAAAACTCGCCATAACAGACCGTTTCATTGGCTAACCACTCACATTATCCAAAACGTGAGTAACATGGCAACTCTTTCAGATCCGAGTGTAGTTAAGACAAGTAAAACGAAATTTTGAACTATAAAAAACGAAGTGAAATATTGTGAATGTTGAATCCCTAAAAATAATATCAAACAAACTGGTCCAGTTTCGCTTAGTAATTACAATTTTCGAAATTTTTGGCATCCAGTGCAGACGATATTACTGGCCGTTTCTTCAAGATGACGTATATAAGATTTAGATAAATAGCTGTCAGTTTTCGTTATAATAGTTAAAAAATAGAAAAAAAGAACAAGGAAGTTTCATTCAAATGTCTTTATTCTGGGCGCGAAGTCATGACTGTTTAACATTTTGATAAGAATAGCAACATTGTTACGATAAAAAAACAAAGTCATGATTGTCCATTTTTAATTTAAATTATTAAAAAAAGATCGTCCAAAAAATGCAAGATAAGCGTCTTGTATAATAAAATTATGGGGTATAACATAACGCACCACGTGTATGCACCGACTGGGCTTATGAAGAGGGGGATACGTCAAACAGTGTTCTATGAGGAAAATTTTCCCGGCGCGACGGCGCTACAGCCAACGTTTGTATCGAATTCAAATTGACGGTGTTCTTTCACGCGCATGCCCACGTGTAATATTTTGAAAAAACAACAATTTTTTTTTTCGAAATTTCGTTTATCGTCTATACTCGACACTAACTATAACATACAAGGAATAACATGTCCGTTATTTGTATCTTAATAATTTCTCATTGGGAATACAGAATAGCCAGAGAAAAACCCACGAGGGTTGTTTTTTTTAATGCATGTTTTGATCTACCAGACTCATTCATAAACGCCATTTTGTTTTAACTTGTAAGCCTTGTGTCGAAAAATCGTTAAATTACTGAAACTGCCGTTATATGTTTCTAAAGTTTGTGTTAAAAGAATTTTAATTTCCACGCCACGTGTTAAAACTGTCCCAATAATTATCCGTATATCGGAAGTAGTCGAAAAAATATCCGAAATTTTTGCGAAAAACGCGATTTCTCCGTCCGATATTACGAACAAAAACACATATTCGTAAATTCTGAACAGAATTAAAAACCGTTTTCAGATAATCCCAATACAGATCCAAACAACTTTCACAAATGACGCATCGAACCTTGCGCGTTGCGTTGTTTCCTATAACTCAAATACATTCAATTACAAGGGCGTGTATAGTGCTCACATATCGCAAAGGGTCTTTTACCATATAAGGTTTGGAACTTATGGGCTATTTAACGTCATTGACCCGGGAAACACCTGATGCCGATTACCCGGGCCTTGTTTCACGAAATCTATACTAAGAAGATAAAAATCCAAATTTTAGTAATTTGATTGGATAATATTGGATTGATTTTAGTGCTTAGCCAATCAAAATTGAAGTATCTACTAAAATTTGGATTTTGATCTTTAGTTAAGATTTCGAGAAACAGGGCCCAGAGGCTAAGCACTAAAATCAATTTAATATTATCAAATCAAATTACTAAAATTTGGATTTTACCCTAGTTAACATTTCGTGAAATAGTACCCAGGCCAAGCATCTAATGATCGATGACTCGGCCAGGAAGTAATCAATGACATTGACTCAGTCAGAAAGTATTTAAGGACGATGACTCAGTCAGAAAGTATCTAAAGGCAATGATTCAGTCATAAAGTGTTTAGTGACGATGACCGCCACTGGGCATGGGGTATCTTACAAATGCATTATTCAATAGCTAAATCTGCCTAGTGCATGTCTTTATTTGGGCATGAAATGTTTTCTAAAGTATTAATTAGACATTAATTAACTGATCCAGGCCTTAATCAACTTCGGATGGCATCATATCGCTCCGATATTAAACAGATTAAAACGTTTCAGTGATAAATCAAATATGGCGAGTCCAGACGCTTCGAGTCTTAGCTTTGATCAACCAAGACCGTGGTTGAAATTATTGCACACGTCGGCCAAATCTTCAAAGGCCAATATCTTCGCTTACAATAGGGTAAATTGAGTGAAATTTACATCACCTACCTTCGAACTAGTATAGCAAGAATGGCTAGTTCTTATCTATATCTTGAATGATGTAACGTTAAGTCAAAGACCAAGGGGTGTTTTATTTGTTTCTCTGTATTCTAAATATTCACGTTCAGAATATTTGTACGAATTCAAATGAATGAAATGGGGTTTAACGTTCTATGCTTGTGCAATTGTACGAATTCAAAATAATTTGTTGAAAAGGGGCCCGATTCACGACATTTTAACTAAGATAAAACCCAAATTTTAGTAATTTGATTGGATAATATTAGATAGATTTTAGTGCTTAGCAAATCAAAATTGAAGTATCTGCTAAAATTTGGATTTTATCTTTTGTTAAAATTTCGTGAAACAGGGCAAGTTCTATAGAATTATAATTTCGTATAAAAGATGAGGTGAAAGTCATGTTTACTCATTTGTATTTCCCTTTGTCTTAAAGGTACATTATGCAAGAGTCAAATCTGTCGCATACAGGTCTTCAAATGATATAAATTTTTAATTAGGCATTTATTCACATGGCAAGACCATAATCAACTATATAACATCGGATGGCCATGGTATTATATGGATTAAAACACTCATAATCACACTATTTAATAATGTAATGTTATAATGGTTAATCAAAACTTTGTTTATTATCGCGGCAATGGGACTTGATAATAAAGACCATCTTAGCAAAACTCAGAAAGTCCTTCAGAATAAAGTAATTTTAATGACATTTTCAATATATTATCTATCTTTCATGATCTTTTTGTAAACTGTTATAGCAATAACGTACAGCTATTTATCTAAATCGTTTATAATTCAACCATATTGGTTTATCAGAGGACTTAAAATATACGTAGTAAAAATTAATCAACAATTTTTAAAAATTTTAATCAGAAGCTGAGTATTTCTTTTTTTTTTTTAACCCAATTTGATTCAACCTTTGAAATAGAGTAACAAAATAATTAATATTTTTCTTCTGTTCAGAGTTATTGCTCAGGGGCCGGTTGCTCAAAGCTCCGTTATCTTTTAACGATCCGTTAGCTTTAACGGAGAGAAAGATTAATGCTGTAAATAAAGGCCATAAACATTCGGTGTAGCAAATTTTTCCTACAGATTCGTGCTAATATTTCTAAAGGAAAAACTAAACTTTTCTATAGTGTTTTCTGTAGTAAATTTAACAAACAACACGCCACCATGATGTAGGTCCGTTAGAGTTTAACGGATCGTTAAGATAACTTAGTTTTGTGCAACCGGCCCCAGATCATTTGAAACAGGGACTTAGAAGTGTACCTTTATTACATTTTTTGGTGATAGATAGATAACCATAACAACAACTAGAATCAATATTTATAAACTTTCTCAACGTCTAACTCAATAACGTGTTTTAATACTATATATATATATTAAGGGTGGCGATTCAAGCGGTGAACCTTGTACCGCCATGTTAAAAGATCTGATACTTTACCGAGTTTAAAAAAATAATAATTAAAGCGGCATAATGTAAGATAATATACAGAATTGACAGTGCTCGCTAAAACAGTTTTTTTTAAAAAAAAAATAATGAAAAGAGCATATGCCAAATAACTTCACCCTGGGTCTAGATATTAGCGACACCATAATCGTCTAGACTCGATTGTCTTTACCAAAGTTGTTGCGATAATAAACAGAATATCGATTATCCATTTTTACTGTAACCGCATCAACCTGAATCTACAAAATAACGATGGTATCTAATGGCATCGACAGTTGATTATTGTCATGGTAAGTTAATTAATGTCCAATTATTAATTCGTATAACATTTCAGGCCTAAAGAAAGACCCACAATAATGTATGTTTAAGGGTGGTGATTTAATGACGGAACCGGGGATTTTTTAATCACCAACTTGATATATTTTAGTATTGAATCGAATTATTTAATTAAAGATACTTTCCCAGAAAAGTATTTATCGGGGGGTTATTTGCAATAAAAGTATGGCAATTTTGGTATATAATATTAATATGGAAAGTAGAAACATCCAATCTTACTAGAAAAATATTGTATTCCCCGAACACTACCCATCGAACTCATACGGGACAAAAATATAAGGGTTTCCCTAATCGTCAACCCGGATTTAATTAGGCTTCGATATTTATGATAAATAATCAGCGATCCAAGACAATATCGTCTTGTATATGCAATGCATTCTCCTCCAGCTTCATTCCCATGACACAAACATGACCCCTTTTAAACGATTGTTTTATAGCAGGGTTTTCCCCACAAATTCAATGTTTTGAAAAAGATTGGAAGCAAAATTTGGATAGATTAATTAGTTTGAATACGTTTTTAGCCCAAATGTATCATCAAATCACAAAGATTGTTCGCGGGAAAATATCTTTAAGGACAGCGGTTTAATGGAAACACAAAGACTATTTCTAAACGTTAGTCCCAATGGGTTAATATACAGAAACAGGTGAAGTATCTAATTTACCCAAAAGCGAATGGATTATAAAATTTGAATCTTGAAATTTTGTTTGACATGAGTCATGTATAAGTTCAATTCGTTTTAATTCTAACTTTGAAATACATTTTTAGATTTGATCGCTGATTAAATTTCGAAAGGAAAATAAAAAAAAACACTACAAAAAAACTACATTCGATAAACGCCATATAATGATAAATTTAGCAACTAATGCATTATATGTTCGTAATAAAAGACAATGACTCTATAAAATAAAAGGCTAAAGTTGTTTAGCAGTGTGTGGTTTTCCTTAATAATAAACAATTAAAACAACCTGAATAAAATATTGTTTAAAAAAAACAAAAAAACAAAACCCAATATAGAGAATCTCCTACAAGTCTTTTTTGAGTTGATAATGTAAAATAAGTAGGAGATTGTATTTATCACCCAATCCCTTCTCACATGCAGAAATAAATAAAAATAATTATTTGCTGTAGACTTCACTTTTACTGAAACTGAATGCATTATGGCGTAGTGATACATCAATTTTGTTGAAAGCGATTAATTCTACCATTGCATAGTCCTATATAATCACCCAGTGTTTCCGACATGGTCAATTAAATAAAAATAGTTTCTTTTTAATAAAAAAAAGTTACCTTTAATAAACAAAAATGAACTGTTCTTTGAAAAAAAAAGAAGTTCCTTTTCGATTGACCAATCAAATTCGTGTAAAGCGATATCTCTTAAGAAGATATCGCAGTAGATTATGAAATTTATCACACACGCGATATCTACTGTAGAATGTATTATTGGGTGATAAAGTTAGTTAACAGTATGTGGATATCCTAAATAATAAACAATTAAAACAATACCAAATTAGTGGCAGGGGTCCATGACGGAAATTTAACTGATTAAAAATGAGTTTATAGTTTTTGGAGCCATACCATATATCGAGTTAGAATTGTATCTTATACTCACAGTAATTATGCTTTCCAGATGCATAGCTAAGACCATTTTCAGGAACATTCATAAAAGAAATAACTACGATTCCTGGAACAGGCAATAATTTGTTAGTGGATTTCTAAGATATGACAGAGAGAGAGATAGATAGAGAGAGAGAGAGAGAGAGAGAGAGAGAGAGAGAGAGAGAGAGAGAGAGAGAGAGAGAGGGGAGTTAGTGTTAATGTCCACTCGACACAAACCAGGTCATTTCGGGAATAACATTTTATGGTTTAATTTTATTTCAATAATTCGCTTGGACAGGCGACCCTACTCCTTGTCAGGTACAACCTGAGATTCGAAATCACGCCAGTTGACTCAATATTGGATTGATTTTAGTGCTTAGCCAATCAAAATTGAAGTATCTACTAAAATTTGGATTTTGATCTTTAGTTAAGATCTCGAGAAACAGGGCCCAGAGGCTAAGCACTAAAATCAATTTAATATTATCAAATCAAATTACTAAAATTTGGATTTTACCCTAGTTAACATTTCGTGAAATAGTACCCAGGCCAAGCATCTAATGATCGATGACTCGGTCAGGAAGTAATCAATGACATTGACTCAGTCAGAAAGTATTTAAGGACGATGACTCAGTCAGAGAGTATCTAAAGGCAATGATTCAGTCATAAAGTGTTTAGTGACGATGACCGCCACTGGGCATGGAGTATCTTAAACATGCATTATTCAATAGCTAAATCTGCCTAGTGCAGGTCTTTATTTGGGCATGAAATGATTTCTAAAGTATTAATTAGACATTAATTAACTGATCCAGGCCTTAATCAACTTCAGATGGCATCATACCGCTCCGATATTAAACAGATTAAAACGTTTCAGTGATAAATCAAATATGGCGAGTCCAGACGCTTCGAGTCTTAGCTTTGATCAACCAAGACCGTGGTTGAAATTATTGCACACGTCGGCCGTATCTTCAAATGCCAATATCTTCGCTTACAATAGAGTAAATTGAGTGAAATTTTCAAATTATTCATTTTACATCACCTACCTTCGAACTAGTATAGCAAGAATGGCTAGTTCTTATTTATATCTTGAATGATGTAACGTTAAGTCAAAGACCAAGGGGTGTTTTATTTGTTTCTCTGTATTCTAAATATTCACGTTCCGAATCTTTGTACGAATTCAAATGAATGAAATGGGGTTTAACGTCCTATGCTTGTGCAATTGTACGAATTCAAAATAATTTGTTGAAAAGGGGCCTGATTCACGACATTTTAACTAAGATAAAACCCAAATTTTAGTAATTTGATTGGATAATATTAGATAGATTTTAGTGCTTAGCAAATCAAAATTGAAGTATCTGCTAAAATTTGGATTTTATCTTTTGTTAAAATTTCGTGAAACAGGGCAAGTTCTATAGAATTATAATTTCGTATAAAAGACGAGATGAAAGTCATCATGTTTACTCATTTGTATTTCCCTTTGTCTTAAAGGTACATTATGCAAGAGTCAAATCTGTCGCATACAGGTCTTCAAATGATATAAATTTTTAATTAGGCATTTATTCACATGGCAAGACCATAATCAACTATATAACATCGGATGGCCATGGTATTATATGGATTAAAACACTCATAATCACACTATTTAATAATGTAATGTTATAATGGTTAATCAAAACTTTGTTTATTATCGCGGCAATGGGACTTGATAATAAAGACCATCTTAGCAAAACTCAGAAAGTCCTTCAGAATAAAGTAATTTTAATGACATTTTCAATATATTATCTATCTTTCATGATCTTTTTGTAAACTGTTATAGCAATAACGTACAGCTATTTATCTAAATCGTTTATAATTCAACCATATTGGATTATCAGAGGACTCAAAATATACTTAGTAAAAATTAATCAACAATTTTTTAAAATTTTAATCAGAAGCTGAGTCTTTCTTATTATTTTTTTAACCCAATTTGATTCAACCTTTGAAATAGATTAACAAAATAATTAATATTTTTCTTCTGTTCAGAGTTATTGCTCAGGGGCCGGTTGCTCAAAGCTCCGTTATCTTTTAACGATCCGTTAACTTTAACGGAGAGAAAGATTAATGCTGTAAATAAAGGCCATAAACATTCTAGCAAATTTTTTCTACAGATTCGTGCTAATATTTCTAAAGGAAAAACTAAACTTTTCTATAGTGTTTTCTGTAGTAAATTTAACAAACAACACGCCACCATGATGTAGGTCCGTTAGAGTTTAACGGATCGTTAAGATAACTTAGTTTTGTGCAACCGGCCCCAGATCATTTGAAACAGGGACTTAGAAGTGTACCTTTATTACATTTTTTGGTGATAGATAGATAACCATAACAACAACTAGAATCAATATTTATAAACTTTCTCAACGTCTAACTCAATAACGTGTTTTAATACTATATATATATATATTAAGGGTGGCGATTCAAGCGGTGAACCTTGTACCGCCATGTTAAAAGATCTGATACTTTACCGAGTTTAAAAAAATAATAATTAAAGCGGCATAATGTAAGATAATATACAGAGTTGACAGTGCTCGCTAAAACAGTTTTTTTTTTTTAAAAATAATGAAAAGAGCATATGCTGAACATTTTAGCCAAATAACTTCACCCTGGGTCTAGATATTAGCGACACCATAATCGTCTAGACTCGATTGTCTTTACCAAAGTTGTTGCGATAATAAACAAAATATCGATTATCCATTTTTACTGTAACCGCATCAACCTGAATCTACAAAATAACGATGGTATCTAATGGCATCGACAGTTGATTATTGTCTTGGTAAGTTAATTAATGTCCAATTATTAATTTGTATAACATTTCAGGCCTAAAGAAAGACCCACAATAATGTATGCTTAAGGGTGGTGATTTAATGACGCAACCGGGTTTTTTTTAATCACCAACTTGATATATTTAAGTATTGAATCGAATTATTTAATTAAAGATACTTTCCCAGAAAAGTATTTATCGGGGGGTTATTTGCAATAAAAGTATGGCAATTTTGGTATATAATATTAATATGGAAAGTAGAAACATCCAATCTTACTAGAAAAATATTGTATTCCCCGAACAAGACCCATCGAACTCATACGACACAAAATATATAAGGGTTTCCCTAATCGTCAACCCGGATTTAATTAGGCTTCGATATTTATGATAAATAATCAGCGATCCAAGACAATATCGTCTTGTATATGCAATGCATTCTCCTCCGGCTTTACTCCCATGACACAAACATGACCCCTTTTAAACGATTGTTTTATAGCAGGGTTTTCCCCACAAATTCAATGTTTTGAAAAAGATTGGAAGCAAAATTTGGATAGATTAATTAGTTTGAATACGTTTTTAGCCCAAATGTATCATCAAATCACAAAGATTGTTCGCGGGAAAATATCTTTAAGGACAGCGGTTAAATGGAAACACCAAGACTATTTCTAAACGTTAGTCCCAATGGGTTAATATACAGAAACAGGTGAAGTATCTACTTTACCCAAAAGCGAATGGATTATAAAATTTGAATCTTGAAATTTTGTTTGACATGAGTCATGTATAAGTTCAATTCGTTTTAATTCTAACTTTGAAATACATTTTTAGATTTGATCGCTGATTAAATTTCGAAAGGAAAATAAAAAAACACTACAAAAAAACTACATTCGATAAACGCCATATAATGATAAATTTAGCAACTAATGCATTATATGTTCGTAATAAAAGACAATGACTCTATAAAATAAAAGGCTAAAGTTGTTTATCAGTGTGTGGTTTTCCTTAATAATAAACAATTAAAACAACCTGAATAAAATATTGTTTAAAAAAAACAAAAAAACAAAACCCAATATAGAGAATCTCCTACAAGTCTTTTTTGAGTTGATAATGTAAAATAAGTAGGAGATTGTATTTATCACCCAATCCCTTCTCACATGCAGAAATAAATAAAAATAATTATTTGCTGTAGACTTCACTTTTACTGAAACTGAATGCATTATGGCGTAGTGATACATCAATTTTGTTGAAAGCGATTAATTCTACCATTGCATAGTCCTATATAATCACCCAGTGTTTCCGACATGGTCAATTAAATAAAAATAGTTTCTTTTTAATAAAAAAAAGTTACCTTTAATAAACAAAAATGAACTGTTCTTTGAAAAAAAAAAGAAGTTCCTTTTCGATTGACCAATCAAATTCGTGTAAAGCGATATCTCTTAAGAAGATATCGCAGTAGATTATGAAATTTATCACACACGCGATATCTACTGTAGAATGTAAATTGGGTGATAAAGTTAGTTAACAGTATGTGGATATCCTAAATAATAAACAATTAAAACAATACCAAATTAGTGGCAGGGGTCCATGACGGAAATTTAACTGATTAAAAATGAGTTTATAGTTTTTGGAGCCATACCATATATCGAGTTAGAATTGAATCTTATACTCACAGTATAATAAAATTATGCTTTCCAGATGCATAGCTAAGACCATTTTCAGGAAAATTCATAAAAGAAATAACTACGATTCCTGGAACAGGCAATAATTGGTTAGTGGATTTCTAAGATATGACAGAGAGAGAGATAGAGAGATAGAGAGAGAGAGAGAGGGGGGGGGTGTGTGTTAATGTCCACTCGACACAAACCAGGTCATTTCGGGAATAACATTTTATGGTTTAATTTTATTTCAATAATTCGCTTGGACAGGCGACCCTACTCCTAGTCACGTACAACCGGAGATTCGAAATCACGCCAGTTGACTCAATGAAACAGCGCGTACTTGCTAACCATTCGCCCCCCCCCCATTTCTAAGATCTAACCGGGATGTTATCAAACGACAACAAAAAGCTACAACTACTAAAGCTTTAACCAAAGATATCAAACAATATTTAACAAAACAAACACAACTCGACCGTGGGATTTATTGCAGATAGGCCTTGTTTAATTAATAATAATACTAGGTTAATTTAGTGGGGATATGCCATTTTGATAGCATAAATCTACAAACTTTTAAATTTTCGATTTAAAATTTAAGTGGAAGTGTCTTTCTTTGCTGATATAAGTTTTGTTTTTGACTTTAATTGTCGGCTGTTAATCACAGAATCTGTTCTATTATGACACAATTTTTAAAAAAATGCTGTTAAAATTTTAACACGGCGCCTAATAGATACTTAAAGAAATGAATTGTTAAGAGCGTTTTTTAATTACGTCATTAAATAAAGTCAGTTATGTGATATAACTGTGATTTTGCACACGAATCCTTAAATATTTTTAAAAAGAAATCCTTAAATATCAAACTCTTAAAATCTTAGACAAGAAAAAAATAAATATTTAAAGGGTATATTAGGTAATATGAGATAAAGGATTGTCAGTTCTTGCTATAATTGTTGAAATATAGATAATGAAAAAAGAATATGCTGAATATTTCAGTCACATACTAACCATTCAATTTATGCTAGCCTCGATCATCATTACTACCATTGTTACGATAATAAACACAGTATCGATTATCCATTTTTACGTTATATTATCCATTACAAAATGAATTCAAATCCACTGAATGGCACCTTGAGTAAATTATGGTTTGGATAAGTTAATTTATGTCTGATTAATAATTTAGATAACATTTCAGGCCTAAAAGAAAGACTAGCAATAGGCAGATTTAGCTCTTGCATAATACATGTCGAACAAAGCAATTATTATTTAAACCCAAAGAAAACCTTCAATATGCCTTACCGTCAAAGTATTAATAGGGTAGTTATTTCAAATAAAAGTATGGCATGTTTGGTCAATATGGAGAGTGGAGACGCCCAACCGTACTAGAAAAATACTAGATTCCCTGAAAAACACATAATATGGGGTGCCTACAGAACAAAATTGTAAGGGTATCACTAACTGGAAACGCTCAGTTAGTAACTGGTAACAAGTCAGTTTGTTGTCGAGTGATATAAGTTATCGCTTTGTGGATGTAGATCGAACATCGAGTGACCTAAACGTCAACAGATTATTCGATCAAACATTGGAAAAAAATTGACAGAAGATAATCCAAGAATTTAATTAGGTATCGATATTTTATGCTATATGGACACCGACTAACGACAAATGCAGGTTGAAAATGTACGACTCGGAGTAGTTTTCTTAAGATAAAAATGTTAGGAGGGATTTGACGCAACTTTCGATAGATAAATTAATTTTTGTTCTGGTACAAATGTATCATTGAATCATGGATCACACATTTTGTGTGTGGGGATTTATTTTAAAGGGCTGGGGCATTTAACATACAATGTTTCTCTGCTTAATTCACCTTTAATGTAAACAATAAATAAACATAACCCAATGATAATTTTACCCAGAACTTATAATTATTGTTAAAGGACCCACTATTGATATAAACGAATGTTTTCATCAAGGGTCAGTAAGATGAATATTCTACATGCTTGGGGTCTTAACAGTGGATTTGTTCAGATGTCCAAATTGTCAGTGATTGTTCTTTAGGTAAAAAATGTACGTATAAATACAATTAATGAAACATAATAATATAGATATTTGAGTAAAACTGAATAGTTAGAATATAAATTAGGAAGAAAAATGGGAGAGAGAGAGAGAGGGAGAGAGAGAGGGGGGGTGAGAGGAGGAGAGAGAGAGGGAGGGGGTGGTGGTAACATTTTCTCGGCACAAACTAGGCCATATTTATCGGGGAAAAACATATTGTTCAATTTTATTTCAATAATTCACTTGCGCGTAGGTGTCTTTAGCAGTGGTAGAAAGCTCACGGGATTGGACAGGCGACACTACTACTTCTAACGTACAAGCGGAGAATCGAAACCACAACACTTAAGTCGATGGCAGACATTGTGATACAACGCGCACGCTTTAGGGAGAGAGACCGAAAGAGATAGCGGGAGAGCGAGAGGGAGAGAGAGAGAAGAGAGAGGGAGAGAGAGAGAGAGAGAGAAGAGAGAGGGAGAGGGAGAGAGAGCACAAATTTATTCATTGCTGGACTAACATGCTTCATTCTATCTAAAATAATTGGCTCGCGAGTGGTGTCTTTGGACCTAAATACTCGGAGAAAAACAACCGAGATTTGAAAAAAAGCAATTCTTGACGTACCTTAGAATTTAAAGTGCACGCCTTAGGCAATCCACCCGCCAAACCCCTCAAATAAAAAAACGAAAGGGAGTAAATGTATATAAGTGTATCACCAAGTAGTATATAATATTTATATATAATATGGTAGATATATAAATGCTTATAGCGGGTTTATTTTAAAGTAGAATATAAGTAAACAGGTTTGATATGTTTATAGACTAGCTCGAGGCTGATTAATAGCCTAGTAGTTTTATATACCTGTCTCATGACAGACTCACAAGTCATGATTTGTAGCTTTACCTGCGCCTTGCCTCCAGGCAAAATAAAATTAGGATTCTTTGTTTTAAAAAATACGGTTTAAAGCAACTAATGTTTTAATGTATAATATCATGAAAAACGTTTAACTTGCATAGTTTTTTTTCAGATTAAGCGAATGTATACTTTCAGATTAAAAACAATATATGGTTGGGTTTTTTTAACCACCAACCCCCCCCCCCCCCGGCCAAACCACCCTGTTTAATATCATCCACAGTCTTTGATATTGCAAACACAACTTATTGGTCTATAGATGTTATTTTGCCGCGAAAAGATAAGTTCTGATATCCACTATTTAAGACAAAATGAAAATTTTAAAATTGGCACACGAATTGCGTGCCAGAATTCTTTTGGGTGCCACTTGTAATGAAACGACTTGGTGAACGAGGTTAAACATTTCCCATGTAGTTAAATACTACCGATCTAGACTGAAAATAGCCGGACTTCAAAGACTGCCATTCAATTTGGAGTCGTCGCGTATTTCGCAGATCGGGGATCATGGTGGCTAAGTGGATAAGGCGCTGGTTCGCTAGCCTGGAGGTCGGGTGTTCGATCCCTGCATTGGCCGTGAAAGTTCATCTCGATTTTCCGACGTGATTTCCCCTTGTCAGTGATGCAGAAGGAGGGTCTGACAAGATCAGCTGCCTAGTCGTTCGGATGGGACGGAAAACCGAGGTCCCGTGTACACATTGGAGTGCACGTAAAAGATCCCTTGGCAGTTGGAATTCTATATAAGAGTAAACCGTAGCGCCGCTGCCCGGGCAAAATTACCCTCATAGCACACTGTATGGCGTATGCCCGTCTTCAATTAGCTCAGGTTAAGTGCATAACAGTAGGACGTTAAACCCCATTTCATTCATTCTATTTCGCAGATCAACAACTGCTTAGAAATTATAGTAAAACAGAAACGATAGCATGTAAATACATTCATATTACATTATTAAATTATCCAAAAAATAGAGATTTAGCTCCTTTAAATGTATAGCACTTTGAAGGACATTCAAAGCAAAATATTTCAGACTATGCAAATAGAGACTTAGGATCAGATACAATAAATAGTGGTTTTTGGGGGGAAACATTCCCAAAAAAATTTATCATAGAACAAATCTAGGATAAGTTCTGACTATCTGGGTTTCCCGGTACTTTCTACTCATTTCAGCCAGTCATCTTAATCTTCCGGAGGGGTGGGGTGGCTAGATGGTTATCGTGTGCGCGCTGTATCATACCGCCTGTCATTGAGTCAACTGACGTACGCGTGGTTACGAATACCTGGTTGTACGTGGCAAGGAGTAGGGTCGTCTCTACAATCTCGTGGGTTTTCTATGGGTCCTTCGGTTTCCTCACACTGCTAAAGACCCCTACCATATGTTGGTCCCGAAATGACCTGGTTTGTGTCGAGTGGACGTTAAACCCCACGTCCCTCATCTCTCTCTCTCATAACCTCCCTAAGCACGACTGAAATATAAAGCACTTTTTTCCATGAACATCGATGTCAAAATGGTAGCTTTGCTTTCTACAGAACACTTCCCATCCCTTATCGTCGTTAAATTTAATCAAGGAAATTGATAATAAGTTGTCAGGCTTTAAAGTGAGCTTAAACCCTAAGGACATTTATCAAAAACATCTAATTTCACGCGCCAAAATTAATTAAAAATATATATATGTATAGACACATCACCAATTGACTTTACCCATCACTATAGGTGGCGCTATACTGCTAGGTCTACTACGGGTAACCCGAAAACACCCGAAATTAAACAGATAATACTTCTATTTCAACTTATGAATTAAAGCATTTTGATGTAAGCCCAAGAAACCTAGATACAGTGTACCGCAAGCTCCATTTTAATGTTCCTTATTTTCTTTATATATACAGTAGGATGGAGGACCTAGCAATGATGTGTTTTGCCGCGTGGATAGGGCAAAAACCCGAGGCCGCGTGTATCCATTCACGTTTTGAATTCATTTGCGCGTCGGACAAAATGCACGTAATTCTGATCTGAAAAAAATGGGATAAATTAGACTTAAATAAAATCACCATAAAAATTTGTAAATCCATTGTAGCGCAACCTACAAAGGCATCAAATATTGGCTGCTTAGCCGAATCTCAAATATTCCCACTACAAGTTGATATGTATACCGAAGAATGCTTTCATATTTTAAGCGTCTATCCAACCAACAACTCAGTATAAACAACCAAAATCTTTTTTTTTTCTTCCTTTAAAGAGGATAGTAACCTATCGTCTATTAATCCTAAACTCTCTTGGACCGCAGCCATTGCTGAATCGTTAAATACGTTTAATATATCATCTTTAAATCCATCATCAAATGAAATCACTAAATGAATGAATGAATGAAATGCGGTTTAACGTCCTACGCTTAAGCACCGTACCTGGGCCAACTGAAGACGGGCATATGCCATACAGTGTGCTATGAGAGGAAATTTTGCCCGGGCAGCGGCACTACGGCCTACTCTTATATCGAATTCCAACTGCCAAGGGATCTTTTACGTGCACTCCAATGTGTACACGGGACTTCGGTCTTTCGTCCCATCGGAACGACTAGGCAGCTGTCCTTGTCAGACCCTCCTTCTGGAATCACTAAATGCCTTGAAGACAAATACAATGAAGTTTATACCAATCTATGCTCTTCACATACCCAGAAACTAAGTACATTTTATAGGTTTAAAAATAATATCAATGCTACGGTGCCCTACCTCCAAGCTGTTAAAAATTCTAAAACTAAAACCGCTATATGTCCCGTCTTAGACTAAGCACACATTCCCTTGAAATAGAGAGAGGGCGGTACTCGATTATACCTGCACGTCTGCGGTTTTGCACAAACTGCCCTCAACAGAAAGTTGAAAATGAGTGTCATTTCCTCATTGAATACAACCGCTATGAAGAACTCCGCAAGACAATTGTTTATGAGGCCTTTGAGGCCAAAATCTTTTCGAAAGAAAATGGCAAAACGGTGCTATGGCAAAAACGGTGTGCAACTTTGTGCACCAGGCTTTCAAATTAAGGGATGGGCACCCACTTCTAAATTATTCAAACGAAGAATAATTTAACCAACAATTCAAAGACCTCTTCACGTTTAGTGCGAATATGACATATATCCAAATCTTTGGTGTATATTGAGCACACACTCTCTCAATGTATATAAATGTACACTTCATCCACTTTTATGTAACTTTCATCCAAAAGGGTGTGTCTGTCTATCTATCTATCTATCTATCTATCTAATCCATCCATCCATCCATCCATCTAAACGGCTTATAAAGACGGGCGTACACTATGCAATTAACTGTGCTATGGGACATTATCCTACTGTCTATGATACCGGACCTCGTTTTTTTCGTACCATCCTAGCGACTAGAACTATTTCCTTCAAGGTAGGGTCGAACCTGGAAAATCCCGAGAAACCTTAGTGGTCAACACCGAGTTCAGGCCACGGACTTCTTGGTTAGTGATTCAGTGTCATACTCCCCAGTAACTGTCTTTAGGCAAACTTTTCAAAATTACATACCGTTTGCCCTGAGTTATTAACGAAATGAAATACATGTATGTCCGCCGTCCTTCCGAAATAACTTTATTTCTAAACAACCCTCCATTCTCGTGTGTTTTCTCCGGGTCCTCCGGTTTCCCTTCCACTGCTAAATACCCCTACGCGCAAGCGAATTATTGAAAAAAAAAACAACCATATGTTAGTCCCGAAATGACCTAGTTTGTGTCGAGTGGACGTTGACAGAGGATAAATTGCGGGAAAGAATAAAGTTTCCTTACGAAATTTTGTCAACATCCGTGTTTTCCAATTGGGAAAGCTACTGTCGAGACAAAGCTCTCGCTCTAATCAAGCATTCGATTAAGACATGTATAAATTAATGTATTATAGATCTGACCCATTTGATAAGTAGTCCCGAAAAGACCTAGTTGTGTTTAGTGGACGTTAAACCCCATTTCTCTCCCTTTCTCTCTCTCCATTTGATAAGCCGCACATTTTTATATATAGATATAGTGTATTATTTATTACGTCTAGTAGTCTGTATCGATTTTTCTTCATTCATCCAATCAGTCATTCAAATATTCTCAAATATTCATTCAAAAGAAGGGACAAAACGAAAAGATGTAGATAAATGGCGCTTTGGATCATAAGGTATTTAATTTAGTCTAGTGGTATGGTTGTAGATTCCCCTGTCCAACCTCGTGGGTTTTTTCCGGGTCTACCTGTTTCAACTTACCGCCAAAAACCCTACGCGCAAGCGAATTGTTGAAATAAATCTGAACCATATATGTGAATCCCGAAAAAACCTAGTTTGTGTCAAGTGGACGTTAAACCCCAATTATCTCTCTTTCCATCATAGACTGGTAGGCTGTAGTTTAACATCTAAATACATGTATCAAGAAATACGGGTAAATGCTGTCCTACAAATTAGTATCATTATACAACACGTAGAGGCTGAAATCGAAACATGACGTGCTTGTTTTATATATATATATATAATATATATATATATAGCTGTGTGTTTAAAACCAACAAGCGTGATTAATGGACTGACACCGTTGTTTTAACGTAGGGTGGTTAACTGGTATTTTAAACCGGCTAAATGACTATGTCATCGTCCCCGACATTAAGGGTAGAATTGTTTGAGGGTATGGGTCCACTATATTTAAAAGATCAGTGTATACTTCGGTTCGTGTCTCGAGTATATCCTTCTATTCTACATTCATCAAAAAAAAACTCTGATCCTATTCATGGATGCATTTAAAGATACACTCCCGTGGACGAACCAGATGATTTGGTGATACAATTGGACTAAAAACAAACTTAAACTAATTAATCATTCACAATTTTGCCCTGAATTGCTCTCAAAACAATGTTGTCCCCAGGAAACTCCAGAAGCTGTATACTGTTACATTGAGCGCTCCCTCTTAAAATGGCCCCTATACAGCCTGCGCGCGTATCCCTTCACGTCACGTATAGGTGTTTCACTAATCGTCAGTTTGTCAATTTGGGATACCCTGATATTTGTGCTTGCCCCATGAGTGTTTTTCAGGGGATCTACTATTTTTTTTACTCTGTCGGACACCTGTTACCACTGTTTGTCGTGTATTTTGTACACGGGAAGCAGTCCATTTGCTGATGACACTATTTTGCTTGAATATACTTTTTTGCCTATAACGTTTTTAAGGACTTTAAATTCCGTCTTACGGTTTGGATTGTTCGTACTTGGTTTTATTTTATTTCGTAAGGTTGGATGTTTCTACTTTCGATATATACCAAAATTACCATACTTTTATTGGAAATAACCACCCGATATATATTTATCTGGGAACCCATCTTTAAATACAGGGCCGCATTGGGCTTGCATGGGGCCCGGTGACATTGTCAGAATTAATAGTAAAAATGATATGGTAGAACTCAAATAATATTGCGGGTTTCTGGCTGCAGGCCCAGTCAGACCCTTCGCCGTCACCAACCCACCCCACCATTAATCTAGTCATGTCTAAATGTGCAGAATATTTTCTCATAGAATTTGACCTTGACATTGTCTCCATCTCGGACTCTCTCCTGCTTAAATTTCCGCAACACGCCCCAAAAATTAATGTTATTCAATATCCTGTCTTAGTGCCGAGAGGGCAGGAATTATATTTAAGATGAAATATGAAATTATTTTATATTTTTACAGAAGATAGGCCTATATATAAGTTGGTGTTGTTGTTGGTAGAGATTAACGTCCTTTTCCATCGAAGTGGATTTCGCAGGCAAGTGTCTTATTTTCGAATAATCAGCGCATGCCTGTATTGTATAGCAGTCAAATTAAAGAGCCGGATGTGATTACCGCTTGGTCGATATAATCAAATTTCCGACGTTGAAATACAAGTTTTGGTGTAGCTAAAATCATTACTTAAAAATTCCATCAGAAAATATTTTCCACAGCCATAAACTGTTTTCGTTATACGCCTATTCTGGCGGACAATACGTTTGCTCCACCAGGGTAAATTGTATAAATACAAAACACCCCCCCCCCCCTCAAAAGAGTTAAGCATGCCCTTGCTCGTGGGCCTACTATTAAGCCTAACTTTGGTTTCAAAGAGTGCAGATATTTTGTTATCCGGTCAACCTGGACAAATGTTTACCCCATCATGGAAACAAAATACCCGACACCAATTGGCCGTTGTAGAAATACGTAAATTAAAACCTTATCACTGCAGGCTATAGACGCCATTTTGTGACATCATCACATCAATCACCGACGCCATCTTGAATAACAGCTTAGTCTAACAACATTCTTGATTGATGTATTTGTTCTCATGTTTCTTTTATATATCATAGCGGCTTTTCTTTGATCTTTGCTTTTACTTACATCCAATAACATGTGCTACGAATTTTTAATGATGTATAGATGCGGAGAAATAAACACGATGTATACATCCATTACTTTGAATATGACAGATGTGTCACGTGATACGTCTTTAGCCAATAGTAAACGGATATTTAGGGCGTCTGAGGTTATTTGAATGACATCAAAGAAACCCGTGATGTGGAGGAATAGAGGTTTATTGATAAAACGCGCACCTGTGAGCTTAAAAATTAAATATTCTTTGCATTAACACATTACAGAATATATTTACTAAATAATAGGCTAACTGTTTACCTGTCAAAAGTGTACAAACTCTAAAATGGCTATTAAAAAGGCTTCACGCCATAGGCTGTAAGATAAATTTTGCCCGGACAGCGGCGCTATAGTCTACTCTTCTATTTGTTTTCTCCGCAGGTTTATCTAGTAGATTAGCATTGCGTGTAGTGCGGTCCTACTGCATTTACTAATAAATAAAATAAAACCAAGTACGAACAATCCAAAACATTAGACATAATTCGAAGTCCTAAAAAAATGGTATAGACAAATTAGTGTAATAAGGCTAAATAGTGTAATCAGCATATGGACTGTTTACCGTGTACAAAATACACGACCAACAGTGGTAACAGGTGTCTGGAAGAGTAAGCTTCTCCTGCCTGGCGCCACTCGAACTGTCAAGGTTTTTTTTGAGTTTACACCAACGTCTACAGCGGACACAGTTTAGGCCTCTCGACAAATCCGAACAATTAGACGCTGTCCTTGCTAGGCCCTCCGTTCTTCCTTGTTCCACTGACAATTGGAAACCATGTTGAAAAAATGACAATGAACGAACTCTCTCGACCAAAACGGGGATCAAACCCCTGACAACCTGGTGAGCGAGCCCGTGCATTTCTCGCGGGGCCGCCACGGCTCCCGACACGAATTCTAGATTATAACCAAGTAAAACCTTGCACTGTCGTTCCTTCTAATGAACACCAATCTACATGTATATAAAATATTAAACAAAGAAAATTGTTATCATTTGTTATTATTTAAAAGTGTTCAGACTTCGTTGATCTGAGCTGAAATATAAGTGATAAATCATTAGAATGAAATGACAATCCTCTAAAAAGGTTTTGGTGTCAAAATAATTTATTACCATGCATTATAATAAAGTATCCGAGGTAAGATACATTATAGGAGGTTAGATAAAGAGCTGACGAATAACGTAAAGAGTAAATGCTGAAATTTACTCTTCCACATCTATCACATGCCCTAATGGCAATACGTATACAATTAATGGTGATTTTGATTGTTCTTCCTCTGATGTAGTGTATGCCATAACATGTTCAAAGTGTGATGATGCCGTATATATTGGTGAAACGAAACAAACTCTGAGAGGTCTCATGAATGGTCACAGAAGTGACATCCGTCATAAAAATGCCTATTCGCCTATAGGGGAACACTTCAATTTACCTAGTCATTCTCATGCCAATTTTAAAGTATCTGTGATAAAACATGTCGGTAAAAAATCTAAGTTACATCGTCTGATTGAGGAACAACGTTTAGTTGAACATTTTGACTGTGTTAATCAAGGACTTAATAGGGACTACGGATTTTTGTCACATTATCGTAATTAAACTAATTTGCTAGTTGTCTCCCCTGTGTTATTCTCGCTTGTGATTTCGATGCATGTTTTCAAAATTTTGTCAGTAACATTTTGACCACCTGAAGAAGGGGACTAGATTTCTCCGAAATATCGTGAAATAAACTAAATAGTCAATCTACATTAGGTGTTATTTCTTTGATTTTGAAAATTTCAGTTAACATATTAGTAATTAGAACCACAGTGTGTAACTTCATACAGATAGCATCGGGTTTTTTTTCGATTATTATAATTTTGCATTATGTATGTTTAAGTTAAATCGTCAAAACAATTTCAACGAAATAAAGCCCCTTTTATACAGAAAGCCCTTTCGTATGAAGAACCATGAATAGCACCCATTATCCAAGTGATTCTTTTGTCGACAACTTTTGAGTTAATCTGCTGCAACCAAATTTACAGGGATGATTATATTGTTATTATCTGATTTCACTGTACTCGAGAGCTTATTGAAATCAATAATTAAAAACGCTTAATCGCCAAATTAGTAAATACTCTTCCAAAGATATATTTCATTGACAGTTACGATCACTTGAAAGACATATTTACATGAAATATATATCCGCTTCCAAGATCATTATGTATTTCCAGATAGGTCAAACCTTTTTGGCAGTCTTCCAAATGTGAATGGACGAGAGCTGACATCGTGTAAGTGATGATCTTGCAAAGACAGTAGCTTGTAATGCCTACTAGTATGCGCTTAAAAACCGCGAGGCATCATTATAATTTTCTGAGCCGGTTGCTCAAAACTATACTAAGCAGCAAAATCAAACCCGTCAGTGCGATTTCAAGATCAGAGAGGAACTTTAATCAAATCATTCCCAAGGAAACGACTTACTAAATAGATCAAAGCATTTTTGTGAACAATATGTTGACACAATATTACTTATTAATTCATCACAACTCCAAGACATTACGAGAAGGTTTAGAGTCTGTACACAGTCTAAACATCAGTGTCTGGTGGTGTGTCAACCGCGAGTGTCAATAAAAGCAGCACAGCGTCTGCGTATGGAGTGGACCAAACGATTGATGAACGTCATTGGCACCTCATCTTCAATAGAAGGCTTGATCTCGCCTTAACTACATACAGCTTATCAAGCCCTTCACTCAACACTCTACATTTTTCGCCACTAAATTTGATTGGGTATAGCCCCCAACCGTGGTCCAATCAGATTCCTTCGTTTAATGGGTTACTAAAAATAGACTATATCAATTCATTTTATTTATCGAAGGCTCGGATTGACCTATTCAGAGCACGTGATCAGCGAATTCCTCATTGCATGCCAGTTTGATCTCGGCGACAGTACAGTGTGATTGGACAATGCTTTTTCGTCACGTGTAAACACAACAAGCGTAAACGTTCAAGAATTGCCCAGTGTTGGAGCAACGGTTAGATGTTGTAAAACTGGCGGCCGTTGCTTCAGGAACATTTTGGCACCTGGGACCACACTGGCGCAATTCATTGGCTGTGTTTGGTCTAGGTACGACGTTATTACGTCTCGTCTGAATTTCTTCCCAAAGATGTTCTATTGTGTTTAAGGGCAGGCCAGTGCATAACGTTCTGTTGTAGAAAGGACCGAGTAGTTGTTTCGATGACGTACGAAATGTTGTATGACGTGGGGTCTGAGAGCTTGATCAACGTAGCGCACTGCAGTGTTGCCGCCCCTCTCCCTGGACCAAGATTTTGGAACACCACATGACTCACTCTCTGGTTTAGGCCGATTCCACCCCAAATCATTATGCTTAGACTCTCCATGAGACTCTTTCCATGACACAATACCGACTCTCATCTCTGAACAGAGCATTGCCTGTATCGCCAGTTCTGGTGTTGTTGGACAATCTGTAGACGTTCGCTTCAATGGCGAGGGGTGAGAATCGGTCTATTGCAATGAATGTTCTCTCTGGTGAAACTTCGGTGCACTATATCGGTACTGATGGATCCCCCGTGAGTTCCCACTGTCTGAAGTGCGGTCTCATATGCCTGTGTAAAGGGATTCTTCCCGTGATGTTACACTGTACACAAAATTTAGTAACCATTGATCCACCAGTTCGGGTGCGATCATCCGTGGTGTGGGTGTCCCGAAAGCGTCGCTTGGTCAGTGTGGCCAGCGTCGAGTCGTCAAAGTGACTGGTTCCTCTGAGCAGGTATGGGGTGCATTTTTGAGTTACATGAACACCATGGAGAATACATTACCATCTCAGAAGTCAGGTTGCTTTTTTGAGAAGATTTCCTGGGTTCAATTCTGTGTTTGCGTGGGAAGGCGCTCTGTTGCTCAGCTAAAGTTTGAGATATGGTCACAAATGTACAATTAGTTTATTACAACCCTATGGAACACATAATTATATATATTAAACACTTACGTAAGTGTTTAATATTTATACGCCATGCAGCTCTTAACATAGTTTAATAATAAGGTGTTGAAATAAAAACACATACTTGTACAGTAAAACAAAATCATAACATGTGTTTTTTTACACATGCAAAAAATGGGAATCCACAACACATTCTCTCTTCAAGGGATATTACTCCAACCTACAATTTCATCATATTAGTAGTACGGCCAGTAATTTTCTTCATATGCGCTACAGTTTTATGGAATGAAAGTCAATTTCATTATCCGTTAGCTAACGGATTGATTAAAGTTAATCCAAGAGAATTTAAATTTGTTTACTAACTTCAAGTATTAACAAGACACTGAAGACAGTGGGGCAACTTTGCAGCCTGTTCACAAAACTTGATTAAAGACAAAAAGATAACTATAGAATTTACTATAGAAAATACTACATATGTAGGAAACATTATCGGACTTGCATTACAGGATATTTGGGACCATTTTTTTTACCTACAGGTCCTTAAAATTATGCAGAATATTTAACGGGGCTTTCAACAACAATCTGTCTCTCCGTTAAAAGTAAACAGAGCTTTGACCAACTGACCCCTAGGCATTAGAAAGCCACATTTGCAGTAAGTTACCTTTAAAACCAAACGGATTGACATTAATAAAAACGTCATTTTGTTGATAAAAAGCCACGTTATGGATTAATTACTATGTTTTATATACGCCCACTTGTTTAACAGCTGACACAAAGATTGTATCATTTATTGATTTGCATTTTATCCTTAAATTATAACATTACAGTTTTAGACAGTATCTAATATTCGAGTAGAATATACCACTACCAAAATAAAAGTCATAGACTTTTACATCATGCATTTGAATATCGGTTAGGGGTGGAGAGAGAGAGAGAAATGGGGTTTAACGTCCACTCGGACTAAAACTAGGTCATTTCGTGGCTTAATTTAATTTCGATAATTCACTTGCTCGTAGGGGTATTTTAGCAGTGGGGCGAAACCAGAGGACCCGGAGAAAACCCTTGAGACTGGACAGGCGACACTTCTCCTTGTCACGTACAATCGGGGATTCGGTTTTATGATACAACATGCACATGCTTACCATTCGGCCATCCAAACTTGATCAAGGTCACGAGATGTAAGCAGGACTGGCGCTACCCCTAACCCTGAACCTATTCTAAATACTTATCCTAACGCTAGCCTTATATATCCCTTAACAAACAGGTGCCCTAACCTTATTTACATATCAGCGACCTTGATGAAAATTAAGTTGACCTCGAACTGGTTTCATATATTTCGTTATATTCCTGAAGCAATGGCCCGAGAAATCCCTCTCTGGCCATTGCTGGATTGGCTTCTGATACTTGAAATTTTGAGGAAGTGTGTCTATTCTTCTTGTTCAATCAAATCTACCACTTACGTATAGTAACATGACAATCCTTCGTTTAATTTAGGGTCTTCCTTAAAACTTTGGACACAGATTTAAGGTATTTAAGGTGAAAGTCTGTTCGTTTCCATATAGTAGTGTTTACTTTACGTCAATGCCAATAGCCTCGTTTGTCATGCAATTAGTTTTGCTGCAATATCCTGCTATGTGCTGGTTAATATAGCATAAAAAAGCGTGCAGCCATGACGTAACGTTATATAAACAAGGTTTGCCTAATTAGACGCACCGTTTTAAAGGTAATGCGTTTGTAACGCAGTCAGCGATTGGTTGTTAGTGGAACCACTGACCAGTCATAATTAGCGACAATAATACCCACTCAGTCTAGCTCTAATCAAACGGAACACTGCGAGGAGTATGATATTTCGTAGGCCTTTCAATTATTCAAAGGGCGGTGCTTTTATTACGTAAAATGCCCGTGGGCCTTCTTCTTCTGTTTGTGTTTAAAGTTTGCTTCCACCGAGGGTATGGGACGAAACCGGATTAACCGGAGTACTCCAAGCCACATGCGCTCGCACGATGAATGGAAACCACAAGTGTAAGCCAGAGGTGGCAGCCAAGCTAGAGCTAGAGCTCGAAGCGTGACACTACACGCTAAACTACCAGGCCAACCTCAATGCCCTTGCTTGCTCGTGTGTTATTTTATATCTCTGATATGTCCGTAGGGTGTCGTCTGGGTTATGTTTATGTCGTTCGGAAAGGACGACATACCGAGGTCCCGTGTACACATTGGCGAGCACTAAAAGATCCATTGGCAGTTGGAGTTCGATATTAGAGTAGGCCGTAGCGCTTCTGCCCAGGCAAAAGTTTCCCTGATAGCACACTGTATGGTGTATGCCCGTCTTTATTAGCCAAGATTAGGAGCAGAACAGTAGGAAGTTAAACCCATTTCATTTCATTTCAAACGCTAATACATCAGAAGTAAAACGACGAACAATATGCCTTGTTGATATTAAAATCTGTTTATATAGCCACCATTGTACGATGTACCGGTAATTTATTCGCTATCAGTTCAAATAATCAAGTTATGTGATAAAATTAAAACGGGTTAAACATGAATTAACATAAATGAATTTCTAATTGTCTGTGAGAATTCATATTCGCGAGACGGTGATTACGAACGATATCAGCTCATGAAACATGGATATACTCGAAATGATAGTTATAGTTAGTTATCGTCGCGTGTTGTTTCTACATCGACTATTATTATGGTAGGAAGAACAAGAAAACAAGCTTTACTTTATCCATTCCACACTTTGACAAAATGCGTTTTTGTTGGTGTACCTCCCCCCATCTCATTTCGACTTTGCTACGCTTACACCCCTCCCCCAACACTAAATTAATTTCGTCCTGACGCATATCATGACCTTTGACCAAACGTGAAGATGGCCATATCAAATAGATGTCATTCGGCAAACCTCGACTGATTCTACGCATCTAATCGGTTCCGAATGGAAAATGGCTTCCCCCATTGAGATTTCTGTGGAGAATGTATTATTTCAACAAACGCCACGTTTGGCATTGGGTTTGGGGAATTACTAGGGAATTTAATCAAGCCATCAGCCTTGAGACTATAGCCCTGCTCATTTAGGTATATACACTCTACAAAAGACGTAATTTGGCACTTTTTTTTAAAAGCGACACGTTTTTCTGTTTAAAGTTAACCAGTAGCCGCATCGCAAATGTATGGGCGTAGGTACATATCACTTACTGTCATACTGCCGAGATTTGATGTAGGGTACTGGAATCCGTCGAGATTTGCCGAGTGAAATATATCTTACCCCTCTATTGCGCATTCGTTTCTAAAAACCAAATAAAGGGATGTAACTCCAAATTATTACATGGAATCAGACTAGTAATGTTGCCCATTTACTTCAGGCTTAAGTGTTTTGCTCAACATTCCGTTGGTTTCAATCTGTATAGGCACAATTGGGACCACATGTGGCAATCCCCCCATCACCATTTTTTAGGGGGTTAACCGTTTTGCTACGGGGATTTGAAGTTGACTGGGGTGAAAATCTCACTTCCGACACAATGCTTCCTCTGCAAAAAGACACTTTACACCCCCTATCCATCCGCTGTAATATTATCAGTATTACCCAAATCTGCTCTGAAATTGCAAATTGATCCCTTTCTCCTATTCTACAGCAAAAAGTCAACCCAAAAATGCAGGAAGGGGGTGAACAAAATTAAAGGAAAAATTGTCTATTTATAACTTGCACATGTTAATAAGAGACTTTAAAAAAACCGATGTTCTGGACCTTTACAGCCACAAAAGTCACAATAACTTGATAAGGTAACTTGAAAGGCGTCCATTATCCTAACCATTGACCCATTTGGTGGAAACATTAGAAATAAAATGGTGTTTTTAACGTCCTGCTGTTCAGCACTGACTGGGCTAATGGAGACGGACATACGCCATAAAGTAAGCTTTGAGTGAAATTTTGCCCGGACATTGACGCTGCGGTCTAATCTTATATCGAATCCAAACTTCCAAGGGATCTCTTACGTGCACGCTAATGTGTACATAGGACTTGTCCCATTACGACTAGACAGGCTGCCCTTGTCAGGCCCTCTATCCTGCTCCACTGACAATTGAAATCATGATGATCTTACTCAACCAACACCGTGAGCGAACCCGTGACCGTGGAAAAATCAATTTCCATACATATTCAAAAAAATGAATGAATGAATGAAATGGGGTTTAACGTCCTACGCTTCTACACCTAACCTGCTCTAATTGAAGTCGGGCATACGCCATACAGTGTGCTATGAGGGAAATTTTTGCCTGGGCAGCAACTGAATTCAAACTGCCAAGGGATCTTTTACGTGCACGCCAATGTGTACACGGGACCACGGTTTTTCGTCCAATCCAAACGGCTAGGCAGTTGTCCTTGTCAGGCCCTCCGTCTGCATCACTGACAAAGGTAAATCACACCGGAAAATAAAATCGAGTTGAACTTTCTCAGCCAATGCAGGGATCGAACACCCGACCTCCAGGCTAGCGAGCCAGCACCCTATCCACTTAGCCATGTGATCCCCCATATTCAAAAAAATTTAAGTATACATGGACAGATTGGTACATGTATACTTTTTATTTTATAATGGAAGTATTTACAAATGTACAACTATTACAAAAATGTCAAATACAAGGAAGTAAAGTTTAAATACTTGCTATCACCAAAGGAATAACCCGCGGAACTGGGTGGGTTGGTTAAACGACACTGTGGATAGAAAATGATAAATTAAAAGTTTACTATGTCAGAACCGATGGATAGGGACGTGGGTATATAATCTTAAAAAAATAGAGCAAACTGCATATTCCGTCAAGGTCGATAGCTGTAAATAGGGATAGGGCACCTGTTTGTGGGTAAGTGGGGTTCAGTTAAGGGTTGTGTCGGCGTTAGCGCTATCCTGTTAACATCTCCCCACCTTTGACCGAATCTGTAATTGGCCTTAGCATTTAGACCTTACCGGGCGTTAGAGGAGATCTATTCGCGGTTTATTCATTTAAATGCAAGTGTTGAAATTGTGTGACTGTTCGGCAATAGTTATTTTCGAAACGAAAATTGTAAAGTTTCTCAAGGAGTTGCTGGTAGAGGTTGTGGTGTGTAAACACGTGTATGCTGCACCGCGTCATTGACATCAAAAAATATACTGTCCATGGGCAATACATCAAAGAAGTTACTATTTGCTAAGGCTGTGACGGTAAAAGGAGGAACTTTAGTCAGGAATATTTCTGTACCCATATGCCTGTAGTCCACAACAAGCTGCCTTAATATATTTATACCCGTGATATCTATATACGTAATATGACTGCAGTCTATAATTATATGATGGATTGTCTCCCCTTGTATAGGCGGCAATATGGCTAACTCTTGACCCTTTTCAGGTTCCACTATTTCTAGCTTAACTGGAGTGTAGACCTGTTCGTACAGGTCTTTACGGAATATTTCCGCCGTAGCAAAATATAATTTAGAGTCAAAGGTGAATATTTTGACGCCGTGGACATCTTCTAAACCAACTCGCGATGATTTGTCCAGATACAGATCCTCGTCCTTGGCTCGGGCTAATAAATATCCCTTTGCCCATTGTGGACAACTGTGAAACATAACAGTTAAAATTGAAAAGGAGACGCCGAAATAGATCCCAATTTCTAAATCAGTGGCAAGACTTACACAGGCAGTCAATACCCATATGAGGAAATCAGATTTGCTGACCCTCCAATAATATGGCAGAACCCTAATAAGAGCAAAGAGATCCTTCATGGCAACAATAATCATGGCTGCCAACACCGCTATTGGTAGGTGGGAGAACAGCGGTCCAGCTCCTAGCAGCAGAATCAGGACGAACAAAGCCGAGGAGACACCACTCAATGTAGATTTTACCTGTAATACAATAAACAGAGATAAGTGGGTTTGGGAAAGGTGAAGTCGAGTGGTCAGTTCGAATCCGAGAAAGAACAGGGTTATTTCAAGCCCCGCCTAGTTTAGATGGGATATAACTCTAAGGTCCATCTGGATTCGAACCTGCTATATTACCTACATAGTTAGTACTCTTGTGCTGACAAAACTGGTGTAGCGGGCTAGCTTATATATGGAGTCGTAAAATGGTTCAATTAAGTTCAGTATTAAAAATGATAGGTGTGTGTGTGGGTTTATTTTTTTTTGGGGGGGGGGGTACTGCCCATGGACAGTAGATCACAAGGTTTGTCAATGAGTCTAATGGTGTGGTTTCGACTCTCCGATTGTACGTGAAAAGGTGGAGGATCGCCTGACCAACCTTGTGGATTGACACCGGTTTACTCTCACAGCTAAGGACCCTACGCGCAACCCAATTATTGAAATAAAGTTTAACCATATAAAGTTGTCCCCCTCTTTCTATCTCTTTAGCAGCTATACGACGAATTGAAAACATTGCAGCGTTCGATACCCTCTGCTGTTGAATAAACGTGACACAGTTAAAACGACCGAACATAGATACGGTAAACATGTAAAAGTTTGAGCAAACATGATATGAATATATATCATTGGATTAATAACAATTAACAAACATCGTTTGGATATTTTTGTGGCCTTTATGGCCATTCTATGGCATTTAAACCAGATTTTGGTTTCAAGTCGGTTTGGCTGTAACCGAAGGAAACAAGTAAGCGTGGTAATTTTTTTATAAGTGGCCTCATTGGAACCCAAGCTACGGGATTATCTACCCTTGATGTTTTGTTTTCTTAGTTAAATCACCAAATTTAATATTTTTCACCGTGGATCTTAAGATTTGTTAAACATGAGATTTATTCTTTCAAAAAAAAATCGAAAAGACGGCCAGTGGCTGTTAAGTTAACTCTTTACAAGATAGAAGCTTGGGATATTTAATAAAATATACCTTAACTTACCTTTAAAGTACTAAGCATCATGGTACGGGGATGGGCTTGACTAGGAGGAAAACACATAAATAAAGAAGCAACTATGTTGGTTACGCCATAGGCAAATGCTTCCTGATTATCGTCGATAGTATTGCCGTGAATCTGTGCACAAAGTTTGGCCATGGAGATGGTAGCTGTAAATATAACAACCGCTATAAGGAAGCTATCAGCTATCACTCTGGTGAACATGTATCCCGACACATCCGGCAGCTGTGGAGCTGGTACCCCGGATTTTACATCACCAACTACATCAACTCCTAGATTATACTCAAAGCTGCCCAATTTCGAAATGAGGGTAGCTAGTACCACAACTATCAGGTCAATCGGAACTGGTATCTTCATCCGATCTCTAAAGCGTTCATTCACACCGATATTAACAGTTAGAATTATAACTCCAGTAAAAACAGCGATCAGAAAATCAGCCCAATTACCTTCGTGGATTTTGGAGAAAAGAATAATATAGTACCTCAATAAGCGCCCCGGTCCGGAAACAATCCCAACAGATATATTGAGTGCTTTGCTCAGTTGGCTAGTTGCTATATAAATCGCACAAGCAAAGGTAAATCCCCCAATGAATGATTCCGAGAGGTACGTGGAGGCGAATCCAAGACGCAGGATGCCAACTACTGTTAAAATCATTCCAACAACAAAACAAAGCGTCATGGATACCTCGACCTTGTAGGCCATTAGTTGATCTTGGATGACTGGATCGTTTATGGACATATTTGAAGAAATATTGAAGGTACTCCAATAAACAGCTTCCTCGCGCTCCACTACCGATGACGTCATCATGGACACGATAGCGGTGGTTCCAAAAGATATATGAGGAGAGGTACCGAAAATAACATAGCAGATGAGTGGGAAGAAGGTCGTGTACAGGCCATTGACGGGTTGAAGAGAAGCTAGGACGCCGAAACCAAGAGCTTGAGGCAGATGCATGAAGGCAACAGAGAGTCCAGCAATGAGATCATTCACAACGCAGTCCTTGATGTATGGTTTCTGAACTTCTGTAATGATTGGAATGAATTTCAAGAGAAATGCACATATCCTTGAACAAGAACACCCTTTTAGGACGTCCTTCCAATTAACTGGTTTATCTTCACGTTTATAAGCAGCTTCTACTGATTCGTGTGTGTATAGCTTTCTCGTCAGACGAAGCATGGTGGTCTCTTTAGCTCCCTTGTTATCATTCTTGGCCTATAATTGAAATTTATTTAAACACTTGTATTTGTGTTGTATCTAGAATTGGGATATTTGTCAATACTTTGTACTGCATTGACTGTCACAAATTATCAGAGAACAACCCGAATCCGAACAGGGAGTCAGATTGTCCATCGTTGATATTCAGGTTTTGTTTTTAAACATAGATTAATCAATCTGAGTATATCTAAGTATGGATTACGCCGTGTGAAATTTAATATCGTCCGAAAAAAAAACATTCGAGGTCGGCAACTTTAATCTGCAGTGCTAACATTTGCGGTTGTCGTTTATTTGTCTGTTTTAGGTTGGCGACTACACCGGGGCTATCTCGGTGCTGCAATTTGGTGTATAGATGTAGCTCGGACCGGGGAGTAACATAGGCCTGTAGGCGATATACTAACACTTCCGGTTTCAGAAGTATACTACTTTCGGTTCATGGTCATACCTGTGCTGCGACGGACTAACCGCTAGTATTCAAGAAATGTACTCACATGTTCATCGGTGGTGGGCGTTAAATTAACCATTGTGTTCAACTAGTATCAGTATACAATAAACAATGCAGCTTATTTACTTCCAACCAAGAGGTTCAAACACTTCAATAAAATATACCATCTCGATTCCCATTCACGCAGGGAGAAATAAAACATTAATTCCAATATTACATCTGTATTAAGACGAAATGGCTACAGCTTGAAATGTTAACCTATCAAAATTCAATCTACATATTTACATGTTATCTATCTTAATGAATCAGATAGTTCATCAGTTAAATTATTCCAAGATTGTACGATAAAAACAGTTAGTAATGTATTAACATAATATTATAGCCGTCTTCCATTAGCCCAGTAGGACGTTAAACCCCATTTAATTTACATAATATTATAGCGTTAAGGTACTGTAGGTTTATACACTTATTACTCCACTTACTAGCAAGGAAATGAAATGAAATGGGGTTTAACGTCCAACTGTTCGGCTCCTAACCTTGGCTAATAAAGACGAGCATACGCCATACAGTGTGCTATGAGGGAAAATTATGCCCGAGCAACGGCACTACAGCCTACTTTTATATCGAATTCATTTAATCAGTCGAAGCAGAACAGAAGGACGTTAAACCCCATTTCATTTCATGAACGTGTGCCATTATTTTGTGACAGTCTGAATAAATTGTGATGTTATCTCCTTTCATATGTCTATTTCATTTTTATGCGAAGGAAAGTTGGCTTTCAAAAATGAAATATTTTACCTGTACAGGGTTTTGACAAATATTCTGGCGAATTAAACTATGAGGTGCGTTATGAAAGTGTTCAATTATGGCGTCTATCTACTGGATATGATTGTCTTGTGTATTCAATTCTAAATGTTAAAATACCACCATTACGAGCAAATGTAATTTGTATCGCAGTGCAGGGGAGGTAACCCTTTATCGTTCCTCAACTGCGTCATTTTGACTAAGACACGAGGCAAGACCAAGTTTATTAGCCCAATTTAGGAGCAGAACAGTAGGACGTTAAACCCCATTTCATTACATTCGCTGCCATTGATTGTTTATGCATTGTCAATATATGGACCAAGACTAGTCATTATTTCCCCAAATTTCATGATGAACGAATGTAGTGCGAGTTATAAATAGACAATTTTATTCTCCACTATTTCTGCATATTTGGGTTGACGTTTTGGTGTAGAATAGGAAAAAATGGATCAAATTTGCAATTTCAGAGCAGTTTTGGGTAATACTGATGATATTACAGCGGAAGGATAGGGGTGTAAAGTGTCTTTCTACATAGCAATCATTGTTGTTGGACAGTTACTGGTCTCAGTCCATATTTGAGACTAAGAGTTATCTCCCTTATCAGTTTCATTTACAGTTAAAGTTTAGTTTTGGTTATGTATTTTTACCGCGATAGTCTCGGTTGTCAATTATGTAACTACAGTCCCCAAGAATAAAGTTATTGAACCATCGTTCCAGGGTTTTTATACCGCCACAATCAAAAATTCCCCAACATGGTCCGACGAGACGGATCCGAGTAAGGTGGGCAGCATTCCAAGTAAGCAAGCAATCCAAAATTAACCAAAAATACACGGTCATAAATCCATACAGGCGCTGCCAGTCATTCATTCAATTCATACCCAAGCCAATTCATTATCATTCAACATGGCGACCACGACAGACGGTAATAGCCAAAATTTAAACAAATGTAAACGAACGATCAGGGTGAGAGCAGGTCATCGTTCATCCCTTAAAAGAACCCTGTCTAAGGCTGAACAGGCTTTGAGTAGGAATATCACTGATCTGCATCCAACCGAAATACATGAACAGAAGGTTCTTATAACACTACTAAAAACATCATTACTCGAGAAGCTTACTATCGTACAAGGATTAGACCATGAAATATTAGAATGCACCGAGGACGAAGACATTGAAGGTGAAATTGAGCAATCCGATAATTTAAAGGAGTCTGTTAATTTAATGACATTGAGATTAGATTTAGCCCTAGAAAATTTGAGCCCATCAAAACCCAAACTTAACCCAGACCCTGACAACCACACCTACCACTACCAGTACCAGGCCAGTGTAATGACTGAACCCGAAAGTAATCCAGAAACCCACATAGACACACCACAGGGGCTTGATTCGTCTATTAGGAATTCAACCAGTACGGTTTCACCTACAAGAAATCCAGTATCTGATGTTTCAGCAAAACCGCATGTAAAACTTCCAAAGCTAGATTTACGCAAATTTAATGGAGATCATTGCAAATGGCAATCATTTTGGGATACGTTTACCACTTCAATTCATGAAAATTCCAACCTATCGGACATAGATAAATTTAAATATCTAAACTCCCTCTTAGATGGTGTTGCTGCAGGATCCATCGCAGGGTTAGCACTAACAGCTCCCAATTATCAAGAGGCCCTTACCATTTTACAGAAAAGGTTCGGGAATCGACAGCAAATTATTAATCGACACATGAATATTCTTTTAAATACCCACACAGTAACAGACATGCATAATTTGAAAGGTATGCGCCAACTTTACGATACAGTGGAAGCCAACGTCAGGAGCTTGAAGTCTTTAGGTATTCCCTCCACCACGTATGGTAGCTTACTTTCTTCCATAATCATTAATAAACTACCAACTGAATTGCGTTAAATTGTTAGCAGAGCAATTGAGGATCAGGATTGGAATTTAGATAAGATGCTGTTGATCATTGAAAAAGAATTAGAAGCAAGGGAGAGAACCAGTAATTATCCTCCTCCAAATGTCCCTCTTAATCCATCAAGATCAAATGCTTTATACAGAAGAATTCCGAACAACAATAACCAACCAACCGCAGCAGCCTTATTAACGGGTGGCCAGTGGTCACCTACCTGCACTTACTGTTCTGGTCAACATCCATCAAATTCATGCAAAATAGTCTCTAGTCTACAGTCAAGAAGAGAAATTCTTCTAAAATATAAGAGATGTTTTATATGTTTGCGTAAAGACCATACCAGTCGGGAGTGCACTCCGGGAAAGGTTTGCCAAAAGTGTCATAGTCGACATCACATAAGCATATGCCCACATCTGCATGGTGACTTTAAACCAGAATCTCCGCATGTCAATCCACAGGAACATAGACCCACGTCGTTGGAAACACCAAATACAAATTATCCAAAGGGCACAACCATGGCTAAGTCAATTACTCATTCGTCCGTCATGTATACCAATACCAGCATGGACACTATCTTACTGCAAACTGCCAGAGCTGATATTTTTAACCCAACGTCAACTGTAATGACAACGAGCTGTCGTATGATATTTGACACCGGTAGTCAGAGGTCATATGTTACCACACAACTGCGAGATTTTCTTCAATTACCAACTATTAGTAGAACCTCAGTTACGATTAACACATTTGGATCTACATTGGAAACCAGACAAGAAGTTGATGTTTAATTTTAATTGGAACCACATCCGGAAGGAGAACACAAATTACAGCATTTGTCGTTCCTTTAATCTGTCAGCTCATAAATTACCAGAATGTAGTAGAAATAAAAGATCGTTACCCTCACCTACACACTTTACAACTTGCTGATTATCCAGAACCAAGATCAAATGGCACAATCCACATTCTTATCGGCTTAGATCACTACTGGGATTTCGCAACAGGTCGAGTGAAACGGGGGGAGCAGGGACCAGTGGGTATAGAAACGTCACTGGGATGGATACTCTCTGGACCTTCTTTCGGCATGGATACCCCAACAGATCAAATTCTAATTACCACATTACAAGTTGGACTTGATGAACAACTCCGCCAGTTTTGGGATCTCGAAGCCATTGGGCTTAAACCAAGCTCCATTTATGAAGAATTAACAGAAACCATCACATTTACCAAGGGTCGGTATGAGGTTAGACTTCCATGGAAAAACCCTCATCCCACTCTACCAGACAACTACCAGTTATGTTTAAGGAGGCTGTATGGTTGCTTTCGACGTCTGAAGGGTAATCCCACTCTTCTCCAAGATTATAATAAGATAATTCAAGAACAGAGAAACCAAAAGATTGTCGAAATAGTCGAGTCGCCTGGAACTAGTAAATTGGGAACCATCCATTACTTACCACATCACCCAGTGATACGATCTGATAAATCTACAACCAAGATTCGGATTGTTTATGATACGTCGGCCAAGACGGAGTCAAATCCTTCTTTAAATGAATGTCTGTATACAGGACCATCCATGAATCAGAAGATCTTTGACATCATTCTCAGATTTAGATCTCATAAAATAGCTTTGACAGGGGATATAGAGAAAGCATTTTTAATGATTACTTTACCAGAGGCAGACAGAGATGTGCTGCGTTTCCTATGGTATGATGATATTGATAAGGATGTACCAGACCTAATCACACTTCGCTTCACAAGGGTTGTATTCGGAGTTTCGTCTTCGCCATTTTTGTTGAATGCGACAATTAAATACCACATGGAGAAGTATAATGAATCCCATCCAGAATTTGTAAGAAGATTTATGAGATCCATCTATGTAGATGATCTGACCACTGGGGCGAATAGCGAGGAGGAAGCATTTCAGTTATACCAATTGTCAAAGTCCTGTCTCGTAGAGGGAGGTTTCAATATGAGAAAATTCAAAACCAATTCCATTACTTTGCAGGATAGGATTAATGGAATCCAAACCAATGATCATAATAACCAGACAACCGACACCACAATACAAGAGGATGACCAGACCTTTGTCAAATCGACTCTCGGTAATCACTCCAAATCAGAACCAGAAGAAAACTCTACTCAAAGGATTTTAGGTGTGGAATGGAACTATATCACGGATGAGCTAATATTTGATCTACAGGACATAGCCAAATCAAGCCAAACCATAGTACCAACTAAGCGGAATATTGTAAGCATTACCGCCAAATTTTTTGACCCGCTAGGATTCATTTCCCCGTTCATCATCAAATTTAAGGTCTTATTCCAGGAGCTGTGCAAGGCCAAGATCGATTGGGATGATCTTATTCCAAATGAACTTTTGACCAAATGGAATCGCCTAGTTACTTCAATGTTACACACAAACACTGTAAACCTACCACGATTTTATCAAGCATCCGTTGATGAGATCCCAACAAACATCACCTTGGTTGGGTTTTGCGATGCTTCAACTCAGGCTTATGCAGCTGTAATTTATCTCAGGATCCAAACAGAAAATGGTGTCTACATACGATTTGTTGCTTCTAAAACAAGAGTAGCTCCAACCAGCCCAACAACGATTCCCAGACTGGAACTTCTTTCCGCACTTATACTTTCCCGTTTGATTGTCAGTGTACAGAAGTCTTTGGAATTTGAAGTCAACATTAATCAGATTTTATGTTTTACAGATTCAAGGGTCACTTTGTATTGGATCTTAAATCAAACTAAAGAGTGGAAGCAATGGGTACAAAATCGAGTGAACGAGATTCGTACTTTAACATCCACTAGCATTTGGAATCATACACCAGGATGTGATAACCCAGCAGACCTACCTTCAAGAGGTATGGACTTGTCAGAATTATGCCACAGTCATCTATGGAAGGAGGGACCACCATGGTTGAAGACATATCGGTCTTATCCTAATTCCCAAGAACTTGATCATGAACCACTTGATGAATGTATTACCGAAATGAAGGTCAAACCAAGGGAAATTCCCACCAGTACCACCCTTCTAACAGGTCAACATTGTTCACATTCAGTCAGTACTGTGATTGATTCGACAAAATATAGCAGCTTCATAAAACTTTTACGAATTACTGTTCTTGTATATAAATTCATACACATTCTTAAGTATAAGAAACAGATGGATCCGAACATGGCTATGGTTCAAGCAAAGGTCGAATGGCTAAGAGATATTCAGAATGATTTGAAATCTCATAGTAGCTATGATAGCTGGACGAAACAGTTTGGTATTTTCACTGAAGAGAATGGTATTTTGCGTTGTACAGGTAGAATATCCAAGGCTGATGTTCCAAACTCAACGAAATGTCCGATTCTGCTCAACAAGGATCACCACCTAACAGAACTTATAGTTTATCAATGCCCCGAAAGAGTTTCACATGAGGGAGTAAAATCCACACTTACAGAGCTCAGATCCAACTATTGGTTAATAAAGGGACGCCGGTATGTTCGAAAGATCCTACACAAATGCATTACCTGTCGAAGGTTTGATGGAAAGCCATTTAAGTCAATGATATCCCCACCACTTCCAGAGTTTAGAGTGAAACAGTCTCCGGTATTCAGCAGTATCGGCTTAGATTTTGCAGGTCCACTATTTACTAAATGCACCAGTTCTGAAACAAGCAAAGCATGGATCTGTTTATTCACATGTTGTGCATCGAGAGCGGTTCACCTTGAATTGGTTCCAGATCTGTCAACTGCAACCTTTATCCGATGTTTCCGACGGTTTACTGCACGCAGAGGCATACCACAGCGTATAATCTCAGATAATGCAAAAACGTTTATTGCAGCTTCGAAGGAGTTGAAGAACTTATTAGACAGTCAAGACGTATCAACTTATTTCCACTCAAGACATATTCAATGGATGTTCAATCTAGAGAAGGCTCCTTGGTCTGGAGGCCTTTTCGAACGGTTAATCCAGTCCATGAAAAGGTGCCTTAAGAGGATATTGGGAAAATCCAAACTTTCATTCGAAGAACTTTGCACAGTTTTGTGTGAGGTTGAAGCAACTCTCAATTCAAGACCACTTACGTATGTTTCTACTGAAGAATTTGAGGAGCCATTAACACCATCCCATCTAGTCATGGGTCGTCGAATTCTGAATTTACCAGACGTACAGCAAGATGATATTGCAGACCTAGAATACCATGCATCACACGATGACGTAACTAAGCGAATGACTCATTTATCGGTTATTCTTCAGCATTTCTGGAATCGCTGGAGCTCTGAATATTTGCTTGAATTAAGGTCTACCCACAACCAAAATGGTGAAACCAATCAAACCATTGGCATTGGACAGATTGTCATAATATCCAATGAACATTTACCCAGAGGACAGTGGAGGCTAGGGAAGGTCATTGATCTTTTACCAGGACAAGATGATATTGTACGTGGAGCGGTTGTTCGTACTACAACGCCATCAGGAAAACTATCAACTATAAATCGCCCACTAAGACTGTTATATCCACTTGAAATTAGTAGTCCGGATAATCTCAATACCACTCTTAATCAAGGGTGTTCAGTTGCCCAGGCTGATCATGAAAGGATTCAAGAAGAACAACAACTCACGGATGACCCAAGTAACATAAGACCAAGGCGAAGGGCAGCCGTAAAATCTGATGAAAAGAGACATTTGTGGTTAAAGGACTTACTCTAGTGAATAATCCACTTTAAAAGTGTTATGAACATTTTATTTCTTGTGGAAAACATAACTGTGAAGATTTAATATTGACACTTGTTCAAAGTTAATTTCAATTTCATATTCAGTTTGACTGTAAATTAGTGATGATCTTCGATTAGAACAACCTCAGGTCATCAGGGGGGAGTGTTGGACAGTTACTGGTCTCAGTCCATATTTGAGACTAAGAGTTATCTCCCTTATCAGTTTCATTTACAGTTAAAGTTTAGTTTTGGTTATGTATTTTTACCGCGATAGTCTCGGTTGTCAATTATGTAACTACAGTCCCCAAGAATAAAGTTATTGAACCATCGTTCCAGGGTTTTTATACCGCCACAATCAAAAATTCCCCAACAATTGTGTCGGAAGTTAGGTTTTCATCTAAATCAACTCTAAATACCCGTAGCAAAATATCTAACGGCAAACCCCTTACAAATTTACCACGAGCAGATTGCCAAACAACGGAATGTTGAGCAAAAAGCTACAGCCTGTGATGTTACAGACATTGAAGTCAATGGGCAAAAATTAATAGTCTGAAACCATATTATCAGTGGAGTTATCTACCTTTGTTGAAGGTTGGGGGTAAAACGTGTGAAAATTTCCATTACCATCTAAATGGAACTGCGTTTTGCTGAGATTTCTTTACTTACTGGTGCATAATTGTTCCGTTAAGGTGAACACCCAGGGAAACTGTTATCATTATAATTATTCTGTATATAGCCTATCGGTTTACCGTTATTGCTAGATCCATTAGCCGTCTGTGCCTCTCGCTGATTACCAGGACTAACAACATTTTCGACGGAATTAATTTCAGAAACAATTATAAGTTCATTTTCCTCCTTGTGGACCAATTCCGCCAAGGCCCTTTCTCTGGCTTGAGCCTTAGCAATATTAATTTCTCACTGCATCCTTTGTGTTTTTTTTAGATTTCTCTAAGGATGCCCAACGGGCGAAAAGCGGATTCGGGGCTATGCGAATGGACACAATAAGGCGCTTTGCGTCTTGGATTTAGAGTTTCTCGACCGCCTCCCCACAAGAATCCCCACTATTGGATCCGTTTCCTCATGCAAAATGAGCAGTCACAAGGCATTATGACAGACAAACTGACAACATTATCCCTTTGGCTAAAGGGGATCACGGTGGCTAAGTGGATAAAGCACTGGTTCGCAAGCCTGGAGGTCGGGTGTTCGATCCCTGCATTGCCCGAGAAAGTTCATCTCGATTTTCCGGCGTGATTTCCCCTTGTCAGTGATGCAGAAGGAGGGCCTGACAAGGACATCTGCCTAGTCGTTCGGATTAGACGAAAAACCGAGGTCCCTTGTATATATTAGAGTGCATGTAAAAGATCCCTTGGCAGTTGGAATTCGATATAAGAGTAGGCCGTAGCGCCGCTGCCCGGGCAAAAATTTCCCCCATAGCACACTGTATGGCGTATGCCCGTCTTCCATTAGCCCCGGTTAGGTGCATAATATTAGGACATTAAACCCCATTTCATTGATTCATTCCTTTGGCTAAAACATAAAATACTACAGCTGTATATATGGAAGATATTTAAATGTAAATATTTTATTGAACATGATATTTAAACAAATCAATAAGTATAGTAATAATCTATATAATAATACATCGGCATTATTTTGTATAAAAATAATTTATGTATAAATCTATATTATTTTAACTGGCTCTACTTTCGTTTTGTTTTTATCATTATCAATATAGTCTATATTTACACAAATAATTGCACAAAATGTCTTCATTTGAAATGCGCATTAACAAACGTGCATGTGCATCTGATTTTGACATAGTAGTAAAGGCCGGTTATCAACAAATACATTGCTTTGCCATGTTGTATGAATTTGATATGCCAATTTTTCACCGATTCAGTTTCGAATCCAATATTGTATCTTGATGTTGCTGTAACGTAACTACAACATCGTTTGCTTCCAAAAACAAATCCAACGAGTTGCAAATGGGATTTAACTGCAACAATAGTTTATCAACTTTTCGAAGGCTTACTTAGAAATGGTCAATAAGATGTCTAGCATGAATGAAATAAGGCATTAATTATTGGCCTGAATAAATACGTAAATATAATTTGACACAACCATTTTGATTTTAACTAAAATAAATATTTTTTAGTAGATTTTGATTTTCAAATATAAACTTTTTACAATATAATACAAAGACTATAATAAGGTGGATACATAAGAAATATAATTAAATGGTAGGTTATTAAATTAAATTTGCTTAAACGCAAAAATCTGATTGGATATCATTGACCAAATATCCCAAAAATTTTCTCTTTTATGTAGATAATCAGCTATTAATGGGGGCATTTATGAGCGAACCATAAAACGACCAGGCCCCGAGTTCACAAAGCATTTTCAAAATTAAGTTAAGAATTTACTCAACTTTCAATCACGGTTTAAGAGAAATATCTTTGATTCAGAAACACAAAACTTTACACATAGTTTCTAATTCATGCATTTGATACATTAGCAAAACAAAAGTTGTATGAAGGGATATATTTTAATTAAAACAAATCGAACAATTTTGAGTTAATTCTTAACTTAAGTCGGAGAAAGCTTTGTGAAAACGGGGTCAGCACTCTCTGGGCATGGGTCAAAACAAGAAGGAGGGGAAGGAAGAGAAAACACCAGCATGGATTTCGGTTTTACGATTTGAAGTTGTACGCCTTTTTACGAAAATGAGAGTCTTAAAATATAACAGATGCTGTGTTCGACTGTCGACACGGTAAGCAATAAATGAAACTCAAATATGTAAACAAATATGTAACCGCGTAATGGTTTGAAAACACATTTAATAGTATAAAGTATGTCACATCACTCATCGAACTAACACAGCAGAACAACCCAACTTTGCACCCTTTCTTTAAGAAATCAAATAGAATTTGTTTATTAAAGAAGTTCAGATGTAGGCATGATAATAGTTTATAAAGATAAGGTACCTTCGAGACAAATAAATCGTTTAATTATAGATCCTAGTTTCGAAAACAAAAACCAAAATATTAATTATAAAGAGAAATGGCTGTAGAACTTATAAAATCTCATTTATTTAATATAATGAGATTTAAGGATTAAAGAAAAACACGTCTAGTGATATAGACACTTGCATCTCCAGGGGGTTAATTGTTAACAACTTGAGGAAATGTTCTGAGCAAAGATTTAAAGATTACAAGTTTCCACCCAATACATTGTTAAATTTGAAACACGTATTGACAGCGCTCAATTACACTAAGAACTGATTCAATGGAATTAATCTAAATACATTATTCCATAACTGTTAATGGTTAACTTAGACAAGAAAAATGTCAGCGAAAGTTCGAAAAACTAGAATCTGGAAGGTATGGGGATAAATGCACATTATTATTATATATTAACTGTAACATATTATTTTAATATATATACAAATGTATTCATATCAGCTTAACTCAAATATGCATGAATAAACGCCATTTAAGGGAGTCAAAAACAAAACAAGATCACAAAAAAACGTCTTAAACAACGCCACAAATGACATTAACATCATAGGAAACTGAAAATATGAACAATTAAACGAAATAATATCATTTGTTTTTTAAATATTAAGAAGAATGGTAACAACCACATTTCTACGCACACGTTTGTGTCCTTAATCGTTAATCGAAAATGTATCAACTTCGCGAACACACTGGTCGCACAAGGTTCCTTCAATTTTGTTTGAAAGGCCATCCCTAGCACACGGCCATTTGATTGTGTATTCAAATGTTTTCACATACTTGTAATCACTTCAAGATCACTGTTCATTAATCGATTATCGATATTTCGATTCATTTCCATATATTTCAGAATCAGTTCACCGAAATATCGCGATATTTCGCATTGTCCACATCTATACAGATTTCCATGTTCACGCAACCACTTGCATCAAATCGGCACAGACCAATATACCGTTTCTGAATTCTATTCACAAGTATTGTAAATTCACATTAACATGTCACTATGTTTCTCTTTTCCTAAATAGGTCACATGCGTCAAATGAAATTCATGCCCGTCATCAGACGGGCTATTTAATTGTATTTGGTAGTTACACAATCAGAATCCTTGTCTTGTATGTGTGAACGCCTGGATGTTCACCTATCAGCTCCACTAGAACTATCATCCAGCTCTCTTGGGCTGAAAAATAAAGCAAATTGATTTCAATAATTAAAAAACCTGAACAGTTTAATCTGATTTACAGTCGTTTACACTGATCGATGACTAATATCAAATTCTAATTCGTGATTTTAATTCCGAATATTATGGAAAATATTGAGTTAGAGGTTTAGCTCCTTTAACATAAATAATAAATATATTGAATGGAATAAATTATTTTGTATGTGTATAAAGGTTACAACATAAACGAATATAAATATGCGCATGGATTCACCTTTAGCAATTAAACACGCACACGCCTTTAAAAGTAATGTACTCGATGTAACGGGTGGCATTTATTATTACAATACATATTTGTTTCTTTATAACCCAGTTAACCACTTACAAAACCATCCATATAGACAGAATGTAAATACATATTTCTTTGATCGTCAATGGGTTTGTTATTAGAATGCCCATCGCTGGCGTTTCAATTTGATCAAGGATGTAAAACATTAAAGAATTTTTCTTGATCATATAATTGAGTGACTCATAATATAGTAAATATAAGTTCAGAATTGACGCATAATGGGACAAGGTCAGAACATATAATTGTAACAAAAATGGGACTCGATTAAATAAGGACATTATTTCTATGAATGAACCGGTTAATTCCATGTAAGGAAGGATCTTGGAACCCTGTATTTTCTTCTCAAGCAAACGTTACAATAATATATATTTTAAATACCATAACATTTATTAACATGACAAGACCATTGTCAACTATCTAGACCATCGGATGGCTCCTATGGCCTTTTACCAGTTCAACGATAAAATAGATAATTAGACATCATTTCGATTGCCAAGTACGTTGATGCGATAATAAACAAGCCTGCACGTAAAGGGTCTTTAGCAATAGCAGTAAACCGGTGAACCTTGAGAAAACCCATGGACACGAGGCTGGACAGGCGATCGTACGCCTTGTCACGTTCAAATGGAGAGTAGAAACCACATCACTTCACTCAATGACAGACCTGGTGATTTCACACGCACACTTTAACCCACCATATCCACCACCCCGCTACTTCACGTGGAATAAAGTACATGTACCGTAATTTTACTGTAAGAACGGCTAGCTCTTCGCTTCATTCATCTTTAAAAATGGGCAATCGGGTGGATATAGTCAGAAAATAACCTATTTTATGTGCTTTTGTCAAGGGAATAAATACACAGGCTACCTGTAAACGCCTTTGAATATTGAACTGTAAAGGGTTAATGCTATTATTACATATTTACTCTAAGATATAAGACTCTCCTTTATTTCTTTGATAAATATAATAACATGTCCTTAAGACTTTCTCTTTAGGTTCATCTTTATATATAGTCAATGACCATAATAGATGCTAGTTGTGTTTTAGTATATCAAAGCTCGTGGAATAAGTAAGTATATCTATTTTCAATGGGCCCGAGGTCCAACGTCAATATTTATCAAGCAAGCATGACCATTTTAAAGCAGCATCATAAAAAATAAAATATACAAGCTCGTATGATAATTAATCCAATAAGGATAGCCTCTATTGAAATGCATTGATAGGTAAAAGGTACCCGCGATTGTAAAGACACTTGTTGTATTAATATAACGCTTCGCTGATATTTCGAGTCGACTTAAAAAAAATAAATTAAAATGTTACAAAAACACAACCAGTGACGAATAATGGGGTAGGATTGTATAACAAAGATCTGGATTTCGATAAGTCTTTTTTTTAAAATTTAATCTAAAAAGTCGCAAAATTAAAAGAGCTTACTAGTTTATAAGAGTTATCGTAACTTTGCAAAGTCAAATAAAATATAGGGTTTAACTTTCATTTTCCCGCAGCGACTGGGCTAATGAAGACTGCCTGCAGTATGCTATGAGGGACATTGTTAGATGTGAACTCACTTAATTTAGAAGTGGTATCAGCTGTTCTAGAAAATGTTATATTTCATTAGTTTCCTTATTAACAAAATTAACACTCGTCATTTATGAAGCGATAATATTCACCTATCGTATTGAATAATTTAAAGAATGTCCAGAAATTGTATTAAAAATTGATATAAACTTCGATTTAACGGCAAATTATCCATTTGACGCCATTGTAAAATTTCAATTACATACAGACCAAGTGCAGGAAACTAATTACAATGTCCATTATATTGCATCTTGAAAATTTAAATCAACAATTCAAAAACATTATCAATACACCTTGTCCCTTTAAAGATATTTAAACGCCATGATAGTCTTGCCTAGTAAAAACTACAAAAGGCCTTTTATAGTATCCCTGGCCGATTGCCAAGTTTATTATTTGTATATAGATATATTCTATATTTTTCTTTCACGGATGATGGACGTGACCTATACAAACATACCTAAACTTACACGATATTTTATGTTTACTCTTAGTTTTCTTTGTATACACTTTCTATAAGCCGTCTTATAGTTCATGGCTACCAGCATCCAGCAGCAAATAACCCTAGGTGTTTTCATTTGTTTATAATGGATTGATATTTTTTTGGGGGTGAAAATCTCTATTACTAACATGGTTATTATTTGAACAGGTTGTAAAGATTAAAATGGCTGTTGATGAACGTTACTCGATGTTTTTTTTTATAATGATGATACAAAATATACCCGCCGCGCAGACCTAAAATAGACATGAATAAAGTGAGTTTAACACCCTACTATTTTGCATACGCCATTTAATTAACCTTTACAGAGTTATTTTACATGCATATAGGCTCCAGTGCTCCAGTGGCGTGGTTTTACTCCTAAAGACCCCTACGCGCAAGCCAATTATTGAAATGAAATTTAAAAACATATTTTAGTCCCGAAATGATCTAGTCTGTGTCGAGTGGGCGTTAAACCCCATTTCTCTCTCACTCTCTTTAACGTACACGTCTGCTTGTGCAGGGGACCTCGGTTTTTGTCCTTTCCGAAAATTTTCAAGTTTGTGACTGTTCCTTTAAATACCCCCCCCCCCTCCGTACCGATGTACTTATTAACTTATTACCATACAGTATAGGTCAATGAAATATAGGTATAACACATTCATATACTCCTTATTCATTGATAATCCTCTAATAATGGTGTTCTGAGCATTATTTTATGACACCTATCGTAAAGACCCCCCCGTGGTCTGAAAGGGTGTTAGTAAATGACCATTTAAATACAAGAGTAACAGTGGTGAAAGGCACTTGAAATAGTCATTATATACGACATAGTAACATACGTATTATAAAATACCCCTTTTTCACGAAGCAAGGAGTATTCGGGTATAATTTATGATCCGACCTCTTCGTTAAAACCTGGCGATAGGGCTTTCTTATCTGCGATATCGATCTAGTAGGAAACGGACGTTAACCCCAAGCTAGTGATAGAAATACTGGGCCTTAAATCCAAAGATAATGGAAAGGTTGAAGGAAGAAAACTTATTTGGAGCAGACGGTTCCGATATCTGCAGGGATGATTTAGATAAATTCTAATTTGAACAATTCCTCTATGACTGTGTTATCACATTCCCAGCAAAATAGAAATTCAATTTTTGCCTATCAATGAAGATTCCAGAAGAGCTGATCATCATACAGAATATATTTGACTAAGATGTCATTAAGAGAACATGCGATATAGTATGATCGTATATGACTTGGATATTGCTTCCTTTTAAATTGCCGAGTCAACTGGCGTGGTTTCGATTCCCCGGTTGTACGTGACAATGAGTAGGGTCAACTGTCTAACCTCGTTGGTTTTCTCTGGCTAATAAAATCTTTTTTGCTAGGAACTTAACAAAGGACAGCTTGGACACCTTTTAATATAAGTCTATTCATAAACTATGTTTTCATCAGGGTGTGCTTAATGCTAATTATATGTTTGAAAGTTACATTCGTCAATTATTAATTATGTTTGATAGACTATCCCCCGGTAAAATTTCCAAAAAAATCAATTAATTTTTTATTTTGTACTTTCATTACCCCCATGCATGATTATATTATAATGTCATAAAGTGCACAAGATGTGGTACATTAAATGCTTTATTTTGTTGCAAACAAATTTAAGAATTGGACTTGAGAACTGTATAGCTTTGTAAGAGTCAATAAGTTTGTAGATGCTAATAATATTATATATTTCAACGCCGTGCAAAGACTTGATGTCGTTTGTTTTTTTGTGTTTTTTTTATAATTAATAAGATATATAATATTATAGCTACTTTTATGAAAATAAACGGATATAATTATACCGAGTGTCGTCATCACTTACCTCAAAGACGGACACGCTGGGTTAAAGATGACAGTTTTAAAGCCAGTATCATCGTATACAATCTGGCCGCTAGTTGGAGCCACCATGCTAGGCACTGGCATCTCTCGGTTATCTTCTACTTGTACTCTGATGATCCCTTGGTTTGTTTTAGCAGGACTCAGTTGGTCGTCCACATCCTCATCACTAGAATAATACACAGGATTAGCCCTTTGTTCAGCTGCATTTTCAGACCTCTTTTCCTTTTTCGATTTTGACTTATCATTTTGTGGCCCTTGATGGAAATCGGTGAGTAACGTGCCTATTGTCGCATGATCCAGTTCCATTTGGGTTGGCCTTCCATTGGACATGATATCTATTAATCGCTTTTTCTCGAGGGACATCTGTCCATTTAAAGACATCTCAGATCCGTGCATTCTGACGGGTCCACTGGATATATGATTCATCATCGGTTGCTTCTGATGAATCTGGGAATCGTCCATAGTTTTTCCTCCAAAGAGCATGGAAAGATCGGGGCCTGGAGCGAGGAACATGCTCTGGGTATTTCGGGATCGTATTGGACTAGAAGGGGTGACAGAGTTTAATAAATATGCCCATTGTTGAGAAGTTGTAGGTGGAGATACTCCCATCATCCTCATATAGTCACCCATTTGATTCATATCGCTCGAGGTAAAATTGTTTGGCATGGAAGTCATAGTTTGTTGACTGGGGTTATAGTTGATTCCCAGCCTTGGTTGTTGAGGTATATTAGAGGTTAAAATGGGATTGTAAGTGGTAGCAGGTGGAAGGAAATTATGAAGACTCGTATGATGTGATGGAGGTACGCCGATGCCTTGTTGGTTTTGGAGCGCCTGCATCTGTTGCTGCATCTGCTCAGTTTGAAGCTTCTGTAATTTTTCTTGACTGCTTAGATCTCGCAGTCGCCTGTATTCAAGTTCCATTTCCATTTGTTTTACTCTTTCTTTTTCGATTTCCTGTTCCTTTTGTTTTATCTGCGCTGCTATCTGTTCTTCCCACTGTTGCCGTTCCTGCTGTCGAACTGTTGATTCGTAACTTAATTTCTTTTTCTTTCTCCTGTGTATTTTAGGCGCCCGTCCTTCGTTGTTTTCTTCCTCATCTCCAGGGGCAGTCGAGGTAAAATCCGGTAGCACTACTATTTGACCATGTCCGCTAACATAAGCAACTCCTGCTCGTTTCAAGTTTTTAACACCCTGTTCACTAGCAGGCTGATCATCAGGTAAATCGAATCTTATATCCTCGACGCCCATTCCCCCAGAATCTGAATCTTCACTGTCGGAATGCTGACTTGAATTTCCGGTCGGGTACGCTTGGCTAACGTTTGTCGATGAAAGTCGCCAGTTTGTCTGATCTGTTTGATAATCCCCTAAATCAGAATTTCGTTGACGTCTCAAAAGTTTACCAGAAGCCCTACTTATAGATCCAAAAGCATTTTTGACACCCTTGTGAACAGTCTTTTTAAGTTTTCGGATGCTGCCATATTTATTGGCATCATCCGGCACAGCCACTGCTTGTTTATATTTGCGATTCTTTTTATCTGGTCTTTGAAGACTTCCTGTTTTGAGATCTTGTACTTTTCCAGGAACAATTTGTGATTTAAATCCTTCGGATGTTGTCCGCTGATGAGAGTAAAATACCTGATCAGTCATATCTTCGTCAGAGCCAAGATCATCCTCGGGAGTCCAATCCTTACTAAAGTCAGCGCTTTGCGATTTCACAATTGACGCGTGTTGTTCGGCATTAACTGTCTGTGTGCTAGAGCCTAGGTTATTTATACTACTTAAACTTTTAACTTTCTTTGGGGCTACTTTAGGGGGTATTTTAACTGGAGAGGTAACACTCAGACTTCTTGTGGGTGGTTGCATGTGTTCGCTTGGCTCCGGTTCCTTTTGACTAACAACAACGTTACCTAATTGTGCCTGGAATCTTGTTTTTGACATTAATTCGTCGATACTCTGTGACCGCTTCATGCGATCGTCCCGTTCATTCAGAGCTTTACTTAACTGCTCCTTAAATACTGCTCCTTCATCTTTTGGTTTTGATGGAACAGGAGTTGTCTGTTTCACGATTCTCGAGCCGCGGGCCTGGGCGGCTAATACTATATCATGCTGTAAAAGTGAGCTAAGTTTCTTTTGATTGGTTTCTTTAACGGGCTTCTTCACAGTTGTAATTGGCTCTGCTGGTTTCAACTCTTCGGTATTAGAAGACCGCCGTTCTACTTCCGGTACAAGTTTTTCGATTTTTTCTACTACCGGTACAAGTTTTTCGATTTTTTCTACTACTTCCTTTTCAGCTTCAATCGAGACGACAAATTTAGGTTTCACCTCTTCCATTTGTACACTGTTAGTATCGGATTTCGTTCTTGACTCAACAGAATATAAGCTTATATTGTCTGACATTGTTGACATGGTATCCGTTGACATGGAAACTGTTTCATCCCTTTGTTCTTCTTTCTCTTTTTGTTCTATTTTCACTTCTTGTTCTTTCTCTTTTTGTTCTTCTTCTTCCTTCTTTTCTTCTGCCTGTTTTTGCCCTTCTTTCTCTTTCTGTTCTTCTTTCTCCCCTCGTTCTTTGTCCGTGTGGGTGTCTGCTTCTTCTGTTAGCCCCTTTTCTATCTTCTCCTCGACTTGATCGCGAACAGACTGAAGTCGAAGCTCAAGCTCCGAAAGTTGGCGAGCGGGTTTGGGCACAACTGGTGGTGATTTAAAAGAATTTGAACGCGACACCGTAATTTTAGTGACACCATTCGTTCGCGGAGAAACCCCACTAGGCGTTGGAGCTGGTCCTTTCTTCCGCGGGGTCGACGAGGGAGTGGATCCATTGGATGCAGTTGAATATGACGAATCGTTTGAAAGCTGTCGCTTGGTTCGGGGCATGGAATTGGTTTGAAAGTCCAAGTCATAATCAACAGGTGGCTCAACGATACCATTTTGATTAGGTGGCTGTGGGGCACGTTTCTTTTTCCTTTTGCTTACACCAGTGTCCGACGAGCTAGCAGTACTGGTACTACTTGCAACAGAAAATGATTTAGTTTTCATTGATGGCGTGTAGTTGTAGTGGTCAAAGGGTGACGGTTTAGCGTTAGACTGTACTGCGAGATCATCACTAAGGTCAGATATCTTCTTCCCCGTTCTTCTTTCCAATTCTTCGAGGGTTGATTTCCTTCGCGCCTCAGCTAGTTGGGCGTAAGTTAAATTGAACGACTCGTCCATTTCGAAATTACTTTTGACGGGAAGAGATGATCCACTGGGTAAGGAATTGGAATAAGGATCTTTTCTCCATTCATTATACAAATGTTCTCGAGGATCCTCAAAGATTGTGCTCTCGTTATTCAACAGACTGGTAGTTGTGGACTGCTGACGACGGTGGCCTTTTATCTTCCCATTTCGATCGAGAGAATTTGTTCGAGTATGACTCAAACCATTTATCACTTTTCCATTTGGTATCTCCATGCCATTGATGGTTATATCATTGTCAAATATTCCAGAGTCATTATTCCCAGAGTCGCCATTACAGTAACCGTTATCACCATTGGGTGACTTCGAAATCTGTAGTTTTTTGTCTGGGGTCACGATAGGTCCATCCAAATTTTGCTTGATTGGTGTTTTCTGTGTATTATCCTCTTGATTTTCTTTGTCTACGTCAAAATCAATTGCAAATCCTTCATCAGAATCCTCCGGTTTGTAGATATCGGCGATCTCTGGCATAAATTTGCTTAGCTCCTGCGAAACTGGACGCAAATTTGATCTGCCGTCCAGTGGTATGTTTCCAGGAAGCACTTTATTCCCCGCAACAACATAATTTGGTATCTTGGGCTGTGGCGGGGCTGCTGGGCGTTTTGGTGGGCCTTTTGTTTTCACGGATTCGGTCCTTGTAATGGTTGTGTTGTTCGACAGGTCAAGCTGTGCACTCGAATTCTGTCCCATTTTGCTTTAGTTCATCTCCACTATGCCTGAAAAGAAAAAAAAAGAATAATAAATATAGAGGGCAATTTATTATGATGTAACATCATATTCAAATCCAATTATCTCGAATAAACTTACCGAGGAACAATGTTACTAAATTCATAAATCTGATCAAACAATTGGATTGTGAGGAAATAGTAGTTCAATTTAAGCAAAAGGTATTGTAGCCAAGTCCAAGAAAAACGAAGTACCCAAAATTAACTGCCCGAACCAAACTTGACAGGGTTCTTTACAATATACTTAACATATACTTCTGTCCCCGTATATCGGACCACGTACCGAGTTGGGTCTTTCCTGCACTGGCTGGGCTAACAAAGACAAATTCTAGTTAGTACAGAAACTGTGATAACCCAATGACCTAATGTTGTAGTCCTATATAAAAATGGCCGTATAACCTAACTGCAGACTGATTGATGATATTGTAATGATTTAGGGTATTAGGGGTTAGAAATCGATAGATTAACTACTTAGAAATATACTAGGGGGAAATTGACGACATTTATTAACAAAGCAAGGTTATAATCCACCCTCTAGACCACCGGATAGTCGAGATTTAAAGGGATTTAAGTCTCGGTTTTCAAGCACCGTATATCTTTAAACGTTGATAATTTTGGTTTTGCCCAGAATAAAGTAATATGGATAAAATTATATTCATACGTCAAAATCTATTATTAAACTATTATAGCAACAACGTCCACCCTTTTTTTTTAGATTTTACATAATGTACATTCAAAGAGGCTGGAACATCGGTTTCTACATTCTAGACATCTACTGGCAGAAAATAGAAAGGCCAAAATGCTATGCAAGGGATTGGGGAGGGGGAAAAGGAAGAATTGCTATATACAGATACACTACAAATCGTTTTCGATATAGGGGATGTAATTACAAGTTTGGGTAATATTGCTAATTACGAATGATGGAAAATCGTAACTACTTGATTATTACATCTCCAAACAAATTACTTTGGATGAGTTGAATGGGGCAATAACCGTCATGGCGAACAACCTATAATTAGATTCTTATATAAGAACCACAGCAATATGAATGTATGGCGATCAATCATGGTCTAGTCTACTTATACTTCTAACACTTGTTAATTCATCAAAATCATATACTGCCCTAATATATAACTATTTACATATCTACGTCATAACTTTGTTTACATATGTACGTACGTGTCATTATTACGTCAAACACACGTTTATGTAATGTACATAATCTTACTTAGGCTTACATAACTAAGTGCTTAAATTTATATATGATGACCATTCAAAAAAATATGGAAATTGATTTCGTTTGTTGAATGGTCACATGTTTTGAATTTATGATACACTTAGCCCCCCCGTCCCAGCATTTATTGTCAGGTCTAAATATTAAGGTCATCTGCTGATTTCGTCAAGGCAGAAAAGTGCAGGTGGGTTTCACATTTAGATCCAACAGCATTTATCGGTTATAAAAGCCCTCATGGTTAGTGTTATTTTTGTGGTGAACAGAATCGTATTCCATCATCCCCACAAACTAAAACAATTGATTTTGTTTATAAACACAACCACACAGCACTGTTTCTGGAATCTCAACTTTCTAAATTTTAAAGTTGTTCATAAAGATCACGATTGATGATAATACTGGGCTGACGACGATTATTCGAACTTACAGTTATAATGCTGATTATCGACGATGGGAGATACAACTTCTATCATGAATAACCAAACGCTTAACAATAATAGCAGAACGTCAAGGTCGAAAACACACATTAGCATATCATTGTGGAAAATAATAATCCTTATTGATATACTAGAGTGATTCCCCCTGATAATTTCAATAGTCTGACACAGAACAATGCACAACCTTTATTCGACTTTAATAAACCTGCTCCTGTGTACACGTCTCTCTCTCCCTGCACTTTATAAAAGGTGGCCTTGAGTATAGTCAGATTATATCAGCGTGGAAAAGTGAGTGACTCGGGTTAAAAGGGGTCTTGTTTTCAAGACTGCGTTGATTTGTTAATTTGATCAAGCAGACACGGAGCCTTAAAGTACTAATAAAGTCTCTAACTCAATATCATCCAAAGTCTTCGACATTCAAAACATGAATTATTTGTCAATGTAAATCAACATTGATGTTGTGATCTTACCGGGAAAATATGGGCTTCTGATATCCAATATTTAAGACAGAATAAACATTTTACCAGTGGTACACGAATCGTGTGCCATAATGCGTTTCAGGCCCATCTTTAATAAGGGACGATGCTAGACGAATGGTGACCCATGTAGACTGGAATAACCAGACATTACAGATTGTCATTCGATTGAGACTTCTGGCGTATTTCACCGAAAAAAAGGAAACAATTGAATGTAAATTAGTTTATACACATTCATATTACATTTTTATATGCGTTGTGATCTATTTGTCTCAATTTCTAGGTATCAAATATCAGCGATTTAGCCCCTTTAAATAACAGGTGACGATGTTAACATTTTGCCAAACACAATCTCGAATATTCCTTACTGCGTATTTTATTCCTTCCAAGTAGGGGGTGTCACGGCTAAATTTATACATAGGTGACAGACTCCATTTCTATAATTTACGGTTACAGTTCGAACATCAAAGAATTTTCCATCAAACTTCAAGAGGATAAACATACTCGAACCATGAATGTAATTCACGATTCTGTGTCATGAAAAAATGACAATTGGAATGACCGTCTTGACCCAGACAGACACTACTCCAGGTGATCGTCTGGACTAGGTAATTATACCTTATAACGACATCTCCCGTACATTGACCACTGGGGTCAGAGGTCGCGAGAGGTGACAGGTCAACCAATACTAATAAAACAGGCATGACTAACCGGTGATTTTATTGGCTATGACATGCCTCAATGATTCTATCTTGTTTGCCGGTTTTTAAAAACCCTCTTAAAGTGTGCGCTCCTTTATTCATTTTTATCATTATGAAAATAATGTATACCTTTCAAGTCAATAGAATTATTAACCTAATATCAGCATTAATACAAATAAGTGCAAAAGTTCATAAAACTCAATTTATTTTTTGATCTAATCCAGGAAATGAAATTTGGGTTAACGTCCTGCTTTTTTGCAATGAACATGGACATACAGTTTGCTATGAGGGACATTTTGCTCGGACAGCCGCTCTACGTCCGACTTTTATATCGAATTCCACCTGCAACGGTTCTTTTACGTGCATTGCCAGACCCTCTGCATATTCAGCAATGTGTTATGATTAAAAACGGATTTATGACAACATAATATTAGTATAGCTGACATAAATCGAGAACAACCCCACACAATTCTAATACACCAATCTTTAACAAAACTACTGCCAAAAAAAATCAGCAATCACATGTCGAAATCTTTATAGTTATAAACGAGCACCTGATTTAAAATAAATTCAACCTACGAAACTATAAAGTACGAATTATTGTGTGTCATCTGGGAAAATAAATCAATCGTATGTGCAGAAGATCCTCACTACAATTAAAACCGACGAGACAACCCTGCGGGGAAAAAACAAACGAAATTTAAACTAAAGATAAAATCCAAATTTTAGTAGATACTTCAATTTAGATTGGCTAAACACTAAAATCAATGTAATATTATCCAATCAAATTACTAAAATTTGGATTTTATCTTAGTTAAAATTTCGTGAAACAAGCCCCAGACATTCCAAGAAATTAACAACATTCGAATAACTGGAGCCGGGGATCAGTCGTAGGTGGCCACTGTGCTGACGTCGCTGTACTGGCGTGGTTTCGATTCTCCGTTTGTACGTAACAAGGAGTAGGGTCGCCTGCCCAGCCTCGTGAGTTTTCTCCTGGTCCTCCGATTTTCTTCCACTGCTAAAGACCCCTACGTGCATGCGAATTATTGAAAGAAAATTAAACCATATGTTAGTCCCGAAATGACCTAATTTGTGTCGAATGGACGTTAAACCCCATCTCTCTCTCACGTCGCTATGTGAGACAAGAAATGTCTGGTAATTTACAACACAGCATTAACAACGTGTTGGTTTTAACGACATCCTACACGATCATTTCACACCTTTCGGACATGCTAACTCCCCTCTTCATCACCATAGCATCCATTTTAATTTGATTATATCCCTTAATGACCAAACACCGTCACAATAAACGTATTGTTGGACGGGTTCTTTACACGATTTTAATGGTCGATATACGACCCGTCCCTGTGAAATCTGCACCCAGTGTCCACTAGTGTCCACTATGATACCTTTATTGACGTTTTACAAACGAGAGGCACATTACCAGGACAATGAACGCAGACATCGCCGCCATTAAAAACAAATCTAAGTATGCGACAGTAAATCATTTCTTGACGGAGCCTTTTTTGGCGTTTAACCCGGGGAACAATGAATCTATGACAGTTAGACAAGAGTTGTTGATATCTGGAAGTCATGCTTATGTTTTAGGTTTCTTTTTTGTGTTTTAATGTTCGTTTTTTTATGTTTTAATGTTCGTTTTTATGTATGACAAATATGTGATTGTTTAGGGATGGGTTTGTAAATGTATAAAATCTAGGTTACGCGTTAAATGTGTAAGACTTTTATAACTCACGTGGAAATGCAAAACGTTTTATATGCCTATTATGTGCCTAATAAAATTCGAATCTCACCACAACATACTACACATACAATGATTAAAGTAAATAATAGTTAAAAATTAAAGTGTCCAAGTCGTTTGAATGGGAAGAGAAAATCCGAGGTTCACCGGTTTTCATTGGCGTGCACGTAAAATAACCTTTGATAGTTCAAATTGACGGTCCGTAGCGACGCTGCGCTGGCAACATACCCCTTATTGTATAGTGTTTATTATCCCGGTGTAAAAAATTAGGACCTTAAATCCAATTTCTTTTTAACAGTTAAAAAATAAAGTTAAGGTAAATCTAAGTTTTATTCGACACTTGAGATGGGAGAGCCACTTCTTCTGATATGGCGTCTTGATAGAGGGGAGTCAATAAAAGTTTAATGCCCAAAATCTATTTTTGATCTTTTCAAAAATTACTTTTATCTACGGATACAAAAGAATAAACTCTTTAAAATTCAATAAACTGTTCTTTTGCTCATAGAGCTCAAATCTTGAAGAGGCGTTAATGCACCAAAAATTCCCATAGAAAAAAAATACTGCTAATTTTCTAACCTTTCAAACGGGTTGTGGAGAAGATGCGGTCTAATGAATCAAAATATATAAAGTAAATCTAGGTATAATATAGATGTTTAATTGAACTGTTTTTCTATTCAAGACCCATGGCTACACCATGAGATTGCTACCAATGTACACGTTCTTCTCATAACTCAACCCACAACTATAAGTAATATACCTATTAAATCTTAGAAATATTTTAAAGTTGTGTGTAACTTATCATTTTTTTATGAGAACTAACCGTTAAAAAATCAAATGTTTGGGAGAACTAATCGCTTCACCAGTCTCAAAGAAACGTATTTCAGGGAGATCTAGACACATTTTTTTGAGAACAAATCGTTTCATCAATCTTAAAGAAACACATTTTTGGGGGGAGCTAGATCGAATTTTCGGAGAACTAATTGCGTTACCAGTCTTAAAGAAACACAATTTTGGGGAGATCGAGATCGATTTTTCGAAGAACTAATGTTTTGCCACTGAGTCTTAAAGAAACACACATTTGGGAGATATGGACACATATTTTTGAGACCTAATCGCTTGACCAGTCTTAAAGAAACACATTTTTGGGGAGAGCTAGACAGATTTGTCGGAGAACTAATTGCTTCACCAGTCTTGAAGAAACAGGTATTTGGGAGACCTGGAAACATTTTTCGAAGAACTATAGCTTTACCAGTTTTAAAGAGGAACATATTTGGTAGAACAAGATACATATTTCTGAGAACTCATCGAGAACATTTTTTTTAGAGAACTAATGGTTCCACTAGTCAGAAACACACTATTTTGCTTGAATACACTATTTTGCCTATAACGTTTTTAGGACTTCGAATTCTGTCTTATGATTTGGATTGTTCGTACTTGGTTTTTATTTTATTTGGGACAACAAATCCCTTCACCAATCTTAAATAGACACATTCGAAGAACGAATTGCTTTACTAGTCTTAAAGAAACATACTTTTGGCAGATCGAGACTTTTTTTCCCAGAGATCGAATTGTTTCCCAGTTTCACATGTTTAATACCTCAACAGAAAGGGGTTTTAAATAGGCTAAGCCTCTTCCCCAATCACATTCAGACATCCTGAATAAAATATTGTTTATAAAAATAAATAAATTAATACGTCAAATTGAATGTAGGGAGTGCATCATTATCATTTACTCTACTTCTAAAATTAGAATAAAATTTTGAGAATTTCAAGAAGAGAATGTAGATGAAAATGGACTGTTTCGCCAGCCTTAATGAAAAAAAATAACTATTTTTGAATTTCTAAATTTATTGTTGGGATTGTTCTGATAACATTTAAAATTAACATATCATATATTAAACATCAAACAATTTTAAGGGTTCTGTATAGACAACAGAGAGTGGCAATAACTACACTTTTTAGGACATATACGTAAGTAAATTTATAGCTACGACGTCTTTATGCAGACCAGAAAACATTAATGACACATTAACAGAATTTTAACATGCTTTGTGTTATTAATTATGCTATACCGTCCTTTAATCTCTTTAATATCCTATATTAAATTACAAAACATCAAACAATCTTAAGGGTTCTGTATAGACAACATAGAGTGACAATATCTATACGTTTTTTTAGGACGTATACGTAAATGTATAGCTACGACCGCTTTATGCAGACCAGAAAACATTAATGACTTATTAACAGTATTTTAACATGGCTTAGTGTTATTAAATATGCTATATAGAAAAGAATTGGGTTTATCGCATGTGCACTGCCGGAAGTCGGTGTTGAAAAACATGAAATTACATGCAGGGATGGCTAGAGTTTCCAGGTTATCACGGAAAGATTTTCTATCCTCTTTGTGACAACAGGTCAACTATAATACCGTGTCCTATTTCGATAATGATATACATCAAGGCGTGGGCGTACCTTAAACTTGAGTATCTTCGTCGTATATTCCAAAGTAACCCAACACTAAGTACTGGCTTTTCTCAGATTTACATGGACGTAGATATAAGTGTATTATAATATACATGTATTTGACCCGAATAGTCGAACAATAGCCGACCTACTAACACTCTTACAGCTGTTAATTAATCTCATAACATAAGTAACACACGAATCAAATTATATACCGTCGTATATAATTTAGATCAATAAATGAGGCATATATCGTCCTTTAATCGCTTTACATAATTCTTGAAGACTGACGTTGTTATTACAGTATATGAATGGAAGAGCGGGATAGAACCCGTGGTAATAGATCTCCTTGTCTTATACCACTCAAATCACATAAGGAAAAAAAGAGTTAAACGTCCTATATCTCTGCACCATAATGAAGACTGGTATATGTCAATATCTAACTGATATTAATTTTACGTGCACGCTAAAGTATAGGCTACACGGGATCTTGGATTTGTGTTCAATCTGTACGACTAGAGAACGTTCCTTGTTTGGCCCTGAATCACTGACAAGGGGAAGCCAAATACGTCGGTACTTTGTCGGGATCAACCAGGGACATGTTGGTGACTCAGTCAACGCCTTAGCGAGCAATCGTGACTTCCTAATATGTCATCCTAAAATGTATCCTTCATGTCAACTAAATTGTTGTGTGGTTTGCGTATTTGATTACACACGCATTAGACAATCAAATAAGTTCAACATCACGAAAATGTAATTGAAATCTCGTATTTGGCTATAGGTATATACTGACAGGGAATTACACTCTAAAGACGGGTCGCCGATGACTATTTTGATAATTGTGATTTATATAACAATATAGTATTCATTATTCGGAACCGGACTCAGAAATTGTTCAGGTATAAACGAAATCTCATTCTCTATAAACTATTCACGATTTGGCTATAAAAAAAAGTTAAAGTTAGCTCAGAATGATTGATATATCAAGGTTGTCATCTACAAAATAGGTCACATCGGATCTGGCCTAGAATAAACGATTTCTGCGTGGAGAAGTTGGAGAAGATATTAGTCATTTATTGTTTATGTAAACAGGGTGATATGACTTTTGATCGATGGGCCTGCCATTTGGAGTGCAATTGCAACAACTGCACAACATGTGAAATGTTAATTACACGTATTCCCCTGTAAATAGAGAAAAATAAATTGGGTTTAACGTCCAACGACACAAACTGAGTCATTTCGGGAGTAACTTATGGTTCGCTAGCGCGTATGGGTCTTTAGCAGTGGGAGGAAACCGGAGGAACCGGAGAAAACCAACGAAATTGGACAGGCTAGCCTACTTCTTCTAGCGTACAACCAGGGAAGCGAAACCACGGCAGTTGACTCAATGACAGACCTTGTGATACAGCGGGCATGTGCTAACCATGCGGCCATCCAGCACCCCCCCCCCTCCCCTCACACATACTATAGTGTACTCGTTTAAACTGTACCTCCCCATAGCAATGTATAGTTTGTCATCTGGTTATCTGTAAAGAATACACATTTAGATGATATATAATTACCACAGAGTTAAATGAACATCAATCTGATTAACATTTCCTTTGGTGTTATTATTCCTCCATTGACTTCTGAGAAATATTTAACGACATTTGAACTACATGTATTAAGAAACGAAATCAATTTAGATTGGCTTAGTTTGACGGATTATTCGATAATAATGTCTACGTCTTAATCTTTCGGAAATTATTTACAAAATTCTGACAACAAGATCGAAAATGATAAATGCCATGGACGTTCTGGCACAATTATGAGAGGTATCCACCTAACGTAATGAATCGAGTCCAATACAAGTTCGCGACCCTTTTATCGTATATGACAAAATCGAATTGTTAGCTGTACTTGTTTTTTGTGGACAAATTTAATATTGTTTAGACAATAATATGTTCTGTTATTCAACCGGCCATTTTTGGTGCTTTCAAAGCCTTATCCTCTCACGTGCTTAATAAGCTTATTATGTTTATTTTCATCGACAGTATTGAAGACATGGATGAGGAAAGTACCAAAGGGATTTGACAGTTGAATAGATGACTTTACTCGGATCTGATTTAAATATAGAGAAAAGCTTCGTGTCAAGTTTCTTTTACAATACGATGTTGGTGGTATAAAGTTATCTATATCAGAGAGGTGCAAATAGGCAATGAAAATACAAGGCAATGCTCGTCTCGCTGTTATAAAATAGGTTACGTTTGAAAATAGCAAACCAAATAGATACGCAATTGTCGCTGATAGGAGAAAATCGTGTATGAAAGGGTCCTAGCCAAACTGATTACCGGATCATTCCGCGTCACGAATAACAAAAAACAGTAGTGCAAAATGGTGAATATATCAATAGATACGCAATTGTCGCTGGTAGGAGCAAATCGCGTACGAGAGGGTCCTAGCCAAACTGAGTACCGGATCATTCCGCGACACGAATAACAAAAAACAGTAGTGCAAAATGGTGAATATCATGTAAACAAAACAAGTTAATGACGAAATAATATGTGGGAATCGAAAGCGGTCGATGTAAATATCTTAAAGGGGAATTAGCGGCTGAACAACAAATATCATTGTTAAACAGCTTACAGATACGTTCCTGCGGCTAATCTACTGGAAGCTTGCTTTATGAACCGCCATATTGTATTTTTACAGGTGCCGTATATAATTAATGGACGAGAAAATCCCCTTAACATAGATCATATACTTTAAAGAATGATGATCTATTATAATCTTATCCTAGACCAGTTAATAGTCGGTTCATAGGCCCGGATTTAGATCAGATTAACCGATAGGCCTGGGTATATATTAATATTTGATAAAGCCAATATTTCATATGAAATGATTTGAAATTTCAATATCAATGAAATCCAATTATAAAAAATGCGTTACTGGCGATAAACAATTTTAATTTTAAAATAAATCTCTCTTGGACAAATGAAGTCTGATTTTATGCCCTCGTCCACCTTTTTAAACCAAACGGGATAATCAAGATTGGAATATTCCATGCAGTGAGTTATGGGGAACAGGAGGTTTCCGAATATACTTCATAAAAATGCAACGTGTTCATGGCATGGGCGTTGTGACACCTTCTTATTGTGTCCTATCTGGACAACTAGACACCTTTCCCTGCCTTTACAACCTTTTCCGAGAACAACAGGGGTTCCGTTTACTCCGCTTCCATCGCAATCTGTCAAGGTATCTTTAACGTGCACGTCAATATGTACCTGAATTGTACTTCGGATTTTCGCACCTTCAGCCACCCAAGATGAGTTATGACCGGGTTTGAAAAAAAAAATTCAAATCATGGATTCGAAACTTGGACAATGTGGTGAAAAGTCCAATACCTCGACACTTCTCATTATTATACATAAAACAATTCTACTTTTTTTTTACCACAAAACCTATCTTTAAAGAAATTTACATTAGATAGGACTGCGAACATGTACATATCATAAAGCGTCTATGCAAATAATCCTCTTGAATTTTAGATAAGGTTAAGTTATTCATTGAATATATGTTTTCAAAGAAACATGAAATATAATCTCCACGGTTTTTATCAATGGCTGTTTTTTTTATCTATGAATAATCCAGTATGTAAGTAAGTACGAATTACTTATATATACGTATATTCATAAAAAAATGTATTACGTATGATCTGTAGAATATATTTGATCAAATAAGAAAATGATGACATAGAGTCATTGGTATTTCAGGTATGTTAAACACTATCTTTGTTGTTCACATATTGGTAAATTAATACGACAAGGAAAGCTAGAGAAAAAATCGAAATTTAGGATGGAAATCAATAGAGTATGAAGCGGTAAAGTGATATTTTGTCGCCATTTTTTTTCTTTTAGACCAGCTAGTCGCAATATACATTTATCCGGCCGTATCGAAATTTATAGACATACTACAAATTGATAACTCAACATTTAATTAAGAAAATAATATCAAAATAGATAATCTCCAGGATAGGATTCAATCAAATAAGAAAGGGATTCATCAACTTAATTCACAAACACCTTTTTTGGTGGCGCTGGCTTGTTTATGTCGTCTGCAGAGAATGTCGAAAAAATTGAGAATTCGCCAATGCATCACACACTTGTAAAAACGAAACGGAATGAGCGGTCCTTTGGACGGATATTTCTTTTGGAGATTAAAAATTCACAATATTGTAGTCGGTAAGTGATTTCAAATGACGATCAGATACGTTATGAAACCATTAACCTTTAATAAACATATTTCTTTCCATTCTGCAAACCTCGGCAGACTCTGGTACCCTCGGCTGTATGACGAATTCCGCCATTGGAACTGCGCCTATGACGAGTGGTTTATCTCCAGAAACTGTACAAAGCTTTCAATGTCTGGAGCTCTTTGTCTTTCAAGATTATCCGATTTTCTTTAAACAAATAACACCGATGCAATGGAAACTATACACAGTCTTGAAACGGCGCCATTTTGAGAAATTATTTCTAAAAGCGGCAAGTTTTTCTAATTAATAGGTAAACCGTATATGGGTTTATCTACACATCACTTACCGTCATACAGAAGAGATTAGCCGTGTAGTACTAGAGTCTGTCGAGGTTTGCCGTATGATTTCTTGCCTGCGAGGGATCAAATTCTCTGAACTGACAAACTCATTTCGTTTTTGGGAAATACCCAGAAGACTTGAAATGAAATAATGAATAAAATGGGGTTTAACGTCCTTCGCTTAAGCCCCTAACCTGGGCTAATTGAAGACGGCGAAATGAAATAATGATAAGCTATACTACTCAAATAACAACATGCTAATATTAGATCAAAATATAGCATGTTTATCATAACAAAAGCAGTTTCCTACTATGGGCGGCCATCTTCTGTACTCAGATTATGTGGTTTATATATAATTACTTTCTTTTCTAGACTAATATGCATCGTCACGGAGCTTGTATAACGATATCAGGAGTGTACATTAATATCAAATTTCGTTGATGTATTTGTGCATATATGATTATTTTTTAATTGTTGAACGCATGGGCAATTAAAAGTACAGCAGAAAGCTAAATGCTGTTAAATTTAGATGAAATCATTATAAAGAGGGAGGGAAAGAGAGAGCGAGAGAGAGAGAGAGAGAGAGAGAGAGAGAGAATGGGGTTTAAGTCCACTCGACACAAACTAGGTCATTTCGGGTTCAATAATTCGCTTGTGCATAGGTAATTTTTTAGCAGGGTTGGGAATCCGGAGGACCCGGAGAAAGCCCATGAGGTTGTGACAGGCGAACCAACTACTTGTCACGTACAACCGAGGAATCGAAACCAGGCACAGTGATAGACCTTATGATAAAGCGCGCACCCCATCGTAACTCAATACGAAATTGGTCGCTTTTCCCCTAATGTTTTTAATTGTAAGATGTCGTGTGCTTGAGTATGATATTTGCCAAGTTGCATCTTTTATTGAAGAATAAGATGAAATCAGTATAAACTAGTGTAAACTTCAAATGGCTCTGATTAATTTTAGAATAAATCGAAATACATATTTTTCTCCCGATGTCTTTATGAAGATTCTTTAAGAATGGTATGCCCTTTAACTCTATATTTATGATTGTGTATTTTGCTAATTAAAAAAAAGATCTTTTTACAAATTGATGTATAAAGTTTTGGGATGATATATCAAAATGTATACACCAATTAAAACATAAGACAATGACCTGGTAATAAAATAAATATCCGCTAAAATATATGCTTAATAAATAATTAAACCGTCTAGTCTACAAAAACTTAATACATTTTTCCGGATCGATTACCATTCTATTATCGTGTCCTAAATCAAGCGAGAAATATCAATAAAATTAACAATAGTCTTAATTGATATGATTATTCTGGTATACTAGCTGTATTTATCATAAAAATACTTATAAGCCCGTAGCTTATATTGTCTATAAGTCGTATAGTTATCATGTCCACAAACCGTGGTTATATTATGCAAAGCCATGTTTAATGGGTAGAATTCAATTAGCTACAATATGGTTAAAACACAGATCCTATTTCGTTTCGTATCTTTTAAAGTTCAAAATTTCGTTTCACTTGTCCTTACTACACTTGGACCTGGAACAGTTAATTTGTTATATTACCGGCGTTTTGGTTGAAGTGAGGGATTGGCCAATGAAACGAACTGTTACGACGCAAATTTACCTCGCAGCACGCTATATGACATACACCCCCCCCCCCCCCGTCTTCATTAGCCCAGATCGAGCACAGAAGTTGGACGTTAATTCCCATTTCATCTTCATTTCATTATTTCTAGAACAGCAGCCACTCAGATTTTTAGAAATATTATATTTTCCTTTTTAATATACGTTCTGAAAATAAAATATCCTTTCAAATATATATAAATATATATATATATATATATATATATATTGAAGGGTTATAGTGCCCCCAATAGTACTCAAAGAGTTTTGAGGTCCCAATATAATATATGTTTTTTGTCTTTGATTGCTGGGGCCCCTGTAGTTGTTCACTGGTACTAATTAGGCCTGATGAACTCAAGCATTTCCACATTGGCCTTATGGCCGTGTATTGACCAGCAATACATTAGAAAAACAAGCCGCCATTTATCAAAGAAGGTTCATCTATATAAGTTCACATAATCCAATAGTAAGACCAATATTCTTATTCCACTTATTTTACTGTCTAATAATAGAGTAACTGTTTCGTTGTCCATATTGACTTGACATTCCACGTACTGTCCACGATATGCTCTACATTTTTAAAATGATATACCGTACAATCTGCAAACTACCTCATATTACAGTTACATTATTCAAGCTACAGATAAAGAACTAGATGATGTAAAATGAATAATTTGAAAATGTCATTTAAATTACTCTATTGCAAGCGAAGATATTTGCCTTTGAAGGTTTGATAGACGTGTGCAATAATTTCAGCCACGGTCCTGGTTGATCGAAGCTAAGTCCCGGCCCGTCTGTTCCGCCATATTGATTAAATCAAATCATCGCTGAATCGTTTTAATCTGTTTAATATTGGAGAAATATGATGCCATCTAGAGTTTATTAAGGCCTGGATCAGTTAATTAATGTCTAATTAATACTTTAGAAATCATTTCATGCCCAAAGAAAGACCTGCAATAGGCAGATTTAGCTCTTGAATAATGTAACTTTAAGCAATTATGTCACCCTTAACACCCGATAGTCATCTCTTTGTCATTTGCACATGGTGTGATCAATGCAATTCAACACTCAAAAAGGTGCGAAATGGAACTTAACATGTTGCGGCACATTGAGCCCTTTTACGTCACAGATATCTTCAGAAGTGAGATTAATATACCAATCCAATTATTATTTAATGGACGCTTATATTGGATTAAGATATACTAAGACGGTTAAGGCTTTACTTATAAAGCTCGTTAAACATGTTAAGAATACAAAATGCGACACCGTCGATCAAAAGTGAACAATTAGTGTTATTTTTACGTGAACGCCCGTTCCATATCAAATTTATTATTTTCATTCCTATACTTAAGAATGCAATAGCAACAAATAAGACATGAAATGGGGTTTACCGTCCTACTGTTCTGCTCCGAACTTGGCTAATGTAGACGGACATACGCCATGCCGTATGCTAAGCGGGAAATTTTGCTTGGACAGCGGCGCTGCGGCCTACTCTTATATGGAATTCCACTGCCAATAGATCTTATGTGTGCGAGCCAATGTGTACACGGGATCCTGGATTTTGGTCCCACCCGAACGACTAGACAGTCAACAAAGAAGAGACAAAATAGGATAAGGAGGTCATATTTGTGCGTTATAGTTTCTTGCTCTATCCGATTACCAAATGTTGCTGAAAGCTTAATACCAGTGCTTGGACAATACTAAATGTGCTAAGTTACGATTTAGTTTATTCTTTCATAAAGAGATAAGGAAACCATCCGACAGAATTTCAGAACTATTGATTCAAAAGTGCTGTACAGAATTCTTGACATTCTTTCGATTAGATAAATACTCATCAAGGAGTTTTTCTTCCACCTATTAGCGCAATATGAGGTCAACGTATATTGACATTTACCTACTCGGCATAACTTATTCTTTAATGATGTGTGGCATATCGAGGGGTTAGAACACACTTGTGATAAGTCAAAATGCCTGATTTTGAGAAAATTGTAATTTAAACTTTTGATTCACTACCAAAATGTCATTAATTATTATTTTTGATCGACATTTTCAGACATTTTAAAATGAGCGATGGTATTGATTTATATACCAATAGAAAGAGATTTACAAGCGCTTCATTTTAATAGAATGGAAATTTTTGGGTTATTTTTGACTTATCATAATTGTGTTCTAAACCATCGATATATTATGTATATACTGGCATTTGGTTAATCAAGTGAGCCGCGGTGGTTCAGTGAGTAAGGCGCAAAATTTCTCCGGCATATTTCAGCGTGGTTTCTGTTTGTCAGGACATAGCAAGGACAGTGTCTAGTTATTCTGGTGGGAAACTTAGTTCACGTGTATACGTATGAATGCACGTAAAAGACCCCTTGACAAGTTGGAATGTGATATAAGAGAAGGCCGTAGCGCTGCTACCCGGGCAAAATTTCCCCACATCATTCCGTGTGGCATACATGTATGTTTATTAGCCCAGTCGGTGAATAAAAGATGGACGTTAAACGCCATTTAAGTGTCATTTCATAAGGCAAATCAAATATTCTGTTCAAATATTCTGCTAGTAGGATTGTTGTCAATGAGGACATAACAGTCCAGTGAGTAATGATCTATATTACATGTGTATGAAATAGACAGGATAAAAAAAACGGGATGACAAAGGGAAATTTGCCTGGATAACAAAAAAAGACTGAACTATTCCAAGTTCCACTCAGCTGTGTGATGCAAATATAAACGGAGAAATTGAATCACGGCCGTAAGTTGACCCTATCCGGTTTTCCAAAATTAGAGATCAATACTCTTGCGTCAAGGACAAAACAACGACCCCAATACCAGATGTATTATTGGTAAAAAAAAATAGTGATCAAGGCTGGTTGGCCTTCATAAAAAACTATCAGAAAATAGAATCAAAATAAGTAAAAGTCATATTTACTTGTAATTTAGCATTTTAAGACGTATCACTATTTGACATTTAGATAGATTATATCGATACGAGCTGACATTAAACTGACATTTCCTTTACAAGACGCAATATTGTATCACAACAGGTCATTTCATTACATGCTGTAACAATCCTTATTTAAAACCAATATCGATATATTCGTGGTGATATAATTATTGGCTTAGATTTCAGAAGCCACAACCACGGGGTGGTTACTGGATCATCATCAGATTCCTCACGACCTTCATCATGTTATCCATATTTGAGAGCTAGGAAAAATGTCATTCGGGTTCTGTGGTATCCTGTGTTCCAGAAAAAAGAAATAGGGTATAACGTCCACTCAAGACAAACTAGGTCATTTCGAGACTAACACATGGCTTAACTTTGTGTCAATAATTTGCTTGCTAGAGTGAGAGGAAACTCAAGGACCCGGAGAAAACCCACGAAGTTGGACAGTCTATCCTACTCTTATCACATACAACCAGGGAATGGAAACCACGCCAGTTGGCTCAATGACAGACATTGTAATACAATGCCCGCACGCTCTAACCATTCGGTTATCCACCCCCATCCACCCCAACCCCACCCCCTCAAAGAATCACCCCCTAACCAACTGCCATTTCGCACACCCATGAAGAATATGTGAGACAGCAAATAATGATATATTATACATCAAACAAATAGAACCATGTAAATATTTATATACGGTATATGTGTTTTCATTGGAGCTGGAGAAAAACGGTCAGTTGTGAGCACTTGACCTAACTGCGACAAAGAGTGGTCAGTTTAAACCTTTCATAATGGTGTGCAAATAAAATGGCCCATGTTAAGTGTTTTTTTTCTAATTAGCATCTTGAAGAATAAATATTTCCCTGCCATAGAGTTCCACATTTTTTTTAAAAAAATTAGGATACATCTATTAATTGGTTGGTATATACACAAGGAATTAATGGGGAGCTAATTAGATTTGCTAAATGGCGCGATATGACTGTAAGTATCGACGTTACGTAATGACAATGCAAAAATATGTAGACATAGCACGGGGTGTTCTCATCCAGCTCAAAATATTGATTAAGGGGATTAAGGGTTTAGGGCTGGGGGATTATGGTCTGTAGCTGAAATGTGTTCACCTAATTAGATATGGATTAACCGTTTAATAAGTGTGATGAGAACTGTGTTTAATAAGTGCCATGTGAAATTGTAGTTTACTTGCCCATATGAAATATATATTTTTAATGTTGATGCTCATTTCATAGTGCTATTTAGTTAAAAAAAAAAATTTTCCATTCACATTAAAGTGTTAAAATAAACATTTTTACTAATAAATGTTGAATAAAACATTATCAAGTAATTTTTTGTTTTACTATAAGGTTTAACCCAATGAAAATAAAAGTGCCCAATGTGAAACAGACTACAGCTAATCCTTCTTTAGAAATTCCAATTAACACCTTAGTCACGCTAACATGATTATTTAAGTTTTGAGCTGGGTGAGAATGAACCCATAGCACAACGGCTCGGATTTCGATTTCACGTGGTATCTCTTAACACGACTAGACCTCATCGATGTGTGTAAATAAAGACAGTGTCAATTTAAAAAACTGAATAAAGTTTCGTAAGTTGTCGACAGTTAAAGTGAAATTCGAACCGAAATTTGTGAAACAAAATGATCTTCGCTTACTTTAAATATACAAACAAAAATACAATTGTAAATATTATCTTGTAGCTTCATGCTACATCTCAAAATTTAGGTCCACATATTGAACGAGCGTTGATATGGCTGATTTTGTGTTTCACTGTCGACAGTAAAGATCGGAACTATAACTAGTAAATAACTGACTTCCACATAGCATTACGAGAGATAGAGATAAATGGGGTTTGACGTCCACTCGACACAAACTAGGTCATTTGGAACCAACATACATGTATGCTTCAGTTGTATTTCAATAATTCGCTTGCACGTAGATGTCGTTTGCGGTGGGATGACACCATCGGAGTATCTGGAGAAAACCCACGAGGTTAGACAGGCGACCCTACTCCTTGTCACGCACAACTACGTCAGTTGACTAAATGACATACCTTATGATACAGCGCAAACGTGCTAACCATTCGTCCCCCGCTTATAAAATCGTATAGATTTTGACCCATATTACTCGAAATCACACATCAGATCATCCCAATTACACACCTTTAGTGAAATAGCCGCTTTAAAGTTTTTTCTTCCGCGTAAATGTCTTTTTAATTAGTGGATAATTACTTAATTTGTTAATACAGCAGCATCCTCATACTAACAGCTTAGGAAGGATGGTTGCTGTGGTGGTCTTAATCCTATCAACATCCTAACAACGTAAATATAAATCGGTATGCAAAACACGTATACATAAGAATTTAAGTTATCTGAAACCAAACTATCATATTTTTATCATTTTGTTTTCATAATCATCGCATATAGCATACCTTTTTGTATATTCACGTATTAAAATTGAAAATGCTTTAGCAGTTTTAAGGTCATTATCTCTTGAGTAGATATAAAACGAAAGTAGCACGTTTTGGAAAAAAACACTATTTACAAAGTGCATAGGTCATTGTTATTTGCAGCCTTGTTGAAACTCATATACATATACCTATTTAACATCATGCTTCCCGGTAATTAAAGGGATATTAAAGATTTTTTTCTCTAATTTAAAAGAGGTTAAAGTACAAACAAATGATAACACACAAACTTTAATTTGAATTCGGAAAATGAGTAATGGGAGGACGACTTTTATCGCGATATTGTGCCAGAATATACGAAGTTTATCTCGAAATAAGGTGCAGTGGGACCCGACTTTGTACCGGGAAAGAAATAGATAAATTTAATATTTAATTTTAATTTAAAAAGAATGTACCGACAAACAATCCTTGCAGTGGGACCCGACTCTGTACCGGGAAAGGAATAGATAAATATTTTATTTCAATTTAAAAGGAATGTGCCGTCAAACAATCCTTGCTGTAGGTTTTTTGTTTAAATGTAAAACATTAATTAAACCATTCCGGGAAGACATCACAATAACATTTACAAAGATTTGTATAGTTCTAAGGCCTTATCAACGCGCATGTCAATCTAGTTTTATTATGAGTACAAAACATGAATTTCATCTATTGTAATTTATTTAAGGTTGCTGGTACATCAAGTTAAAAATCCTAAGAATGCTTTATGGCGCACACCATAATCCAAATGTCAGTTCGTGCTATCAAATATATCAACCGACATGCTCGTCATAACAGAACAAAATAGACAAAATGTTGTTGTATTATTTTGATAAACTTGACGTGGAAAGTAATTAAAATAAAAAATGGAGACAAAACATCACGATTTGGCAGACAAGCTGTTGGTTTATTTCTAGGTACTATGGTCTAGTTGTTAATATAATATATTCGATCCATGTTTACCAATTAGACGATCCTACATCTGTTGACAATGACTGACATATGACAACCACTCAATCATAGAAACATACACCAGAATTTAACATCCAATTGTATGGAACTTTGATTTTCATTTTACACGAAATTCCAATATTTCAATATATCTGGCTCCGTGTTCATAAAGCATTCCCAGACTGAAGTTAAGAATTTACTTAAAATTGCTCGCCTTCTTTAAACTAAAGTTTAGCCTTTTAAAAAAACTTTTGTTGTTTTAATGTAGCAAACACATCAATAAGAAACTACATGTATAATGTGCAAAGTTTTGTGTTTCTTGATCACATATTTCTCATAAATAGTAATTGAAAGTTGAGTTAATTCTTAATTTAAGTTTAAGAATGCTTTGAGAACTCGGCCCCTGTCCTCCAAGATATTACACATTTTAATTACAACGTCTAGGATAACGAAGTAATGGCCTAAATAATTGTATCCATTACATTCATGAAAAGAAGTAATTGTTATCCAATCGCAAAAATAATAGATCGAACTGCAATCTGGTTATAAAATAATAGAAATAAAATTACTTGTAATTAAAATCTTAAAAAGTTACCTATCTCATTACATCGTAAATTGTATTTGTAATTGTATTTTGGTCATAAAAATACTAAAGTAATTGTATTGTGATTAGGGTCGTATATACAAATGTCAAGAACTATGAGTATATTGAAACTGCCCGACTGCAATTTAATCGTAAAATATAGAAATTTTAATTGTGAGTAAATCGTAAAATATAGAAATTAATGTGGAGTAATTCGCATGAAAGCAATATAGGCATACTCGATAACATTAAAATTAATCAACATCTGATCTGCAAAGTTGAATATTCAGTAAACCGCTACGTACATATTCTGGGCGCAAACAAAACAGCACCTTAATGGGTATCGACATACTAAACGTATGCTGCTTGTCTACAATTATCACCGGTAGACAACAGACACTAAGTTAACTGACCGACATTTTGATTCCTAAATCCACCATTATTTTAGTAAATTTTATGTATACTTCGAGAATATTGATAAGTGTTTATTTCTGTTTCCATTCCATAAAATTAAAAATGTTGATCTAGTCTTTGCGTGTATGAGATATGAAACGAGTAGTACAGACATTTTTTTTAATATGGCGGCCACTCAGGGTATGGATCAATTCTCAAAGTGGGTAGTTCTCTGTGTGCAGCTAAAAAGAAGGATCGGTGGTCTGATTCCACAACTGACAAGTAAGTCCTGTTTTATATATGAATAGTCAACAAATTGGGGTGTAATTTTTGACGATGCATCAATCATAAAACAGGTCTTTTAACAGGGAAGAGTCTGTTCTAACATAGCAACAGTTGTATAATCGCCCAACATGGCTGCTTTTCTTGTTGTAAATGTTCCAACATGTCACAATAAAAACGTCATCTCATCCATTATAGTCAACCAATCAACATTTTTTACTCGTCACCATGTTTGTTTACAATTATAGAACCCATCGTTGTCATGTGGAATTCGTTTTTTTAAAATGATATAGGAATTTTTCCCGTAAGCATTTATGTGGACATTAAACACCATCGCTTTTATAGCCGTCGTTAACTTTAAGTAGGAAATAAAATGGGGGTTAATATCTGATTGTTCTTCACCAACCGCCATAATGGAGTCGGATTTTGGGGGAAATTTTGCCCGTTCTTCTCTTTTTACGAATTCCGTATGTCAAGGATTATTTTACGTACACGTCAACGTACACGCAAAACAGCGTCTGTAGTCCCATCCGGAAGACTAGACAGTGTCCCTTGCTAAACCCTTCGTCCTGAACCACTGACAAGTGGAGAATACATTGCAAAACGGGAGTAACAATTTGCGTCAGATTCCTGCATAACATAATGAGATCTCTAAAAAGTGAGATTTTATGAACCCAGATGTGCCAAATTAATTAATGCTAGAAAAATCGCGAATGTAAAATAAATCTTTTTGAATATGGCATATTTTCCCCAAAAAGAGTACAAGTACATCAGAAATATGTATGCCTCGTAGAAAATATGGAATTGACGTGGGTTCCCGTTTTTGGCGTCATTGCTCACCACATAATTTTGTTATACATTTTGGTTTTCAAGGTAAAATAAACAAAACAGATTGTGTAATTTGTTTTGTTTGGGTTTTTTTTTTGCAGTGATGTCGTCATCTCTCGGGTAAAGACAGATCAAGTTACACGCAGACCCTATGACCCCTGGGAATCCCGTTGTAAGCAGTTCGTGTTGAATACAATGCATCACGCACACAAACGATATTGTTACTCGTATCAAGTATCAACAATTATAACATATTTAACAGTAACAGATTATATAAATGGCACGTTAAATAATTATACACATTCTTTAATTTCTTTTTGTTGAATAGAATTCAGGTCGAGTGACTCACTTTTTATTAAATCATGCGATGCTGAATCATTTCATATAGTTTCATGAAAGATATATTCAACACATCCAACCGGACCCGTTCTTAATCTAAGGCGATTGGAGCCCTGGCGTGGTTGCGGATGAGACGCTGGCTCGCTAGCCTGGATAAGTCGTGCTCGATCCTTACATTAGCTGGAAAAGTTCAGTGGGATTTTTCGGCATGGTTTCCCCTAGTCAGTGGTACAGGTCGCCTAAGAGCAGCCATCTAGTCGTTCGGGCGGGACGAAAACCGAGGTCCCATGTATACACTGGGGTGCACGTTGATATAGCACACTGTATGGTGTTGACTCGTCTATAATACATTATGCCGGTTTGTTCGTTCGTTTCTGGACTTTAACGTCCACGTACACCAAGATTGATATCGTTCAGAAAGTAATATGCGAAACCCTATTTCGTTACAGTTTGTGAGACCCCATTCCATTTCTCTTTTATTTGATTTATGTGTGAACTATATGAAAGGTTTTTCCATGTATATACAGGACCGTATGTAGGATTTTAAAAGTGGGGGCACAGCAGAGTGTAGTAACTGATGTTGATCATTATCAAGTGTATCATTTTAATTTTTATAATTGAAAGACTGTCGATTTTTTTGTGCGGAGGAGGGGGCCGCCATTTCTCGGGGCGCCTTATTTTTCTGGGGGTGCAATGTGCCCCCTGCACCTCCGTTAGATACTACCCTGGGTATATATTGATAAGACACTTACCTCACAATACGATGTAATGTTATATTCCGCTGTATCTGTATCTATATTTACATGTACGGTATCATATTCAGGTGAAAAGCAACAATCAGGGTAACTTGACGCCCCTTTCTTTATAAAAACGTCAATCCCCAATCACCTAAAAATTAGAAAATACAAAGTCCATTATTATGACATGGGAAAATGCCCCCGTGTGCTATACTATGAAGGTGGCCGTTACCGTTTCAGTTTACCCTTGATCGTATTCAGGACCGGAATAAGCTGGCATTGATACACACACTAAAATGTCACTAAGGCCTATGGTATCCTTACATATAACATTATTTATGGTACAATATTGTTTTGAGTTTTTTAAATTAATTTTAGGCGGTGGGGTGGGGGGTAATTTGGAACCTTTGGCTGCAGTCCAATCAGCCCTCTCCAGAAAATTTCAAATATTCGGGTGTTTTGATTCGTTTTTTCTTTTTTAAAAAAAGGAATGAGAGGTGAGCTATGACAAGAGAAAATTTAATAAAGTAGGTGAGCTATTTTTGGTTCACTTTCTTTACTTTTTTAAAAAAGAAAAAAACGAACCAAAACACCCGAATATTTGAAATTTTTTGTCATAAACAAAAGGTTATCTTTAGCTCGCTTTCTAAGAAGATTGCTGCACTGGGTCACTATTTTAAGACAGTAAATTAATTTTTCTGGAAGTATTTTTTTCTAAAAATGAGTAATATATCTTTATATATGTTTTTAAAAACGATAGTCGACATAAATTTAATCGTGGCTACAACGCCCAAAATGCCAGACCTTTGCAAAACAGGTCAGAAAAATAGACACTCTTGACGTTTTGTATGACGTTTTTAGTTTCAACCAAGTCGGATAAAACCACAGGTCCTATTTCGATTCGTTTTATTAAAGTAAACTCTAAGTTTAGTTACTTTATTTATTGTGAATATTTTTTTGACTATAATAGTAAGATCTAAAGTGTAAATATCGAAATATTGTCCATATAAATGTTTTATATTCAAAATTTAATTTTTAAATACATCTTACTTTCGTTAAACACGTGTATCATAAAATGGAAAATAGAAAGTAACTTGTAAATAAGAGAGAGAGAGAGATGGGTTTAACGTCCACTCGACACAAACTAGGTCATTTCGGAACTAACATATTTAGCATTGGGAGGGAAAGCAGAGGATCCGCCGGAGAAAAAAACACAAGGTTGAACAGTCGACCCCACTCATTGCCACGTACAACCAGGGATTCGAAACCTCGCCATTTGACTCTATGACAGGCTTCATGATGTAGCAGCACGTGCTATCCATTTGGTCATCCAACCCCTTGGTTCGATTCTGTCATTGATGCAGAACACAAGGACTGGCACCGAATAATGTCTAGTCGTTTGGATGAGACCAGAAAGGAGACATTAAACCATATTTTAATGTGAAGCTCCGCCAGCACTTTCCATGAGTTATAAAAGTGCACAATGGTTGTATGGCCGCTGTATCATAAAGTCTATCATTTAGTCAACTGGCGTGGTTTCGATTCCCTGGTTGTACGTGACAGACCTTTACGCGCAAGCGAATTACTAAAAAAAAATTGAACCATGTGTTAGTCCCGAAATGACCTAGTTTGGGTGGAGTCACTTCGTCCTAGAGAAAGTAAGTTAAACTATCTTCGGTTCACATTCGTTTCGTTCTGATTCAGTTAACACAATGACAGAACAGTGTTATACGATAGCGCTGGGGGACATTTATTTTTTTCAGATATAAATCTAACCAAAACCACTTTACAAAATAATATATATTAAAATCCCTTTTTATTAGGATGAAAGGTGACCCATTTCGCAGTCAACTAGATAAACAATTGAGGTACTGTATCATTTAAAAGTGTGATTATGCAGCGTACCTTATCGCTTAGAAAATTGTATGCTTCAACACTTTGCTAGTGCATCACTGTTGATGCCCTGTAATGTCGGTCACATGAGAGAGAGAGGGGGGGGGGTAGAGAGAGAAAATTGGGTCTAACGCCCACTAGGTCATTTCGGGACATATGGTTTAATTTTATTTCAATAACTCTCTTGCGCATATAGTCTTTAGCAGTGGGAGGAAACTGTAGGACCCGGAGAAAAACAACGAGGTTGGACAGGCGATCCTACTCCTTGTCACGTACAACCGAAGATTCGAAACCACGCCGGTTGAATCAATGACAGACTTTATGATACAGCAGGCACGTGCTAACCATTCGGCAATCCAACCCCCCTCGGCCACATGAAGGTCCACATTTATTGTGAACCTAGTATGTCTCGGATGCCATGTCTTCATTTGGAATTCGCTGAATGTATTTTCCGTGACAAACACATCCCTGCTTAATTGAGATACAGTTTTTATGCCAATTTTCACCTGGTGAACAAACGTTTTAACCCCCCCCCCCCACACACACACACAAACCGTAACAAACAAGCGCTTCACGTATGTGTATACATATGTAAAGTAGGTGTGATTAAATAGAAAAGCTTACATGAAATGAGGTATCAGATTAGCTAGTATATTTACAGATAAACTATTTAGACACCAAATCATAACAAATCATTTTTTGTTTGCGATATCACTTCATGCAAGCGGGCGTTAAATAAAACTATGTAGCATTGATACGACATGGTAACATTGATGCAGTAGTGTAGCATTGATCCGAAGGTGCAGAATTGGTGCAGTAACGTAGTATTGATGCTGCAGTGTAGCATTGATACAGTAGGGTACATGTAACATTGATACAGTAGTGTAGCATTGATACAGCAGCGTAGCATTGATACAGTAGTGTAACATTGATACAGCAGCGTAGCATTGATACAGTAGTGTAACATTGATACAGCAGCGTAGCATTGATACAGCAGCTTAGCATTGATACAGCAGCGTAGCATTGATACAGCAGCGTAACATTGATACAGCAGCGTAGCATTGATACAGCAGCGTAGCATTGATACAGCAGTGTAACATTGATACAGTAGTGTAGCATTGATACAGCAATGTTTGTAGCATTGATACAGCAATGTTTGTAACATTGATACAGTAGTGTAACATTGATACAGCAATGTTTGTAGCATTGATAATACAGGGTTGCATTGGAACGACAGAGTAGAGTAATATGTATTTGTTTATTATATTTTATAACCAGGTAGTAACATGACAGCTTAAAACCATATTGTCATGTCCATAATTTTCAAAATCCTAGGTTTATTTCCGGATTTAAGATCACAAATTAAATCGGATTAAATTAAACAGGAAATATATATTTTTAATTGTTTAATCAAAGCTCATTATTAAATAACATTTTTATCTCGATTGGTTTATGTATCACGTGTTCTTAAACAAATCAATGCACCAACCGAAATGAAATTTGATTACGAAATTGAATGAACTGGGGATTAACTTCCTATCTTCCTATCTTGGGCTAATGAAGGGAAATTTTTGCCAACACCGCGACACAAATTTGTCTGATCATGAACTAAAAACTAAAACAAAAAACGGGAAATTGACTTAATAGATTTAACATGCCAGTCTTAAAACTAATAGGAAAATGTAATTGGGTTTGACGTCCAACTTTTGTGCTTTGGCCGAATATAATATGTAAACTAATGCTAATGTGAAAAGACCACCGGAAAGGTCCCACCGAATAATATTTATACTTACTTGAATATTCATAAATATAATATAATATTCCCCCCACCCTTCTTTGAATGTATTTAAATTCCACAAAGTCTATGTAGCGTGAATTAAAGATTTCCATAAAACATTTACTTTTATTGGAGGCGAATTCGCCTACACAGGGTCAAGAGTCAACCGATTTGTTTAAAAGCTTTACACAAAACCACATCGAGTCATTTCGACTCGATAAAATATTCATTGAGTTATAAAAATTGAGCATAAAGATCTCTATCTATTTGCTTATAGGCATAGACAATAATATTTACAGCTAATAACCCGGATGAAAAACTTGTATTTCTGATATATGAGGATCAGACCGGTTTAGAACATACCTATACGATAGAATAGAAAAGTGTTTTTTAATATCTTACTGTTCTGTTCTAACAGCGCTGCCACGGTGGCTAAACGGGTAAGGCGTTGGCTCGTTAGCCTGGGGGTCGAAGATTAAGATTCGCTCCCGGTGTTGGCCGAGAAAGTTCATCCGGAGTGGTTTATCCTTGTCAGCGGTGTGTACGTAAAAGATCCATTGGCAGCTTGAATTCGATGTTTCTTATAGCACACTGCATGGCGTATGCTCGTTTTGATTAACCCAGTTGGAGCAGAACAGTAGGACGTTAAACGCCATATCAATTCTATTTCTATCTCCAACGGTGTTTAATGTAGGCCTACTGATATACACCAGACCTCAGTTTTTCGTCCCATCTGAACTACTAGACGCTTTGCCTTCCCACGCTTACGACTGGCAATGAAGAAACACCAGACTTGCCATTAAGAAACCAGACTGACAATGAAGAAACCAGATTGGCAATGGGGTAACCACACTGGAAAATCCAACGGAATGTTCTCGGACAGCACCAAAGTCAAACTCGTGCCGTCCGGGGTACTTAGTCCAAGTCATACCCACAGACACACCGGCCGTTGTTCGCCAACAGAGCACACACAATTATAAAGTACAAAACATTCGATAATTGTATCCCGGCTTCCAGGATTGAATCGGCCAGCATCGCGGATAGAAAACGAGAGAGAGAGAGAGAGAAATGGGTTTAACGTCCAGTCGACACAAACTAGGTCGTTTCGGGATTAATATATGGTTTTTAATTTTATTTCAATAATTCGCTTGTGCGTATGGGTCTTTAGCAGTAGGAGGAAACTGGAGAAAACCCACGAGGATTCGAAACCACACCAGTTGACTCAATGACAGGCTTAATGATACAGCGCTCACGTGCTAGCCATTCGGCCACCACCCCCCCCCTGAATGATATCAGCTGTAAGTATGCCCTGCCTCGTTCCCAACCCAGAAATATTGACACCAGGAAGAGTCACCGAGAAATCGCAATGGAGCGATACTTCCTTTTAAAAGTTTGAAGTAAGAAACGCAAATTTCTGAAATCTGTAGACAATATTCACTTATCTAGTCGTCAATAACAATATGACTAAATACTTTTATCAATAATATCAGTTGATCTGAAATAACTGTCGGGGAAAACCTCTAGGGGGTGAGATTTAGACAACTAGATTAAAGAAAAACATCGTAATCAAGAGGCGAGGTAACCCTTAAGGCGATTGAATTGAACAAAAGCTTAAAATTAGGACGACGAGAAATTAACTGAGAAAATATGTTAAAACAAAAGCCGATCCCGCGCCTTATAACTCTTAACACTTGTATCGCTGCCTTCATTAAGCCTTTGTTGGCACTGTAGACACTAATTGACCATTGTGCAGTTATGACTATTTTTTTACGTTGGATTTAAAGGATTTGGACGGATTAATTGGATTAAGAAAAGTCGGCGAGACAGGTGTTAATATTTGCGGTGTTTAAAACTTTATATTCCGACATTCTTTAATGACGACATACCCTGGGTGGAAGCGGGTGTTAAGCCTTGGGCCTACGAACGAATGGATACTATTTGATCTATTAAAATTTTAATTTGAACATGGTATCAAGTGTGACAAAGTAATACATACATAGAACTTTTCTAGATTTTACATTATATTATATTGGACATTTTCAACTATAAACAACTTCTGCTAATGTGTTCAATATGTTATTTACGGGCAACACACAAATGACCTCTCTTAGTTTTGACAATACGCACGATCTCATTAAATATCTTAATTATCCATATGTTATTTATAATCTACACATGTTCTATGTGTTGAACACTCAGCAGAACTTCGCGACATATATGGAAATACGAGGTGTGGTTATAGAAACTATAATCTCAATTCCAAATAAGTTAATCTGTCATGTATCATTATTTTCAATTACTGTATGCTTTATAAAGCCAGAATTAACTGACAGTAAGTCAGACTTGAATAGAGCTCCTTCCGATCTATGTCTATTCTATGTTCTCAATAAAGATCTACCAACTATGCTGACCGTCTCTTATCTGTAGTGTTACAGATAATAGAAATGATGCCGTGCACCAGTGAACCTGACACAGCGTGAACCAGTTCCAGTAATGGCGGCCGCACCTGTAAACTTGGATGTGAATCGCCATAACAGCGGGACGTCGTTCCAGATGATCATGGGCCACTGATTGAAGACAGAAGAATGGTATCTATAACTTCTGAATGGGATCCCGGAGGAAAACCTTTGAAAAAGACGAAGTTTCCGGACGTTTTCTAAGGTAGGTACATTATTTCCTAATAATTTGACCATGGAAAGCCAAACAGACCAAGGGATAATTTTAATCAATTTTTAAGGTTAGGGATATGCTAAATATAAGGGTTTAAAAGAACGTCAAACTAGTAAAATAATTAAGTTAGGGAATAAGTTAAGGAAAAAAGTTAAGTTTTAAAACAAATGGACGATCGCAAGGTAATCATAATATAATAGCAATGAAGAGGCGTGTGTCACACGTTAGATGTGGGGTTTTGGGCGATTTCCACATCTAGCCAATGTCACAAAAAACTGCAACATGCTATAAAAGTAGTAGTAGATGTAATACGTTGTTCAGTAACTGAGTTAGGTTTAGACTAATTGTCTATAGGAATAAATACGAATCGTAAAATTGAAAAGGTAAAACTAAGCTAAAAGAAATAAATTATGTCTCCGAACTATAAATCTAGATTGTAATAATGTAATGTTGTGTTATGTCCAATTCATGTATATGTGTTTAACTGGGTATTTTTCCGGTATGGATCTGTGTAAAATTTATGTTTATGGGTAAAGGAATATGCCCAAGGGAAATTTGAACCTGACTGGCCCTTTGTAAATTCGCGAGTAGCGTGTGGGTCGGTATTAGGATTTAAATAATGGTTTAAAGTGAATCAGGGTGCATTGCAATATATAGCGAATAGCTTATGCAATATAACTGTTTCTGGATTATTCGTGTAGTTTTGTTTTGTTTGAAAAGTATAAATTTGTGTTAAAAACGTGAAAATATACCGTGGTAAAATGGGTTATTTAAATTTAATTGTTTGGATGTGCGATGATATAGCATGACGAATAAATTTTGAATTTCCTCATATATCATGCGTAGCGTACGTATTGGGAATTTATTTGTAAATTGTTATTTGTTATAATTATGTGTTTATAGGGAATATAATACATTCAGGCCTTGAAATAAATACTGATCACATTTGTTTAAAGAAATTAATTAACAATAAGATTTAAAATGTTTATAGGGAGATCTATATGGAAATTTGCAAACGGGACGTGTCTGTCTTATCTGATCTCAGTGTGTTAATTAGCACACATGCTGCTACAAGCTTGTGTTATACACACAGGTTCGTTCGTATACGCCATGTTAAAAGGTATACCTTTCTTTCCTATGCCCTCTGTGTTAACTGTTGATGTATAGTGCAGTGGAATGTGATACGGTTAAGATAATTAATTGAAGATGATTTGTTAATTATGAGATAAAACTGTTCACTGTCAGTAAGTAAGGAGAATACTAATGAGGTTGGATCATCTTAATTACTGTAGGTGATGAGTACTAATTAATGCTAATAATTGTTATTAAGGGGACAAATTGAGTTGTATTTGTTAGTAGTTTATTCAATTAAAAGTAACTCGAATTAAGGATTAATACAGGTGTATTTCTACTAAAGAAAATACAATTTTAATGTTAAGTAAACTTAAAGGAAAGCATATGATTAAGTTAGAAATAATCGTATCAAATTAATTTTAAAATAAATGTTATAAATTAAGGGTAATGTAATTGTAATAATTGGTCTAATTGGGTAAGTACACTGGTCATTTTAAAGGGATTTATTGTACCATATCTTAACGCGAAACAACAACGAACATCACATGGGAATTCCAGAATGAATCTGAAGTGAAGATTCTGATTGCAGCAGTGTTTACCATCATCCAATTAGCTGTGCAAGAATCAGAACTGTGAATAGTCCATCTAATTTGGAAGTGTTAAAAACAGTGAACATATTGACATTGACACAGTGTTTTTTTGTATTTTTTTAAATGTGTTTTATAGTATAACCACATAGTCATTTTTTATATCTTATTGTAGCATGTATATCCGTGTATTTATATTGTAGAATCTTAATTGCCACATTTAGAGCTTTACATATATATTGTATTGTATTTAATGTATGTTAGATAACAACGCTTAAAAGGATTGGTGTCGGCTGGGACCGAGGACGAGAATACGCTCCATGGAACAGATGATTCCACATCAACATTAAGACATAATCAAATGACATTAACTTTGTCATCATTTAGTCAAGAAGAATGGCAGAATTTAGTGGTGTAGCGAGAGGTGTAGACCCAATAAATGGTATTGTTCTACATGAAATCTAGAACCACTGTTGCTCCAGTGCAATATAAATCGCGGGTTTTTTTTTCATTATATACCCAGTACTTCTTATATTGTGTTAGATGTCTTAATCGTGTGTGCTGTTTTATTCCGTGTGTAATATACTTTTATTAATGTGGTATCCTGAGTACTCTTTTTACATCGTGTTAGCTGTCGTATATCATATGTACTGTTATTATTTCATGTTTGCTGTATTATATCGCGTGTGCTCTTCCTAATTCGTGTGTAATGTAATTATATTGTGTGAAACACCAATGTATACAGATGAAGACCATGTCCCACATGTGAGAATTGTGTTTGTTATGTCCTTTTGGTACATAACTCGTGGGTGATGAAGGAATGTGACAAAGTAATACATACATAGAACTTTTCTAGATTTTACATTATATTATATTGGACATTTTCAACTATAAACAACTTCTGCTAATGTGTTCAATATGTTATTTACGGGCAACACACAAATGACCTCTCTTAGTTTTGACAATACGCACGATCTCATTAAATATCTTAATTATCCATATGTTATTTATAATCTACACATGTTCTATGTGTTGAACACTCAGCAGAACTTCGCGACATATATGGAAATACGAGGTGTGGTTATAGAAACTATAATCTCAATTCCAAATAAGTTAATCTGTCATGTATCATTATTTTCAATTACTGTATGCTTTATAAAGCCAGAATTAACTGACAGTAAGTCAGACTTGAATAGAGCTCCTTCCGATCTATGTCTATTCTATGTTCTCAATAAAGATCTACCAACTATGCTGACAGTCTCTTATCTGTAGTGTAACACAAGTTAAATCAGACGAGATTACGTCACTTCCTTGTTAAGATTTGTTTCGCATGTCCAAGATACAGCGTATTACAGAATCGGTTGAGTGTAATAATGTTATTTTATACCGTTTCAACATTGAAATGTTATGAAGGAAAATTTTTAAGAAAAACACGCATTATTAATATATGTAACTAAATGATATTGGAGACAAATATCAAAGAAATAAACCGAATTATTAATAAATGTAACTAATTGTAACTGATGATACTCTATTTATGTATGGCCTTGGATACTAACCGAACACGCCCACCTGCGACACAGAGAATAAAAGCATTTTGATCAATGGATTCAACACCCTGAAGTGTTAAACGTCGTGTTAACACGTACGTCACCATTGTTATGGCGTAAGAGAATTAATCGTTCGACCATTTGTGGATTTTAAACTGGATAGACTGCAGTATGTCAATTGTCTACGATATCACCCTAGATGGAAGTTGACGTCAAACCCGAGTAACGAACAAACCAGTATGCCAGTCTCGCTCCCACGCCATTCCAGATTAGCGCCGTGACGTACATGTAGGTATACAAGATGGACGACGCCTGGGACAGGTTATATGGAAAAGCATTTGACATGAGAGAAGGGGGGGGGGGATAACGTCCACCTGACACAAACTAGGTCATTTCGGGACTAACATATGGTTCAATGGCAAATTAAAAATAATCGTTGAGAACATCTTATCTAATTTGAAGAATGACATTTTATGTTGATGAATGCTTACGGAAATCGACGGAAAAAATATCTGTAATAAATAAATAATCTTAGCCATATGTCCGCAGGGCTTGTCATATTATTAGCCATTATCGTTTCTCAGATATTATGTGGTTTCGAGAAGTTTACAACAAGATATTCTGACGCCACTTTTCGTTTGGTTGAAAGAGATGCCTTATTTCTGGTTTGAAACAAAGATGGCGATTAAAGCAGAAGCTTTATCTTTACTATAACTACGTCAGTACATGTATCTTTATAAATAATTCTTGAGATGGTGCTTATTTGTGCAATTAAAATGAAACAATGTGGGCTAATACAGGCATCATGAAGTGGGATGTAGGGTGGGGTGGGAGGTGCATATTCTACGAATAATTCCAACAATATAGGATTATTTTACGTACACGCTATCCAAGCGAGTATACGCCGTTCTTTGTCAGATTTTCCAGACCTGGGTTACAGGTCTAACCTACAATATCGTCAGCAATCACGTGCCTTAACCCTATTTACATCCCGCAACCTTGGCGAAATCTGCAGGTGGTCTTACTATTTAGACCTGACCCTAGACCTATGAACTTTGCAACTATTTTAAATATAACAAACATTTTTAAAACAACGGCTTGAACGGAAGCTATCAATTAAGTTGGAAGACACAACAGTTAGAAAAAATTTAATAGCATGATTATGACATGAAACTATTTTTATTTTACATTTTGACAGCTGCGAAAAAAGCAACACAAACAAAAATGTTGTTAGTGTCCGCCTGTATCAAACCACGCCCTATAATAGGTCACCACTGAGCAGTCAAGCTCATTACATGATTCTTCTGAATACCACTGCTGTACGTAAACTACTTTTTAAAAAGGAGTTTTGGCAAAACGTGTATGCGAAACAGAATAATTAATCATACTAATAGTTAAATTTTTTGTATCAAAATCTAAACGTTTAAACCCAGGCCCTGGGTTCACAAAGCATTTTGACACATTAGAAACTGCTCAGCTTTCAATCACTGCTTATGAGAAATATCTTTGATCCAGAAACACAAAACTTGGCACATAGTTTCTTATTGGTGCATTGGATACATTAAAACAAAAGAAGTTTTATAAAGGAATATAAATAAGGCGAACAGTTTTTAGTACATTCGTAAGTCTGAGATTACTTTGGGTCCTGTTTTTCTTGATTAATGCCATGTATATAAACGATAGCCAACCAATCGAAGAATTAAAAGTTTTCAAGCCTTGTATTTGAGAAATATGGAGGACTGTTAGATTCAATGTTTGTATATATGACCATAACATAGGACGTTTTAACTCCAAGCAAAAAATGAACATATTTCTTCAATATATTAATAACAATGTGGTTACTTTAATCCATAGTGGAGACAGGAGGACATTTTAGAGCAAATGTGTGAAGTGATGTTCCAATCTCAGTCTACGACTTCATAGAAAACATGTCACTGGTTATTACATCTGTAGCTACATGTACGAGGACCACCCATAGCTGCTAACTCGATTAAAATCTTCACAAATATAATAAAATGTGTGAAAGCGGCGTTTCAATTCCAGACTCATCTCACCTCAAGAAAGATTCAGTAGAAAACATGTCACTGACAATCAATTAGCTAGAACCAATACATTTTACCCATGGCTGGTCTCTGGGTTGAGTTCTTCACAAATATTATAAAATGTGTGAAAGCTGCGTTTCAATTCCAGAATAATCTCACCCCAAGAACGATTCAGTAGAAAACATGTCACTGACTGTCACTGACAATAACACCTGTAGCAATGAGAACCATAACATTTCACCCATGGCTGGTCTCTGTATTAAGTTCTTCACAAATATAAATGTGCCAAAGCGACGGTTCAATTCCAGACTAATCTCACCCCAAGAAAGATTCGGTAGAAAACATGTCACTGACAACAAAACCTGTAGCAATGAGACCCATTACATTTCACCCATGACTGGTCTCTATAATAAGTTCTTCACAAATATTAATGTGCCAAAGCGACATGAACTAATCTCACCGCAAGAAAGATTCGGTAGAAAACATGTCACTGATAATTAGGGAACCCTTACATTTTACTCATGGTTGGTCAATGGATTAAACTCTTACCCAGAACTAGAAAACATGTCACTGTCAATCGCACCTGTATTAACGTTGGGCCATTACATTTTACCCATGGCTACTCACTCGATTAAGTTCTTCAGAAATAAAATAAAACCCAAGTACGAACAATCCAAACCAATAAACATAATTCGAAGACCTAAAAAACGGTATAGGCAAAATAGTGTAATCAGGCAAAATAGTGTAATCAGGCAGAATAGTGTAACCAGGCAAAATAGTGTAATCAGGCAAAATAGTGTAATCAGCATATGGACTATTCGTTGTGTATAAAATACACGACTAACAGTGGTAACAGGTGTTCGGAAGAGTAAGCTTATCCTTTCTGGCGCCACACCCGTCATAGCTGCATCCAAACTATTGGGCGATTTCAAGCTCAGTTAAAAAGCGTGATTGACCAATGGACTATTGATGAAAGCGACATTTCAATGACAGACTAATATTCTTTCGAAACGATTCGCAAAAAAACATGTCATTGACAATTACACCTGTAGTAACGAGTCCCATCACATTTTACCCATGACTGGTCACTCGATTAAATCTCCCCTGGAACACCGCAATATAACGTTATAGTGTATAAAATTATACACAACTTTCTTTTGCTGCAGTGGGAACTATATGGATGTATTAAGAACCACCGTCCATAAGAAGTCCCAAATGTATTGTGCGATGTAAACAAACAAGGGTCATTAAATTTCATCAATGGCTGACCACCCACAATATGTTCTTCAGCAGGGCTTCGGTCCACCACTGTTTGAGGTCATCATGCACCAGCGCCTTAATTAGCTATTTGTTGTGCTATTTTAAAATCATTCATACCATGGTTTTAATCCTCGACAGCATTAAATCCGATCCCTCGAGGCTGGTGGTGACACCAAACAAGGTTTCATAAAGGGATATTAAAGTGTAAGTGACCAATAAAATATAACCATACCCAATACCCACCAAATATAATACTGGTTTACGGAGATAGCAAATGAAGGTGGACCAGGTAACCCTGAAATGAAATGTGCTATAACGTCCTACTGTTCTGTTCCGAGTTGGCTAAGTATTCTATTAGGTAAATTTTGTCCGGGCAGCGACGCTACGATCTCCTCTTTTATCGAATTTCAACTACCAAGCGATCTTTTACGTGAACGCCAATGTGTACACGGGACATCGATTTTTTGTTCCATCCGAACGACTAGACAGCTGTCCTTCTGGGTCCCTCCGTTTTACACCACTGACAAGGGGAGAACCATGTCGGAAAAATCCGACGGACCTTCTTTGCCCATGCAGGGATTAAACACGCGACCTAAAGGGTAGCGAGTCAGCGACCTACCCACTTGGCCACATGATTTTGTTTTCTACCATGTAAACTGTTATCAAGTTCTTAATTATGGACGATAATTGTTAACTACTAAAGTTACATGAGTTATACGGTATTAATTTACGATAAACCCGCTTAAACTTTTAAGTATACTTAAGACGACTATAAACGTGATGCTGAGTTTCCAAAATAAACTAAACTCCAAAAAAATGCCAGAGTGTTAATTACATTTTAGAATAATTCATCATAACTACCTTTTAATAATTACATGTGAATGTTGGAATCCAAAATACACAGAACAATTCTCCCCATTCCTATACCACACACATGTATCACAGGTGTGAGAGAAAGACAGAAATGGGGTTTAACGTCCACTCAGTATCACAGGTGTAAAAGTCAATTTAAACACAATGCCCGTCACATGTGAACAGGTAAATAGGGCTCTAAATCGTCGACCCGTCCCTCATTCATGTTTCTCCAAGTACAGTCAGTGTCCTTTAACAAAACAAAATTCATATCAATAGGTAAATAGGGGTTTTGGATCGTCGCCCCATCATCGGTCATTCAAAATTCTTCAGGTACAGTGAGTGTACTTTAACAAAACATATTCATACATAAAACTTCTGAACAATAATAACTTCGCTGTCGGTTATCATTTGACAGATCATAAAAAGTGCTACATGGTCCATGTTAGTTCTCTTTGGAATGGAATCCCTATATCCTCTATTCCCCCACCCACAATCCGATTCTCCCATCCCCGATTCTTCCTTGTGACCAGATTTTCTTTATAGTTTTCACAATTCAAGAAAAATAGATATTCTGACACTTTTGGTAATCCCCGACCAACCAGGTGGTCATTACTGGTGTTCTGGTGTGTTCAGAAAACAAAAGCTCACCATGGTGTCAAGCTTAACATTTTTCGGCAGAACGATTTACCCAGTGCTACCCAATACTACAAAATACCATCACATGTTTCATCAGTATCATCAAAAACTAACAAAATACTTCAATTATTTACTCCAATATCGATGAGTTAATTATTCAGAAATTTGAAAAAATAGCCCTGAACTTTTTTTTCAAGTCTTTGGTATGTTTTGGAAAACATCCGTTATTATCCTAGCTCCGGTAAACTTGTAGTTGACAAATGCATCAGTTTTTGTGATCAACATGTACAAGCTGTTGACATTGCACAACAACAAAAGAGAGGACCCCATTAGAGGTGTTATCCAACAACCCGGTTGCCCGCAGGCTGAATCAAACGTAAAGGGGTTTCATTGATTCATTGCTTGCCCTTTTTACAACCTTCAAATAAAGTTTCAGGAGTTTCACAACCGATAGATAGAAATATCGAAATATAAAGTATACCAGGAGAAATTTTATCAAATATACTTACAGAAAGGTTAAAGGTTAATCCGGTAAACTAGCCCAATAATCCAAATTTTTCACAAATTATTCCCAGGTCGAAACGTCAAGTCGTAAGTGTGTTGTGTTGTGATAGAGCTGGCGATCCAAGCCTCGGTGTATGAGCGAGTGGTCTAGTGAGCCGAGTTTGTAGTCAGTCGAGCGTAACTTGAACACGCCTTGAATGTCTGTCATGTCCCATCCCGAACACACACTAAACCAAGACAATAGATTTCATATATTTAGTAACGAAACGAAGTCCCCGTCGACAGGTAGCGAATACAATGCTCGATATTAATATTGTAAGTAAAGGTAAGTAGTAGTATAGTAGTCGGGGTTAACTGGACGGTTTTATGAATGATTACCAGTCTTGTTATTTCTATGTCCTATGAATGAAAGGAATTGTTGTGACAAGGTGTGTTAAGACGATTTTCGAGTTTGTTATAAAGTAACTTATATCATAGCAGTTAATATAGATATTCACTATATATATATACCTGGACTGAACAGTACAATAACATCTATATAGTATATTAATATGTATATCAATATCTATACTCGTACAAAATAAACATAGCTATAAATAATATATATACTATCTCTGTATATATTAGGCAATGTATGATATGTATATAGAAAAACACAGATAATAAAAAGTAGTGGGGTTCAACGTCCTACTTTTTTGAAACAGCCGGGCTAATGAAGTAAAGAAGGGCTTACTCAATGAAGGGGCTGTGAGGAAATTTGTTTCTAGACAGTGGCGCTAGAGTCTAGTCTTATTTTGAATTACAACTATCAAGGGTTTTTCACGTGCACGTCAATGTGTACATGGGCCACCAGTGTTTTGTTTCCGTCCCACCCGAACTATAATACACTGTTTCTTGCCCTGCTCTCCGCCATGCATAACTGGAATGCGCGTCTACATTAACCTGGTCGGTGCAGAATAAAATGGGAGAGAGAGAGTGGAATGGGGTTTAACGTCCACTCGACACAAACTCGGTCATTTCGGGACTAACGTATAGTTTATTCTTATAATTTGCTTGCGCGTATGGGTCTTTAGCAATGGGAGGAAACCGGAGGACCCGGAGAAAACCCACGAGGTTGGACAGGTGACCCTACTCCTTCCACGTACAACCGGGGATTCGAAACCACACCAGTTGACTCAATGACATTCGGCCATCCAACCCCACCCCACCCCCTACCCCAAAAAAGTAAAAGGACGTTAAACCCTATTTCATTTTTTATATATCATAAAACCATGTAGCTTTTTTCCCACAAGAGGTGATATCAAAGGGACGTTAACCCCTATGTCATTTATTATATATCATAAAACTATTTTTTATTATTACAGTCGCTTTTTTCCGAGAAGACGCAAAATCAAAAAGAAAAAAAAAACATAACGCACAGTTTGTTCAAAACACTCAACCCACTCAGTGTATTGGTTTAAAAAGTTAAAAGAGAGAGAGAGAGAAATTGGGTTTGTCGAATGGACGAACAGTTATTTCGGGACTTGTGCGTAGGGGTCTTTCGCAGTGGGGGGAAACCGAAGGACCCGGAGAAAACCCACGAGGCTGGACAGACGACCCTACTCCTTGTCACGTACAACCGGGGATTCGAAACCACACCAGTTGACCCAATGACAGGCTTTATGATACAGCGCGCACGTGCTAACCATTCAGCAATCGAACCCCCCTTATTGGCTTAAAATATTAAAGGGGGTTTGGGATAGCCTAGTGGTCTAGAGTGCCGTGCTTCAACCTCTAGCTGGCCGGCCACCTCTGGCTTGTGGCTGTGGTTTCGAGCCCTGGTGTGAGCGTATGTGGCATGGAGATAGGGGCGCCTTCTCAACCTCGTTGGTTTCATCCGGGCACTCCGGTTTCCTCCCACTGCGAAAGACCATTACGAGCAAGAGAATTATCGAAATAAAAATAAACCATATGTTAGTCCCGAAATGACTTAGTTGTGTTGAGTGGACGTTAAACCCATTTCTCTCTCTCTTTTAAAAGTTAAAACAAAGTATCGTGGAATTGAACTAGGGTTTAAATTAAAAAAAGTAAACTGTGGAATTACATATAGGGTTTATATGTAATGAAATGCAATGGGGTTTTACGTCCTACTATTTTGCCCCTAACCTGGGCTAACGAAGACGGGTGTTTATAAGACGTTAAACCCTATTCTATATACAACAACATAAAATAAAAAAAAAAACAAAGCGCACAGTTTGTTCAAAACACTCAACCCACGCGGCTTCTTGGTTTAAAAACTTAACTTCTTCCCAAGCATGGAATTCATCTAGAGTTTTTATATCTTTTTAAAGTACCGTTAATTGAATCGTGACTTTAAAAAATGATGCTGGGGCCTCGAATAAAACATTATTTAAGATGTGCTCCAGTCGTTTTATTGTTTTTGTTTACACCTGATGAACGGCAACCTAACAATGTAGAATATGTACAGAGATAAGTAAATAGCACGATATCGTATCGTAGGCCCACATACTTCATATATATAATTGCTCTACACATTTGTTACTGTACTTGCTTGAAAACGTTGAGAGAATACTCTTCGAAACGTCGCCTAAATAAATCAGTAATTGTTCTTCCATAAGTATGTGTTATAGTTTATACTTCATATAAGTACAAGCTTCTGTTTCTTACAGAGCCACGATGGCTAAGTGAGTAAGACGTTGGCTGGCCAGCTTGGAGCTCGCGGGTTCGATCCCCGTGTTGGTCGAGAAAGTTTATCGGGATTTTCAGGCGTCGTCTGTCATTGTTAGTGGTGCATGACGGAGGGCCTGACAAAGACAGCTGCCTCGTCTGTCCGATGGATCGAAAAACCGAGGTCCCATGTACACATTGACATACAAGAGCCCATGGCAGTTGGAATTCGACATACATTTACAAGTAGGCCGTAGCGCCGCTATCCGGGCAAAGTGTCCCCCTTAGCACACAGTATGGCGTAATTAAGCTCGTCTTCGTTAGCTCAGTCGAGGCAGAACCACATTTCATTTTATTTCTGTTTCTTACATGGAGGTTGGATGGTCGAGTGGTTTAACATGTGTGTGGTTTCGATCTCACACTTGTGCGTGACCAGGAGTACGGTCACATGCCTAACTGTACCATATTACTTAAAAATGACCTTGTTTGTGTTGAATGGACCTTAAAGGGACAATAACACTCTTGTTCTAACAACAAGATGTTTAAGTGTCCTACCGTAAATTAGTCATTACAATCTATCTTACTTGTCCAGAGGGTTTGAAAATATGTTTAAATCCAAGTTGCATTTGAAAGTGTTGACGTAAAGCCTTTCAAACCATGTTACGGCATGTAGTTGTTATTTTCCAATTTTTAAAATTAGGTGTGTTAAGATGAAATTTGTATCATTTTTTAATTGAAATATTGTAAAATAGTATAAATTGTTGACCAGAATAAAGATTGGAACATATTATTCAGTTACAACAAGAGTGGTATTGGGGCTTTAAACCCCATCTAGCCCCTCTCTTTTCAGAAAATACATTTGAGCTATTTCTCCATATGTTGGTGTATGTTAAATATGGAACCGTTCCTTTAAACGGGGTTTTGGGTTCAACAGTCGACTATTTAATCGTTCACAATCAGATTAACCATCAATCAACTTGAAAACTGTATTTTAATCGAAAGCAAAGAGATTCAGTTCTTTTTAAATCCAGACAGTCGTTTTAAAAATGAATACATTATCATTAATATATAATTTGAAAAAAACATGGTCGCCCTGCTTAAATAGACAAGAACATTACACACTTGTCACATTTATAGCTCCAAGGCCAAGCATATGACAACTTAAAACTCAAATAGTTGAAGAGATATGAAATGAAATGTCATTTAACGTTTTAAAATTATCTGCAGCCACCGGTGTCACGAAGACGAGTAAACGCCATACATGATTGTGCCTTGAGAGGATAAAGTTCATACGCGCGTGATATAAATTAAAAAATAGTTGATGGGCAATATCATAAACATATATACATTGTCAAACATTTAATCTCATTTTTATTAACAGAGACAGAGAGAGAGGGGGGGGTAGAGAAAGAGAGAGATGGGGATGTCCACTCGACACAAACTAGGTCATTTCGGGACTAACATATGATTTAATTTTAGTTCAATAATTCGCTAGCGTGTGGGGATCTTTAGCAGTGGGAGGAAACCGGAGGACCCGGAGTAAATCCACGAGGCTGGATTATCAATACAGAGGTAATGGTGAAACAAAATGAAATGGGGTTTAATGTCCTACTGTTCAGCTCCTAAACTTGGCTAATGAAGACGGGCATACGCCATATAGTGTGCTATGAGGGAAATTTTGCCCACACAGCAGCACTACGACCTACTTTTATTTCGAATTCCATCTGTCAAGGGTTCTTTTACATACACCTGTTTTTTTCCCATCCGAACGAATATACGTTGTCCCTGCCATGTCCTCACTGACAAGGGTGAAGCACATCGGAGAATCGTGGTGAACTTTCTCTGTCAACAAACCCCCAGGGCGCACCAGGACCAGTGTATTTGGGTACATGGCGCTAGCCACCCGTTCGAATCCACAATGGTCCTCGAGAATCAGCCAGCTTTGCCCTTGTTAGTGTTCTGGGACAAAGCGCGAGTCGAGGTTTCGCGTATTCTGATGAAAGCACGCTAAAGATCCCCTGGTAGTTGGTAATCGAAATAAGAGTAAATCCGTACAACAACATGTCGGGGCAACATTTGCCCCATCACATTTTACCATTTTATGGCGGACATCCGATTCCAATAAACCGGGTGATATATGAGTTAGACATTGAACCCCATTTCATTCATTCATTAGGTGGTGGGGGTTAGAGCGCTAGGGGGTTAATGATGTGCTTTACATTCCATCAAAATAGCTAAACCTGTCTCTAGACAAAAAATAATTAAAGGGCTTTCTTTAAAATACCCTTCCTGTCATAACATCATTAAATAGATCCTTAAGCTATAATCTAAAAGTCTATCCCAATATCGTCAAGACATGAAACAAAATGCGCAAAATTTGAACCCATTCATAAAAAAAAAATAAAACTCCCGCTGATTTGTATCTCGCTAGCCGATCCCTCTGTTCGGGTAAAAACGGGTAGAGGTATACTACGACCTAACGGTGTGTACAGACAAGTCGGGTCCAACAATAGGGGGTTGATTACACAGGTGTATTTGGGGGTATTATGTTTATCTTAATGACGTGTTCATCTATAAAGGTATTCCACACAATCAACGATATCAAATAGCCTATAATAACAATCTCAAATAACAATATTAATACCTTGATTTTGCATGGGAATACCCATGTTAAGTTTATACAAACATGAAAATAAACAATATACAATGCACATGTTAATGAATGGGAAGATAATGGTATATTATTAGAGAAAGCTGTATGGATTAATGAATGACAATAAAACCTGAATGAATAATGGCTAATATATGTAAATATATTAACGGACTAGGGGTGAAAGTATCACTATAAATCGATAGGTTTTGTTATAAAAAATGAAATGAAAAATTAAATATTGATAGTATCGAGATTGTATGGAAATAAATGAATGAGTAAATAGATATGTGTTTTAAAAATAAACTGATGACATTATGAATATTATTATATCGTCACTTTATAAGATAATAAAAACATGAGTAGGGAATAAAAAAAACTGGTGGGATGACGAACAAGTTATAATTTATTTTATTTGTTTTTCCACCCGTTTCTACATTGACGGAGAAAGTTCATTCAGATTTGCCGGCGTGGTTTCCATTTGTCAGTGATGGAGGACGGGAGGGGGGGGGCTGACAAGGACAGCTGTCTAGTTGTTCGAAAACTGAGGCCCCGTGTACACATTGGCGTGCACGTATAAAATTCCTCGGCGGTTGGAATTCGATAGCACACTGTATGGCGCATGCCCGTCTTCATTAGCCCAGAACCGAGGACCAATGGTAGTTGAAAATCGATCTAGCGTGGGCGAAAACGCCACTGTACTTCCTGCAAGTGCACACCTGACCATAACAATAACCCTTACAAAAGGGGTTTAGCTCATGATGTTATTTTAAAGCTTTACAAATCATTAAATTTAAGCCTCGAAACGTATTATATAAGAGTGTTTTAACTTATAAAACATATCTATTTATAGATATTATTACCAATAGAAATTTGAACTGATAATTACACATAGATATATAAATACATCCTGTCACTGGTTAGTCTCTATCATCCAGACAAATATTATACGTATGTTGAAGACTAGGAGGTTCTGGGTGACCGAGACTAGTGAAAGGTACACGAGTTGTCTTTGCTCTAATTCGCTCTTTTAAAGGGAAACATGCGGAACCGTTCACCACACCTTAAAATATATAAACCCCCTTTTATTCTTCTATTTTAATATAACATCTAATGTATATTATTACGCACTTATAAACGCCCACTTAAATTTGTATATATCCTTTTGAATTTCTATTTTTAGATACGAGATGATTATGACATGATATTAATATAATTATGCCATTTGATTCATTTATGTGTTCTTTAAAGCGAGAATTTCAAATTTTTCTAAGAGAGAGAGAGAAATAAAGTTTAACGTCCTCTCGACACAAACTAGGTCATTTCGGGAGTAACATATGGTTTTAATTTTATTTTAATACATGTAATTCGCTTTAGCAGTGAGAAGAAATCTGATGACCCAGAGAAAACCCACGAGGTTTGACAGGCGTCCCTACTCCTTGTCACGTACAACCGTCGGTTCGAAACAACACCAGTTGACTCAATGGCAAGCTTTATGATACAGCACGCACGTGCTAACCATACGGTCATCCAACCCCAAAAAGAAAGTCAAAACATAATTATTTCTATGTATATTGCTCAATAGGTTGTCAACTCACTATTATACGATCATTGGCATTATTTCCCACCCTTAAAAATCATTGACACAGGAAATAATAATAATAATTACCTCCCTTGTTTTCCTATTGACAACATAGAACAGCCATCTCCCAGCGTTGGAATTTATAGTTGAAAATGACATTTTTGCCAAATTTCTCAGCTGGCAATAGTGAATTATAGGATTATTCTTTAACAAGGTAGGACTGTTTAGGGATACCATCTATCTTAAGGTTTTAATTTTGAAAATTTTAAAAATATATCTTAAGAAATAAAAATTTCTGCTTTAAACCAAATCCTTTGTTTTGTAGTTCTGGAAAGATAAGCCTGGTTGCTCCTATTAAAGATACATTATGGGAAATTAGATAAAGAGCTGACAGTTCTCGCTATAAAAGTTAAAAACTAGATAATTTGTTGAAAATCTTATTGATGCTCTCTGGACCAAAAATTGTTTAGCACGACTGTCCGTTGACACATTACAGAAGGGAATAATATGGAGTTTAACATCTCAAAAATCTATCCTGGGGTTCGAACCCAGAAATCATTAATGTCTGTAGCCTACATATTGTTCAACAAAACGATATAGAAATTGTATAGGATATATTAGCTAACTGTCTCTGGTTCAAGAAACAAAAAGAATGTAACATGTTTTAAAGCCGATCTTGTCAGGATATATTATCGTTTTATCTTTCTGAGTTTGTCATCTTTGAGTAAAACTCATCTATGTTAGTAGATGTAGGTATTATATATAAACAAACCCTCTAAACATCAAAGAGAAATATATATCACGAAACGCGCATGTAGGTTAATATGTCGACATGTCAAACTATTAAATGGCTTTCATCGGTGACATATTTCCAAGTTGTAGTCATGAAAATGGGAAAGATAGATATATAGATAGATAGATAGATAGATAGAGAGAGAGAGAGAGGGGTATGGGGTTTAACGTCCACTCGACACAAACTAGGTCATTTCTGGACTAACATGTGTTTTAATTTTATTTCAATAATTCGCTTGCTCGTAGAGGTCTTTAGCAGTGGGGGGAAACCAGAGGACGTGGAGAAAACCCACGACGTTGGATAGGCGACACTACTCCTTGTCACGTACAACAGGGGATTCCGAACCACGCCAGTTGACTCAATGGCAGGTTTTATGATACAGCGCGCGCGTGCTTTACCATTCAGCCCCCGGGAAAGGGAAAGTAAAGGGGATAGAATGTCTCGCTGACACAATACTTTGGTCAATTTGAGACTATCACAATAATATTTTTTTTCTATTGTCACGTATACGTTACAATGTCAGATTGGTGTATTGTACCCAGGCAGCGATGTTTACGTACACGTTATATCGAACTATGTGCACGCCAAAGAGTAAACGAGTCGACTTCGGTTTTTCGTACCATCCAAACGACTATATACATTCTTCTTATAACAAGTGGAAACCGGGCTATACATCTACTCGAAAATACAGTTTTTTATCGGTGCATGCCAAAGGATAAACTGGTTTACCTCGGATTTTCGACCCATGCGAAAGACTATAATACACACTCTTCTGATAACAACTAGAAACCGGGTTTCCAATCTACTCGAGAATCTAGTTATTTTATCGCCTGGCAATCACTGTCTCCGAATTCTTGTTGTAAACGCAGCAAAGTTTGTTTTCACTCAATTGCGAAGTTGTGATCTCGCTGCTAACAGGTTCTTTAAAGGGACAATACCACCCTGACTGTAAACGAGTAATGTGCCCAAATCTTCATTCTGGTCATCAAATTGTACTATTATACAATATCCCCATTCATTAGTGGTATCAACGGTATTTTTTTTAAAAAAATGGAAAAACTCCGTTTGGTGGATTGTGTTGTCACCAATTTCACTATGAGAGACTGGTAAAATCAATTAATCAAATCTGGAGCTAATTATCTCCCTTAATAGAAATTGTTCTCAGATAATTTGAAATTCTTTACGTAAAGACATAAATGTGACTTGGATTTTGAAATATTATGTTAGAACCCTCTGGATAATTTACACAACAGGTAGGACACCTACAAATCTAGTACCTAGAATAAGGCTATTATTTATTTTCTGGAGCTGTCAAGCCAGTAAGAGTTGTATTGTCCCTTTAAGATCTTTTATATGACCAAGTTTCTATTCTAATTGAAGTTATTTGAACTATTTTGTTTCTTTATACACGTACTACGTGACTGATGCCTTTTTTTCTTCTTTCTTTTTTTTTCTTTGAAAACAGAAATATTTTTATACCCAGACAGTAGTTACATATTTTATCTACATATATAGACATATACCCGGTACAAGGATTGCTTTTAATCCCTATTTAAAGATTATCAGACTATAGATACAATACAACCATGGTATTTGAAATTGATAATCTAAATACAAAATATATTTACGGTGGTTTAGTGCACGATGTATTATGAGGTCTGTCAGTGAGTGAAGTGGCATGGTTTCGATTCCCCGCCTGTACGTGACGATCGCCTGTCCAACCTCTTGGGTTTTCTCTGGACACCCCCCCCCCCCATTGCCCCACTGTTATAAACCCCTACGCTCAAGCAAGTTAATGAAATCAGATTTAATCATGTGTTAGACCCGAAATGACATACATTTTTATTTTGTGTCAAGTGGACTTTAAACCCAATTTCAGTAAACACGTTAAAAGTTAATACGCTAATACATAAACTTGATAAACTTTACATTGCTCTGTAAATATATTTAAGTAAATACATTAACAGTGAATACATAAAAGTGACAGTGAATAACGCAAAAACGTGTTTGGAATCGACATAGTCATAATGCACATGTGTTACTTTGTCGATATTAGTCCCGAAATGACCTAGTTTGTGTCGATTGGACGTTAAACACCATTTCTCCCCCTGTCTTTGTCGATATGTGTTATGTTATTGACTATGTGTTATTCAATACCGGTGTTCACTATGCTTAAAAAATATTTCCTCGTTATACGTGGTATTGTTGTCTTTTCGAAACTTCAATTTGATTTAAATTCGCTGTGTGTTATACATTATGCATAACAAATATATCATCTCCGAAACTTTACTTTGATTTGTAATATGCCATGCGTTATCCATTCTGTCTTTAAAAAAATATTTAGTTGATAAATAAGCTCGACATTGTTCTCTATAATCATGGCTCCACTCGGCTACAAAATGTGATCGTTTAACAACTTATGCCATTTGCGGATAAAAGCCGCCACAGCTAAGTCAATTGATGCCCGATACCAAATAACTATACATCAAATTGAAGGTATTGAGTCGGAGACTATGAAAATAACAATAACTTTCCAAATTTCCTTATTGAGACTCAGTATGCCATGGCGGGTCACATTTATTTCGCACATGTGACAGTGAACCATTACTCCTTGTGGAATATCCGTAGTCACTTTGTGGTGAGGTTCGCAATCTATGCCACTGTACATTTTTCTTATTTTGTACCAATTTACAGGCGGTTCTAATGAGCTATCTCACAATACATGGAGATGATTCTAAAAATGGTCCGCCTCACAATATATGGAGATGAATCTAAAAATGGCCAACCTCAAAAAATATTGAGATGTTTCTAAAAAAAAAAGCCCACCTCACAATATATGGAGATGGTTCCGAAAATTCCCTATACCTCACAATATATGGACATGGTTCTAAAAATGGCCCGTCACACAATATATCGAGGTGGTTCTAAATATGCCCTACCCCACAATATATGGGTTGATTATACTTATTGTGAATACAATACGAAAAGGTTAGTTTAGTTTCAAAGTGGTTTAACACGTGCCCTTTAGATCATAAGGCCTGTCGTTGTGTCAAATGGCGTGGTTCCGATTCCCTCTTTGTACACGACAAGGAGTTAGGTCACTTGTCCAACCACGTGTGTTTTCTCGAGGCCTTCCTGTTTCCTCCCACATCTGAGGACGCCTCGTGCAAGCGAATTATAATTAAAATAAAATTTAACCGTATGTCAATCCCGAATTTGCCCAGTTTGTTTCGGGAGGACGTTAAACCCCGTTTCTCTATTGACAATATGTCATAAAAGACAACATAAAACATCTCTATATCGTTGACTGCACAAAAAAGTCTTAAAGATTTTGTTATTATATATTAAAGGCATTATTATGATACACCAAATCATCGTTCTTGATAATAAAAAAAAGTTTATGTGATACTTATATTATGAATAATGTTTACTTACGATCGTCGTTCTATATATCCAGGACTATCTATATATATAGGTAAAGATCTATATTGTTTAAGATGTTTTGTCTATATATGTATATGACCATGTAGGAGTAATATATATTATATTATATTTGATTAGGTGTAAGTAAATCTGTTATATAGACATAGAGAACTATGGGTTAAATGTCAAATCATATAAGGGATATTGATTTAGTATAAACCCATATATTTATATAGTACATATATCTAACTTGTCCGTCTAAACACTTACAGTGTTATATATTACATATAGACTAATGTATTATCATATACCATCTACCTATTGACCTGACCTAGTCATTTCATGGTTATTGCTGGATTTGCTATTAAAGATTATTTTTACATAGATTTTTCATGTTTGTTTAATAGATGGGGGGGGGGGGATGTTGACATTTTGAATGACGGTTATACAAACGAACGAACTATTCTGTGAGTAGGGAGCTAAGTCGAACACTAGGGGTCCCGGAATTTTTTAAATGAAGGGATGAGTATGGAGCTAGCTCTCACACAAATCCGGGGATGAGCATGGAGCTAGCTCACACATAAGAGGTCTCAGTATCATTTAAATATGGGGATGAGTATGGAGCTAGCTCTCACACTAGAGGTCTCAGTATCATTTAAATATGGGGATGAGTATGGAGCTAGCTCTCACACTAGAGGTCTCAGTATCATTTAAATATGGGGATGAGTATGGAGCTAGCTCTCACACTAGAGGTCTCAGTATCATTTAAATATGGGGATGAGTATGGAGCTAGCTCTCACACTAGAGGTCTCAGTATCATTCAAATCTGGGGATGCGTAAGGAGCTAGCTCAGGCACAAGAGGTCCCGGAATCATTTATTTCTGTGGATGAGTATGGAGCTTGCTCAGTCACTTGAGGTCCTGAGTCATTTAAATCTGGGGATGAGTAAAGAGCCAGCTCACAAACTATGAGTCCTGGCATCATTTAAATCTGAGGACGAGTAAGGAGCTAGCTCACACACCGTGGGACCTAGAATCAATCCCGGTAACGACCAAGTAGCCCCTCTCTCTCTCTCTCTCTCTCTCTCCCCCCTCTCTCTCTCGCTGTTGGTTCATTAGAGCAACAGGACAGGACCTCGCGAGGGCCCCCTCTCAGAAGTGGGATTTCACGACCTACCACGATCCCCGCGAATGAACTATTTTTAAAGATAACTTAACCTCGTTAAACCTTAATTATACAAATAAATGACGTGAGTAGCTGTTATCAGAAATAAATAAAAGTGGTTTTAATTCCGACATAGCTATTTAACTTGTAATTAAAAATTCATATATTGTAGATAAAAATAACAATTTGATGGATATATCTCCAACCCTAATCATTAGCCTCAGTTTGACTGTGACAGAAGCGACATTATTGGTTTTATAAATAGTTACTTATATATACATATTTTATCTTATCGAAGGGGACAGAAGGTTAGATTTAAGTTTAATTAAAGATATTTTTGATAGATTATATTTCACTTAACATGTGTATTATATTGTCTCTGTATAATAAAATGATTGGCCATATATAAGTATAATATATGATCGAAATGGAGATATGAATGAATGATGTATCGACAAGGTAGTAAGTTCAATTGTTTAATTGACAATATTCACTTACAAATTATTTAAATTTCTAAATTTAAACTGTGGGTCACCAACTGTGGTTTCCAGTCATACGTAGCTGAGTCCAATATGCCGGTTAATGTTATGGAAACAGCTCACAAAATTTTCCTGAGTCGTTACCCACGAGACAGGGGCCAAAGCTATTTTTAGTCCTTCTCCCCCTTTACCCCCCCCCCTTTGCATGGCGATCTTTGTTGACGTTTTGGTGTAGAATTGAAGACAAAGATTTAAATATAATTTTCTGCCCGGTTTTGGTAAATATTCATGATTTTGAGGCGGAAGCATACAAAAGTTAAGGGGTTCTTAGGTTGAAATGTAGGGCGGAAAATTCCATGTTACTTCTAGCTTGTGTATCTCAAGTTTTTCATGGTGAACCTCATTCGTGATTTTGGGCAAGAGGTTATCAATGTTGCTCCATCTGTAGTAGAAAGCGTTCTACCCAACGAAAATTTGGGAAAACGTTAGTGTCGGACCAAGAGACGAGAATTAACATTAAAGCCATTGAGGGATCATTGGTGATCTGTCGCCTTACGTTAGATAACAGTCTTCAACAGTTGGGTCCTATATGGCAGCTTACGCTAGACTGGTTTCCAGTCATCTACAGTTATACTCAACATGTCGGGTTAATGTTGGGGTGTTCTCCGATCGTCTACCACTGGGTCCTATATGACTGCTAATGCTAGAGACTTGTTTCCAGTTGGGTTGATGTTAGAATGGTTTCCAGTCATCTGCAGCTTGGTCCTATATGACTGCAGATGCTAGAGACTAGTTTCCAGTTTTACCCAACATGTCGGGTTGATGTTAAGACTGGTTTCCAGTCATCTGCAGCTTGGTCCTATATGACTGCAGATGCTAGAGACTTGTTTCCAGTTGGGTTGATGTTAGAATGGTTTCCAGTCATCTACAGCTGTGTCCTATATGACTGCCCCCGTCTTCATTAGCCCTGGTTAGGTGCAGAACAGTAGGACGTTAAACCCCATTTCATTTCATTTCATTTATATGACTGTTGGTTTCCAGTCATTTACAATCCTATATGTCTGTTGACGTTAGCCTTAATTGTTTCTGGTCATGTTTAGTTGGGACCTATATGTTAGACTAGTTTCCAGCCATCTACAGTTGGGTCAACATGTCGGTTTGTAGTCAGCTAACTATTGGTAAATAAAATACTATAACCGTCCAACCCTATCCCCTTTCTATCCGCACTCTGGATTTTTATTTTTAACAAAACTTAATTTTACCCTAGTTTTCAATAACCACATAATATAATGCAAGCCGTAAATATAAATCTATTATTATTATTATTATTATTATACAATAATTCACAATGACAAACAAGACGTTTTTGTACTAATAAAATACATGTATAGGTAATTCTCATATCTCTACAGGTGATCCTTTGTACTACCAATATGTTATTTAATCGCTTTATAATAATAATAAATATAACAATAAAAAAAGACTTATATAGGTCACTTGGTGTCTGGTATAAACGGTAAACATACTGTAGATTTATTCATAGACTTAGATTGAATTTATTATCTGTTTTGTGCCGGATGTCTAGTTAATTAAAAACAATTTGACAGTAGGATATATTAACAATTGTATTTTTTATTAGTATCATATACTGGGGGTTTTCGGTGGAAAAGGGCGATAATTGGGTTTCTTTCAGTCGACAGAAGATGGATAATCGTTTATTGTCTGTATATTAATTTCCGTAAAAAAATGTTTGAAACATTTAATCCCCTGGTCACCCCCATATTCCTGAAGCAACGGCCCGAGAAATCCCTCTCTGGCCATTGCTGGATTCGCTTCGGATTCTTGACATTTAAGTAAATGTGTCTATTCTTCTCGTTCAATCAAATCTACTACTTACGTACAGTAACATGACATTCCGTCGTTTAATCTTGGGTCTTCCTTAATATTTTGGACAAAGATTAAACGTTGAAAGTCTGTTCGTTACCATACCGTAGTGTTTACTTTACGTCAATACCGATAGCCTCGTTTGTCACGCAATTAGTTTTGCTGCAATATCCTGCTATGCGCTGGTTAATATAGCATAAAAAAACTTGCAGCCATGACGTAACGTTACGTAAACACAGTTGTCCTAATTAAACGTCTTGTTTTAAAGGTAATACCTTTGTAACGAATTCAGTGATTGGTCAGTAATAGGACCACTGGCCAGTGATAATTAGTGACAATAATACCCACTCAGTCCAGCAGGGAGTAATCAGATTAGCTCTAATCAAACGGAACACTGCGAGGAGGATGGGTCACCCCCTGTTCTTATAAATAATGAATGAATCCTAGATGTGACACTATGGTGTCAGATGTGACTTTTTAATCAGGTACTTCCAGAAAACTGCCCGTGACACTAGGGGTGACACTTATCTAGTGAAGACTTTTGGGCTGTGTATATAATGATCAATTATCTCTGGTGCACTGTGTTTTTATAACTATGTTTATATATGAAATACAGAAATCTACAACACCTTTGTACGTACCTTAGGAACCTACAAATCAGACCTAAAGGGACTACGTATGAAATTTAAGCGCCCAAATCTCGAGAAACGATGTATTTACATTATCTCAAGATTTCAGCTAGAAATATTAAGTCGTTTGGACGTGAAAGTCAAAACTGCTTATTCGGACACGTAACCCTTTTAAGATTTCTCGTCAATTTTTTCGCTGGGTGACAGGATAATCGACTCTCGTGCCTTTAGAGGTCTATACAGTGAATGTTCCATGTGCTGTAATTGATAACGAAAGGTATATTTCCCCTACACATTATTCTGATAAAATAAAGTCTGGCTTTATCCTGACAACGCATAGTACAGCTTAGAACACTAGTCTCCGTTTCCAGATGAAGACTGAAGGGTTTAAGTTGTTCGAAAACGCATCACATATAACATTGAGTTAGTTGCTCGGCCCTGAGATAGAGGAATTTTAAGGGATTTGAGCTCAAAATTAAGCAGTTTGATTCTCCAAAATATTATCGGGATTGTCCCTTTAACGACAAAAACACCACATTGTGTCGAGCCCGGCCTCGAATCAAAGGCTGCAAGTTTGTACTCAGAACCCTGCATGATGTCAGTATCCCGGCCTGTAAGCCTGTTACGGAGTCTCTCTAGGTAGCCCACCTGGTGGCCCTCTTAGCATCGCAGCTGAAGGAAATTTAAATCTCGCTCTTTCTTATATATTGATGTGTCAGCAATGGCGGTGAAATTTGCAATTTTAGATAAGTGTTTCGTATGGACACCGTTTTACGTCAACATTATTCTATTTAATTGGATTAAAGTAGTCTTCTTTCGGCAATTAATGGTGGCAGGACCTGTCTGGGTTAATCTAAGAAAGATGAATACCTACTTAGCCCATTTAGCAGAAAATCAGCTTTTACAACTGTATACGTCACTAACAAAAACTGATGTTTTGTACAGCCATCAGATCTTCAAATCTAGCAAATATTTCTATTTTGAAATTATATTTCACATGGAAGAGTACATCGTCCTTTGAAGGGACATAACTCTTGATGGCTATCGGATAGAGCTCGCCGATACTTTCAGATACTAATACACTGATCCTATTTCGTTTCGTTTTTATAGTTCAATATTTCGTTTTGCTTGTCTTCACTACACTGGGATCTGGGAAGATTTGTTATATAACTCGCGTTCTGGTTGAGCTTTTGGTGTGCGGAGCAAGGAACTGTGGGTATCCTAGTAAAACACCAACGCTGATTATTAAACCAAAGGGTCAAAAGCCGCTCACATGACCCCTGACGCGATATACCACTACAACTTGTAAGATCTCTGTGTGGTTGAGGTGACCGAAAGTATAAAAACGAAACGAAATATAGATCTGTATTTTAATCAGAATGACATAAAATGTTAAATGTTCCATCATTAGTTGATTCCCTAACTTTTATACTCTAAGGTAATTTTCATTACTTTCTGGTTTGAGCACGGCCATAAATTGTTTTTTTATGGTTAAAATTTAAAATTAAATAAAATGTGACAAAACATTCGTGAAATAGGTTCATGAAGAGTCAAACTTTCAAAACGAAGTTTTCATATTCTGTTCCTAAATCTTCAATAATTTTAGGAGCTTATCCTCAAAGGACTAGGGTGGTGAAATATTTATCATGGCTATCTGTCACGTATTATTGCCTTAAAATCCAAGATGTGCTGGTTATTCAAGGCTTTTCTGATCATGAAAAATCTCACGTGCAGTAATCTCGTCTTTCAAATATCAACAATTCTCTAGCATTCTGTTTGATAACTTTTTCAACGTTCAAGGGATACAAACTGTAATCATGAAATATTTCCTCCTTCCTAACCGAATAAATAGATCACAGTGCTATGGAATTCTATTACTGTTTAATACAGATCAACGTTTTGACTAGGCTTCTCTAGTCTTTCTCATAGGCGACGATTTGGATTTATTAATGGGCCACGTTTTACAAGCTTATCTGACGCCCCAGGGCAAAGGTTCCAGTGACACCCATCCCACCTTTCACACTGTAACTGCTTTGTTCAGTGTCTGTGCTCAGATTTTTTTTATCATTAATGAAATTTGGTAAACTTTTATATTTTTAACACTTTGTCTAGGCAACTATTTAGTAAATCAACCTATATGTAAAATGCTGTGTTTACTTCCACTTGATCGAAAAGCCCTTTTTGTATATCTTGTAAAAATCATACGTTTCTGGTATACACTAAGATTATTTAGTCGCCCCCCCCCCCTATGTGAGGGACTCGGATGTGGCAGTCGATACAGCCTATAAAAGAAGTCTAGTCGGAAGGGACAGTAGCCAATGAAAACATACAAAACCGATAATTCGCGGAAGGAAAGCCTTGTCTACTAAATTATATGAATGTTGCGTTCCCACCACGGATTCTGTGCCACTTTTGTTATTGTTCTAAAGTTAAAATCGACCGGTCGACTTGACATTCAACTGAAACTTAAACTATTTTAATCAATCCGTAATTGGAAAATATCACGTACAGATCAGATTGAAACAAAAGAAAAAAAAACAACTACAGCGCTAATTAACCTTGAAGTATCGTTGTCGTTGTTGCAAATAGCATTACCCGTCTTCAATTGGCCCAGGTACGGTGCTTAAGCGTAGGACGTTAAACCCCATTTCATTCAAATAGCATTACCCAGCTAACAAACCTACGTTATGAGCAGTTGTCACGTGTAGCTCAAGTGTTTAAATGTTGCGGCTTTACAAACGAAATTAAATCGCTTTACGTTTAGCCGTGTTATCTACAAAAACAAATATTTAGTATAATAGTAGTACGATAGCACTGTATCTTCCACCGTAGTAGACAACATTACAGGACAACAATCTACATGAACAAAGACAAAACAAACATAGCATTTACACGTTGTTACATAATTTTAAGGACAGCAGTACAACATCTTCCAGGTGTCCATGCAATAAAATGAAATAGAGGATTAGTGTCATTCGGCAAACCTCGACAGATTCCGGTACTCTCCGTAACCTACATCTAGACTCGGATGTATGATAGTAATTGATATGTACCTACGACCATACATTTGCGATGCGGCTAGTCAACTACCAATTTACTTCAACAGGAAAACGTGCCGCTTTCACAAAATAGTCCCAAAAATGGCGTCTTTTCTATATATAATCTCTATGGGGGCAGCCATTTTTTAGTTTGTTGATATAATCTCCATGGCCATGGGGGCAGCCATTGTTTATCCGGGTCCTTTAAAATAGTTCCAAAATGGCTGACTTCATCATACAGCCGAGTCTAGATGTAGGGCACCGGAATCTGTCGAGGTTTGCCGAATGGGATTAGTGTATTACTTTTCTTTACCGACTCGGATAATGAAGACACTCTTACGTCGACCGTGTCCTGAGGGAAATGTGCCCTGATTGCAGGTTACTAAAGATACTGCGGGTCCCATGAACAAAAGCGGTCTATTAAAATGGATATATTCTATGAAATACAACACGAATAGTACTATAATTACCAATGGGTGTGATGTTAATCGAGTAAGTAACAAGGAAATGAAGTGATATTGGGTTTAACGTCCTACTTTTCTGCTCCTTCTGGAGTGTGCTATGAGGGAAGTTGGTCCGAGTAATTGCACTTCGGCTTTTCTTTATACATGTTTTTTTTTGCATGCATCCGAATGTGTACACCAGATCTCGGCCTTTTGCCCCATCCGAACAACTATACAGTGTCCCCTATCGGGCCCCGTGACAAGGAGTCGAGGAGCCTGTCTAACAGAGTGGGTTGTCTCCGGGTGTTCCAGTTTCCCTCCTCATCCCCATCCCTACTTAACTCTAAGGACCCTGCGTGCAGGTTTTCTATTAAAATAAAAATATACCAATGTTAGTCCCGAAATGATCTAGTTCGAGATGAATGCACGATAAATCTCTTTATCTCCCCTCGTCTAAGAAACATAATAATTATATAAGTTTGAACGGTAAAAGTCATTTAAAAAATTACAGTCTTACCTTCGCATTGTTTACCAAATTCTCGAGATAAGTTAAATTCTACAAATATTCCAAAGTTCTTTCAAGATGCTCACTTCACAGAGTTCAAGTTTAATCCCCCTTCTTTAATCCGCAATGACTGGAAATACAAATTTTGGCAATATGTCAGTCGATTGATGAACCATATCTACGTATTTAAAAAGGAAATTAACTAAGAACCAATCAAACATTGTTTATCATTTTATTGGCAGCCACACACAGGTCGTTTGCTTCTGCACGTATGGAGATTCTAAACCGCTCGTGAGCCTCTGTTGACCAATGAAATAACTCGTATTTAATTTGACGTGGAATGTTGACCAATAGATTAAGTTGTTATTTGAACAAATGTCCAGCAGGAGATCAACAACTGGTGTAGTGTAATTCCGTAGATTAAATGAAATGTGACGATATGTAACTGTAGATATATTTACGTTAAAAATAATCACATTATTTAGCGAGATAAACATATTATGTCGTACATTTCGTTTGATCTTAATATTGGTTCTATTTTGGTCAAAACTGACATTGAATGTAATGGTATAGAATTGTTATTTAGAGACCAAAATTCGGTTATTTTTTTATTTACTACTGTTACGCATATTATATAGAGAGAAATGGGGTTTAAAGTCCACTCAACATAAACTAGGTCATTTCGGGACTAACATATTGTTTTAATTTATTTCAATAATTCGCTTGCGCGTAGGGTTCTTTAGCAGTGAAAGGAAATCGGAGGACCCGGAGAAAACCCACGAGGTTGGACAGGCGACCCGTCTACTCCTTGACACGTGCAAGAGAGAAATGGGGTTTAAACTCCACTCGACATAACTAGGTCATTTCGGGACTAACATATGCTTTTAATTTATTTCAATAATTCGCTTGCGCGTAGGGGTCTTTAGCAGTGAAGGGAATCGGAGGACCCGGAGAAAACCCACGAGGTTGGACAGGCGATCCGTCTACTCCTTGTCACGTACAACCGGGGATTCGAAACCATGCCAGTTGACGCAATGACAGGCTTTATGATACAGCACGCACTTGCAACTATTTGGCCATCCAACCCCCGTTACGCATATAATGTCAAAGCTCCATTTCTCCCTAAACAGGGCATTTTGCGACTAACTTACTCGGGAAGGGCTTTTCCCCAATAACGAACAAACACGGATTGGAATAGAAATAGGCCATTTATTAAAATGTCCAGATTCGTACGAACTCAATGCATGTTAGGGGTATGTTGGATGGGGGGGGGGACCTGAAAGGCTCGGAAACATTTTGGGTTACAGACGGCCTGTCGCTTCAAAGTTGTCCAACCGTTTTACAAGTGAAATCCCACTCTATGGCGACATGAATTATTCAAATCAGATTGTTGCATATGCATTCACACAAAATGATCAATGACCGAAATATATATCACAAAGTAGAGTGATTCCAGAAAAATGTTTTAATCTATAGTCAATTCAGTACAAATTAGTGGTTTTCAATTAAAAAAAAGTAAGGTGTGTGATTTTTGTTAACACTTTATCCGTCTCATCGAAAGTTAGCGGGTGGCAGCTGCGCCCCCCCCCCCCCCTTGGCCTGTGGCTCGTACTCCTATGAAAATGCAGAATAAAAAGTCAAATCAACAACATTATTGAAAAAAAAGATAAATTGTAGCCTATACATGACAAACAAATAGAAGCCTAAACCAGGTGCATATCCGGTGGATTGGGAGGGTGACCTTCGTCGAAATAAAATCGAAAAACAAACTTACAATACATTGAACCCATTTTGGCACCACTCCACTTTAATCTTGTCTGAGAGTTTTTGATTGTAACACATTCTCTCGGATAATACCCCAGAACTGGATGCTGTTTCATCCCCGGGCCCTATTCAATTTCCCGGACACACCCCTTTAAACATACTTATATGATACTTTTTACAACTTTCATCTTTTTAGGGGGGGGGGTGATCAAATGGTTGGCACGTACGTTCTGTATCATAAAGCCTGTCATTGAGTCAACTGGCGTGGTTTAGAAATCCCCGGTTGTATGTGACAAGGAGTAGGGTCGCCTGTCCAACGTCGTGGATTGCTAAAGACCGCTACGCGCATGGGAATTTTTGAAATAAAATTAAACACCATATGTTAGTCTCGATAAATGATCTAGTTGGTGTCAAGTGGACGTTAAACCCCATTGTTCCCTCTCTCCCTCTAACGTACAATCTAAACACCAGGATCACCATTCACCTCACCCACGCTATTAAGGCCAGGACTTGAAAGAAACACCAGGATATTTCTCGAACCATTTTGTTATTTTTGCAAAATAAAAATTATTATTAAGAACTAAAAGTATTAATAAAATCGTCATGTCGGTCAATATCCTTTGTGCCTTATAGGATTGTCAATCATAGTGATACAATATGGCGACCGGCCAAGGTCATCGGTATGAATTGATGCTAATATTTGAGATATAATGACATTTGACGAGATGTGTTGACATAAACTCTTCTATTCTTCTATTTATTAATAAACCATGATTGTAAATTATTATTAATATCTCAATAACAGCACTGGATAGTCCGCCATATTAGTATTATTATACACAATCTTACAAATATATCCGAAAATGTTTTGTCAATTTTAATAACAACTCACCCTTCGACCTCCATAAGTCCCCTAAGCATCTACTTTATCAATATACATGTATTTATTTTGGGGAAGACTTAATATGAAAGGTGTTTTCTATGAAATATGTTTTCGTTGATTCGTTTCCAAAGTAAAATGCCGTGATATTTAACAAAACCAAAAGCACGCATTTAAAAGACATATTTTGGAATCCAGGAGAGTTGGGTGGCTGAATGGTTAGCGTGCGCGCGCTGTATCATAAAGCCTGTCATTGAGTCAACTGGCGTGGTTTCGAATCCTCGGTTGTACGTGGCAAGGAGAAGGGTCGCCTGTCGAACCTCGTGCAATTTCTCCGGGTCCGCAGGTTTCCCCCCACTGCCCCCCCCCAACGTCGAGTGGACGTTAAACCACCTCTCTCTCTGTCTCTCTCTCTGAAAAGCTTGTTCAAGAAAAGCTCCTTCTGAAGATTCGAAACCCTGCCCCAAATTGCTTTCAGTGCCCAAGATATATAATTCACTTTTGCCTTCGATAATAACTATAGTGTGTAAAACTTATTAGAGCGTGTGTCTATTTTCCTTCAAGAACAAAAGGTGGAAGTCCGAGTTGAGATATGGGTCTTTTTAAAATTTAAAAAAACTTCTAGAGTAGATTAACGCCTGTGCGTTAAACTTTAAGCCCCGCCTTTGGCCCAAATGGCGTGTTCTCGATTATACCCGCATGCGTGACCTAGGGTCTAGGGTCGTATGCCCAACTTCGTCGGTTTTCTCTGTGTCCTCCGGTTTCCTATCACTGCTAAAGAGACTCAAACACGGAAGCGAATTATTGAAATAAATACTCTGTTTACGTGTCAATCAAACAGTTAATATAAGGTATTTAAAGGGCCTAAATCGCTAACATTTGGGACCTAGAAATTGTCAAAAGTGGGTCGAAACGCATATAATACTGTAATATGAATGTATATAAACTGATTTACATTCAATGGTTTCCTTTTTTACCAAATTTCAAATCAATTACGTTCGGCGAATTAAGCCATGTAGTCTCAATCTTGTGCAAATTTCTATAGCGCCTGGTTAGTCCAGTCAATATACGCCGTATGGTATGTTGCAATATATCTAGCCTCGCTCCTTAAGTCTCTTATTAAAACTGGGGCTGAAGCACACTATGGTACACGACTCGTGTACCAATGTTAAAACATCGGATATCAGAAGCTTATCTTTTCCCGATAAGTTTACATCATCAATGTTGATTTAAAATGGCAAAAAATTCGTGTTTTCGATGTGAAAGATTTTAGAGGATTTTGAGTTACGGACTTAGGTCCTTTAAGATCATTACACAAATTATGATGTATTGTAAAAAGTCAAATATCTATATATGTTAAAAAACAAAACCAATGATGAAACCTGTCATAACTAATGTGAACAACATGATAAATTAAATTATGATGATTGTTTAAAAAACGAAACGAATTACGTACCGTGTTATACAATGCATGTAAAAAGCAGTTCTGTATTTAACTGATATAAGTTAGATAATGATAGATAATTGGGCTGATAAATATACCTTGATCTCCTATTAATTGTACGCGAGTCATCATTGCTCTTATTCTCTCTTTTAAAGCCCCAATACCACTCTTGTTGTAACTGAATAATATGTTCCAATCTTTATTCTGCTCAACAATTTGTACTATTTTACAATATTCCAATAATTGATGATACAAATTTCATCTTAACACATCGAATTTAAAAAATTGGAAAAATTCAACTACATGCCGTAACATGGTTTAAAAAGCCTTACGTAAGCACCTTTAAATGCAACTTGGATTTAAACATATTTTCGAACCCTCTGGACAAGTACGATAGGTTGTAATGGAAAATTTACACAACAGGTAGGACACTTAAACATCTTGTAGTTAGAATAAGGCTAAAAAAAAATCTGGACCTGCCAAGCCAGCAAGAGTGTTATTGTCCCTTTAACATGGAATGCATCTATCTTTTGTGAATAGAAAATAAACGCCAAAAGAAACACCGGTAACGCTCGGGTAGCCAAGTTCAATCGACAACACGATGATAAGTTGGATAAATTGTAACATAAAAAAGTGGACAAGACGAAAACAAAATGACAAAAACTACAAACAGCAACATTTGTTGTTGGCGAAAGAAAATAAAAAAAGCGACAATAAGAGGCTGTATTGTAACACCTAGCGAGAATGTAGATGTCAACATCACTGATGTGAGCTATCTCTTGCATTTGTGATATGTATGTACCTGTTCACACCTACCAGATAAAAAACATCGATCGTTTAATTCTAAAACATGTATAGAAAATCTCTTGAAATAGTGTCATGAAGGATTGAAATGGTCTATAATTACCATGTCTACACTAACTGAGATATATTGTGACAAACATAAGGTTGATATCTACGAGTTTAATATAATTACAAAGATAAGTTGCCAGACAACGAAACATACGGTTGATATCTACGAGATAAATAAAATTACAAAAATGCATTTATACAGTCATAGATTACTAAATACATATATCGCAGATTACTAATTACATATATCGCAGATTACTAAATCCATATATAGCAGATTACTTAATGCAATCATAGATTACTAATTACATATATAGCAGATTACTTAATGCAATCATAGATTACTAATTACATATATGTCGCAGATTACTTAATGCAATCATAGATTACTAATTACATATGTCGCAGGTTACTAAATCCATATATCGCAGATTACTTAATACAATCACAGATTACTAAATGCAATCATAGATTACTAATTACATATGTCGCAGATTACTAAATCCTTATACATCGCAGATTACTAAATACAAATATCGCCGATTACTAAATGTTAATTAAAAACAAGTTTCACAATAAAAGCAATTAAAATATATTATCACATTATACATATACTGGTACATGTATGTAGAATTAAAACACTGCTAATAGCAAAATTCTGCTCTTACGTATTGCACTCCATCAAAGTATGCCCAAGTATGACAAAGGAATGGGACAGGGTTTATATTATGGACAGGACAAGCCCTTGCCTTTAAGATGAACATGTGAGTTTAAAAGTAAGATAAATGCGAGATCTTCAGGTTCATAGTCTCACAGCATAATAGTTCATCATTTTGAAACTAACATTTAAAAACTAAAGCAGGACATAGAATAGCGGGGCGGGGCAACGCGAAGGCTCCGTGAGCAAGGCTCTGTGTCGATCCCGGTTTTGGTGGCGAATTTCCTCTGGATTGTTCGTTCGACGTGGCACCCCCTTGTCAGTGATGGACAACATAAGGGGGGGGGGACGAACCGAGGTCTTGTTTGCACTTTCGCGTACAGATAAAAGAATCCTTGCCAAATGGAATACTGGCAATATTTCCGTTAAAGCACACTGTTTGATGGAGGTCATAATGATGTTTAGTTTTTTTTCATAAACCATTCATTGCATGGGTGATAAATAAACATTGAGGTTGGTGGGCTTTTACGGATAAAGTTTAATTTTATTGGCAAGAGTGGAAGGCCGCTTCCCGTCCAATGGTTTGTGCAGATTCCCGAGAAGTATATTATATATAACTTCATGTATTGTATTTCTATGATTGCTTCTAAAATAATTATTCTACACTACTTACAAATTAATATTAATTCAATTTTAGTTAAAAAGCTTAGAAATGGAGAAGTTAGGCTAAGACTCGAATGACCATTGATAAATAAATTACGTTGGGTGAAATTTTCAATGAAGGCCTATTCATATTACATTAAATAGAACTATTATAGCACGAGAGAGAGAGGGGGAGAATGGGGTTTAACGTCCCCTCGACACGAACTAGGTCATTTCGGACTAACATATGGTTTAATTTTATTTCAATAAGTCGCTTGCGTAGCAGTTGGAGGAAACCGGAGGACCCGGGGAAACCCCACGAGGTTGGACAGGCGGCCCTACTCCTTGAACGATCAGCTATATATGTATCTAAATCGTACATAATGTACATTTAAACTATTGAAGATTTTATTCAAATAACTTTGTACTGAGCGACATTATCACTGACGTTTTGACACAGATTATTTATCATCGTAGCAACATTACTTGATAATCGAAACTGAGTCTCACTTCTCCATTTTAAATGACGACTGTATTTCAGTCCGTTTACGTCTGCCTCGTCCGATGGTCTAGAGAGTTGTTTTTGGGTTTGTCTAAATAATAATAATTTATATAACACTTAAAGCCAAAATAAAATAGGCAGATTTAGCTCTTAGCCTATATAATCCTGACTCAAGACAGTAGACTAATTATTATCCCTTTCAATACTTGAATAAGAAAGTGAAATACAAGAATAAAAAACTGTTATTTTACCTTTTTTCCCTTCTATCTCTTCATCAGTTCTCAGTCTGTCATCTTCACAACGACTGACATGACGGCAGCTCACTTGAAACTAGAAAACAAACCTTACAAAATAAACATACATTTACTCAGCATTTAACAACTACACACGAGTCTGGTAGTTAACGGCTACTATGTACATAGTCTAGATTACTTAAGTCATCCTTGGCAAACGTAACAGTTTGTGGAGACATTTTGAAATAAGTAAATAAATAGATCAGGAAAGATCAAATAAAAAGATGGAATAGTTTTTGAGCTAAGAGAAAGGACTAAATGAAATGAGGACTAACTTCCTACTTTTCTGCAACAATGGACTAATGAAAGAGAAAGAGAGAGGGAGAAATGGGGTTTAACGTCCACTCGACACAAACTAGGTCATTTCGGGAGCAACATACTGTTCAATTGTTTTATTTTAATAATGCGCGTATGGGTCTTTTAGCAGTGGGAGTAAACCGGTGGAACTGGAGAAAATCCACGGGGTTAGACAGGCGATCCTACTCCTTGCCACGTACAACCGCGGATTCGAAACCACGCCAGTTGACTTAATGACAGGCTTTATGATACAGCGCGCGCACGCTTACCATTGAGCCATTAAACCCCCCATGGACTAATGAAGACGTACCGGACAGTGGCATAAAAGACGGAGCCACGTTCGCTCAGTGAGTAAGATGTTGACTTGCTAATCTGGTGGTTCCGTGTTCGATTCCTGCGTTGACGAGAAAATTAATCATGATATTCCGACGTAATTGTTCTTTACTAGTGGATCAGGACAGAGTGCCTGGAAGGGATCAAAGAAGCGAGGTCCATGTACACATTATCATTGACCGTTGGAATTTAACATTACAAAATTTCCCTTAAAGAACACTGTGTGACGTGTGCCCGTCTTCAACAACACAGTCGAAATGAAATGAAAATGAAATGGGGTTTAACGTCCTACTGTTATGCACCTAACCTGGGCTAATGAAAGAGGGGTATACGCCATACCGTGTGCTATGGGGAAATTTTGCCCGGGCAGCGGCGCCGCGGCCTACTCTTATATCGAATTCCAACTGCCAAGGGATCTTTTACGTGCACGCCAATGAGTACACGGGACCCGGCTTGTTGTCCAATCCGAACGACTAGACAGCTGTCCTTGTCAGGCCCTCCGTTCTGCATTAGTGACAAGGGGAAACAACGCCGGAAAATCGAGATAAACTTTGTCGGCCAATGCAGGGATCAAACATTCGACCCCCAGCATAGCTACTACCACCCGTTCTATTGATTTACAACTGCCAATGGTTCTTAAGGGTATTGTCAGTGGGATAGACGAAAGATGGAGTTTGGATAGGCGATCATATGCATGGTTACTGTAACACTATCGTAGTGATAACAGATAAGAGTTTCGTTGATAAAGGATCCAATTACATTAGGAACAGATGTACCTCATAGTTACAGCAATACAGGTACTTAAAACTATAAAAGCTAGGCTACGACACAAACACATCTACATAATATAAAATCTACTAGTCTTCTACAGGAACACATCTACATAATACAATTACTATTCTGCCCATCTGCCAAGGCAGCGGCTGGACTCAGGTGATTCCATACATCCGTCCGAGCCTTCTCTCTACCTCGGCTCTTCGCTTACTAACTGTCAGTGAACTACTCAATTATATACCAACAGGACACAGGTAAGGCAGATAGTCATATCTGCAATAAAATTGTTTCTTTTATCTAGTCATGGCATGTCCATAAACATTTGAAGTCGTGTGGATATTTTACACAGATCATGTATAGCTTGTAATGGACATATTGAATTAATTAGATTAAATAAGATATAGCCATTCCAAGGGTTTATATATACAGGTGAAAGTCAAAATGATGTATTGTCAAAACTAGCAGAGTTTATTAAGTTCTATGCACTTATGATATCACTGTGTTGCATTACGTACAGCGGGGTGGGGTGGGGTGGGGTGGGTTTATCTTACCGTTGCTTCCGAAAGGGGATGGCAATGGGAAGAGGAATCGCAATGGGAATTTAGCTTATTGTGTCCGTCCTCAAAACTCTACTCGTTGTCAGAGATCAGATTGCATTATTTGTAAAAGTTAGGGGCAATGTCCATCTGGAGAACGTCGAAATAAAGTATTCGTTAAATATTGTTCCATGTATTTAGAAAACAGGACGCAACTGTTTATTGGGGCATTGTCTCATAGCACACATCTTTCTGAGGCAACGGCCGCGAGTTTAACAACATCTAACCCTCTCTTCAACACTTGGCTATTCCTAAACCTTTACGCTGGTTGTGTTTACATGTGACTAATTAGCATTCAAATCATTGTCCAGTCATAGGTCGTGGCACATAACACACTCACATTGTAGCACGTGACTGTAGTAAACAAATATGGCAGCCTCCACAGAAAAAGAACGAGACAAGTTTTAAGCCGTTGAAGGTTTTTTTTCAATTGAGAAACTCACAGAAAACCAAAAATAGGCAATTGAAGCAGTTTTAGGACCTTGACATTAATCGAACCTTCACCTTTGCATCTCGATTGTCACATAGACATTTTATTTAGAAGCGCGAGACTTGATAATCGTGACGAGTTTTTTAAGGAAGGATAAATAAAATAAATTGAAAGTGGTCTTATTTTTAGTAACTCAAAGAAGGAATCTGATTGGATCACGGTTGTGGTCGGTACCCAATCAAATTTAGTTCCGAAAAAATGTAGAGTGTTCAGTGAAGGGCTTGATAAGCTGTATCTAGTTAAGGCGAGATCAAGCCTTCTATTGAAGATGCATAGCACACTGCACACGCCGTCTTCATAAGCCCAGCTGTTTGTTGGTTGAGTTTATATGACACCTAATACGCACCCATCTATTTGTTTGCGTTCGTCTCCAATCACAGCAAGCGGGGATAGTTTGGCCCGACAGTGCAGGCGTTGCGCCTAACCATGTTCGATTTCCAACTACCTATGGGTCTTGCATCCATACAAATGGCTAACATGTTTATATTTATACAGTTTATCACATAGCGTATTATATCTATCAGGCTGTTCAAAGGGAGATAACAGCATTTAATATGAATTATAATATTGTATTGTTAGCCAAATGATCACGCTTCATGCTCAAGTTAATGCTCAAAGCGCTACACAATTATTATCCCGGTCTCTAGGATACGGGTAAAGCCTGATTACCCCCCTTTACCCCGAACTCTTAGAAAGAGCACCAACATGCAGCTTCACCTTGAAGTTTCAAGCAGCGCAACAGTTTTTTGTGTCATACATACACCATCCTACTGGTACCCATTTACAGATGGGTAGACTGGAATACAGGGATAAAGTGTCTTATTCAAGGAAACAAGAACTCGGCTCACAATTTGGGTCTCGAACCTGCAACCATTGGGTCACAAATCCTACTCTCTAAACATTGCGCCAAATCCTTCCTAAACTTAAAAAAAACCAAAAGATATATCCATTAATATGTATAGTGTAAATACAAGTTGGACTTTAGTTAAATGAGGACCGTTCGACCTCGTGTATGTACAGTACCCACAGCACCTTCGCGGTATGTTCAACAGAGGATTTTGTGGGATCTCATTCAAGTTGGAGTTGAAGTGATCAGGGATGGATGGCATCCCTGTCTGTCTTATAATAATAATAATAATAATAATCGCGTCATTTTACAAGGGTAGCAAATTAGGCCTGAGGCCTTTTTCCAATTTGGCCCTTGGCACAGATCGTGCGAATAATTTCGATCATTACTGCAAGAAGAACCGAAGAACTCGGGGGAAACCTGCCTGATCGGACGGGAGACCGAATATGCCTCTCACAACGATAAAATTCTTGCCCCGAGCTGGGATTGAACCCTCGTTGCATTGGTGAGACGCCGCCTCTCTATCGCCACGGTTATCCGACTAGCTCCAACTGGCTCCGCCTGTTAACAGTCCCTAACCTAAGTAACCGACATTTTAATTTCTACATCGACGATTTTAGTCTAAAACACTGAGTATGCTTTTAGAAAGTTTAAGATATATTTATTTCTCTTCTTTTGTCATATTGAATGAAACTGAATATGTTTAATTAGCCGTTGTGTATGAAAAAAGGCAAACCTAATCAGAGCCGAATCACAAAATAGTCGTCTAATTATTTAATTTGACGGGGCCAAGCTAGTTAATTTCACAGAGGCGGTTTTGTTTGCGAAGACAAATTTAGGAGTATCTAACCCTGTTTTGAAAGATAAACACATTGAAACTCTAAAGACAGTTTACAATGGTAAAGAATGTATTGTAATATTACCCATAGCACATATTATATATCGTTTTTACCCGAGTGACATTACTTGAAATTTGACTTTCTGTTTATATAAAACACGTGCTACTGGTTATGTTATGTAAACAAAGCAGTAGCCTAGTCGATAAGTCCAGCCCCAAAATGACCACGTGATCGTTTTAAATGGAGGGTGAATTAGGGCAGTGATCAATTCTCGAAGTATGACGTAGATGGATCGTTGAATGTCGTGTGCAGGGGTGGATACAAATATTTATAAACGAAATATTTTTAAATCCAATATGAAAAGGCTGTGTTAATAAATCCCCCCAAATTACATGAAACAGAGAGAAGGAATACAATTATTTACAAACAAAATAAAATAAAATGCAGTTATAGTTTAAGAGTACATCTATATGTATTAAATCGATTTTCTCACAATAAACATAATGTAGGTTGTTTTGATTTCTTTTTGTGTTTTATGCATTCGGAATTGATCAATTTTATCACCGTGAATATAGTGTATAGGTTGTGATTTCTTTTGTGTTTTAATGCATTCAGATCTGGCTTACTTTTCTTTTCCAGGACTGATTACTATTACTATCCCATTGTTTTTACACCGTGTTGCAACTAAGTGAAGATTATTTTGGCAATGTATGATATCGTTGTGGGAACAATGCATATAATATCTTTGTTTGAACAATGTTTTAAATATCTTTGCCGGGAAATGTTTATAATACCTTTTTGAGAACAATATATTATATAATATTTTTTGGAAGCAATGTGTATGATATCTTTGTCAGAACATGATATCTTTGTGAGAACAATGTATATGAATCTTTGTCAGAACAATGCAAGGCACTGTCATCAGCAAACAAATCTATCTCACTCTTTAAATATTATTGGGTGGAAGACTATTTATTACAAAAAGGGAAAAGGTGAGGACCCAGGATCGACCCCTGTGGGACCACGCAGTTGATCGTCGGCCGTAGTAATTGAGGAGTGTCAAACATCTTGCATTTCTTCCGGGTCCTTCGGTTTCTTCTTACTGCTGAGACCCCTGCGCACCAGGAAATACTGAAATAAAAATGAAGCATATTTTATTGTTAATCCTAGTTTGTATCGAAATGACGTCAAAACCAATCCCTGGTTCTCCCTTCAAGATAAACGAAGTCTTAATGGATAATTTGTACTTTTCCTTTTCCAATATTATAATATTACGTATAGAAAGATCTAGATTGCTCCAAAGTGGTGTAGTTTAAGGAAAGAAAGAAATATAAAATAGATCAGTTTTACAAAAATAGTATTGTAAGTTTTTGTCATTTCTTAAGTACATGTACTCAGTATTACAATAGAACTATTTACATCAGACTGTCTTTGTCTCAGAGATATCCGTCTTTTATCCTGAAAGACATTCGAATCTCAGAAACGGAAACGACAAATAGATACCGTCACCAGAATCAATAGTAAAAATACGAATCCGACGTGTCAATGTTTTATTATTAAAAAATATAAAAATTATAAACCTATAGACAAATATATATAATGGGTTTTTATTCATGATAAATGGTGGATTATGGCGTTTAATTACGTCTAATAATCTCCACAGTACAAAAGGGGGTGTTAAGACTGTTTGTACTTTCTGGTGAATTGAAATGGCGATATAACGACCTACGTTTCTGATGAATTGTTTTTGGGTTATAACGACCTACTTTTCTGCTTCATCCGAGTTAATGAACACGGTAGCGCACTGTATGATAAGGTCTGTCATTGAGTCAACTGGTACGTGACAAGTGGTAGGGTTGCCTGTCCAACTTCGCGGACTTTCTCCGGCTCCTCCGGTTTCCTCCCACTCCTACCCCCCCCCCCCGTTCTGGCCGACCACCCCTGGCTTGCGGCTGTGGTTTCAAGCCCCGGTGTGAGCGTATGTGGCATGGAGATAGGGGCGCCTTCTCAACCTCGCAGGTTTCCTACGGACACTCCGATTTCCTCCCACTGCTAAAGACCCCTACGCGCAAGCGAATTATTGAAATAAAATTGAAAAAACATATGTTAGTCCCGAAATGACCTAGCTGTGTTGAGTGGACGTTAAACCCCATTCTCTCTCTCTCTCTCTCTTAAAGGAGCTAAATCGCTAACATTTGGGATCCAGAAATTGACAAAAATGGGTCGAAACTCATATAATACTGTAATATGAATGTATATAAACTGATTTTACATTAAATGCTTTCCGTTTTACTCCAATTTCAAATCAGTTATGTTCGGCGAAAGAAGCCATCCAGTCTCAACCCAGTGCATTTTTTTTAGCGCCTGGTTATTCCAGTCCACATATGCAGTGTGATACAGTGCAATGTGTCTAGCCTCGTCCCTCGAGTCTCTCAATAAAACTAGGACCGGAGCGCAATATGGTACACGATTCGTGTACCAATGTTAGAAAAATTATTTTATCTTAAATATCGGATATCAGGAGCTCATCTTTTCCTGGTAAGTTTACATCATCAATGTTGATTTAAATTGACCAATAATTCGTGTTTTCGATGTCGAAGATTTTGGAGGATTTTGAGTTACGGACTTGGGTCCTTTAACGCACAAGCATCCTCAATTGTTCATTGTGTCTTTAATATTAGGAGCCCATATTTTCACAGCAAGTGAACAACGTGTATATTGACTGGAATGGACCAATACAGGATTTTTACGCCTCTTGATATAAACATTGAGATTCGTCCTAATTAATGCGTCATGGGGTAAAGTTACCGATTTTAAGACCAAGTCCCTTTTCTGCCTTCCTGGTTGTGACCAATAAACAAACACGTGTATCATGTAAAACCTTTTTTGCTGGGTTACCACTATCACGATTCGCGCTACGATTGAAATCGTGGTTTTAATCGTGGAGTAATCGTGGTGATCATATCAGGTCCTATCGTATATTGAGGTGTTGATCTTATAAAAATTTGTCCAAATTTACCAGATCATGGACTCATTAAAGACATTACCATCGCAACGAATCGCATGTACTTTTACAACTTAAAAAATAGAACTATAAGCTCTTTCGGTTTTTGAATAAGTATTATTCCTTTACCTGGAGAAAAACGAAGCCAAGGAAACGTTTTCCCGAAGAATGGAAAATATGATTTGTGTCTGCAAATGTACAAGAAATAAAAATGTTTTATTATTACAATATGTGTTGTTTTTATCATATTTTTGGCGGATAAAATATTCAAGTTGGCGGAAAAAAAAATATCATCATTGTTTTACATGAAAATTAGAATCCATTTTGGCGGAAAAAAATGAAAGTCAGTGTGAGCCCTGCTGCCAAATTGTCCAGATTTTATGAGAGAGAAAAATGGCGTTTAACGTCAACTCGACACAACCTACGTGATTTCGGGACTAGCATATGGTTTAATTTGGGGTCTTTAGCAGTGGGAGGAAACCTTAGGTCCCGGGGAAATCCCACGAGGTTGGACAGGCGAATCTGGAAATCGAAACCATGCCAGTTAGCTTATGATACAACGCACACGCGCTGACCATTAAGCCATCCAACTCCCGAGATTTTATCATACAATGGGTTTTATTCTATCGTCACCACAATACTTTGGAAAAAACGTATAGCAATTAATATTTCTATGGTTTTATGCGCAATTCGGTGAGCTATAAAATTTTTTTCGAACAGTGGAGTTTATGGATATTATTCTCGGATTTCTACTGTGAAGAGTTCGTTTATTTCTTTAATTTATTTTACTCCATCAATATCAGAGAGAGAGAGAGGCAGAGAGAGACAGAGATAAATGGGGTTTAACGTCCACTCGAAACAAACTAGGTCATTTCGGGACTATCATATGGTTTTATTTTATTTCAATAATTCGCTTGTGCGTAGGAGTCTTTGGCAGTTAGAGGGATCCAGATGACCCGGAGAAAACCCACGAGGTTTGAGAGGCGACCCTACTCCTTGCCACGTACAACCGGGGATTCGAAACCACGCCAGCTGACCCAATGACCGGCTTTATGATACAGCACGCACGTGCTAACCATTCGGCCATACCACACACCGCGGCTCTATACACGGCCTACCTGGAACACCGGTAATATTTGCTAATAAACATAACCAGTCATCGTGAGTGTGGGATACCCGTAAGGATGACAATTCAATAGAACGAGTTTTTAAAGTTTTTAAATTTCATTTTACTTTTAACTGCAATTATTTTGATCTATTCCCTGATTGGTTTTATATCTTGCAATATCTATGTATAGTTTGTTTATAGGACTTTTGTTCAGTGGTTAAGTGAGTAAGACGTTGAACTTGCTAACGTGGAGGCCCCGTGTTCGATCCCTGCGTTCATGAGGATTTTCCGGAATGTTTCCACCTTGTCAGTGTTGCAGGACGGAGAACCTGGTACGGAATAACGCATAGTCGTTGGTGTGCACATCAAAAAACCCATGGCAGCTGGAATTTGATATAAAAGTGGTTCACAGCTCCGCTTTCCGGAAAACACACTACATGGCGTACGTCTTCATTAGCCCATTCGGAGCAGAATAGTAAGACGTTACACAACATTAGCCCAGTCGGAGCAGAAAAGTCGGACGCTAGACCCCATATCATTACATTTTGGTTCTCATAAACTTGTTATTATAATCTAAGGACACCTGGCAACCGGTATAAATATTTGATTGAAGGGTTATAAGTTCTTGTAAGTCATATTTTAGAAAACAATGTATTGTGTTTGAGTTGTTATTCTACAACTAGCCTAAGGATAGACATGTCTCTTTTTTGTTTAGACAGTGATAAAAAAAACGAACTTCGATTTATTATCCTACACTTCAGAATGTTATTTCTTTTTCCTATAGGAGCAGATGAAAAGTCAAATCAACGTCTTGTGTTGGTTTAGTTCGAACACGGAAACACAATGCAGAATAAACAGTCACATATATTGATATTTATAAGAACACGCGTGTGCCTAATGATGTTCAACAAAAAAATGTCATGTTATCAAAAACCATGAAACTATTCAATCGTTGTTGTTATTCGGACAACTAGTTTCATTTTGTATAGCAATCGTTGTTGTTTTTCGGATAACTAGTTTTGTATAGCAATCGTTGTTATTTTTCGGATAACTAGTTTCACTTTGTATAGTAATCGTTGTGAAACTGAATTTTTCAACGCTCCAAAATAAATGTACGGGGTTAAGACCATCTACAGATAAAATTTAAATGTTTCTATTATTGAGAATGCTTTCCCAAAGAGGTATTTATCGGCGGTTATTAAAATAAAAGTATGGCAATTTGGTATATATATGGAAAGTAGAAACACCCAATCTTAATAGAAAAATACTAGATTTCCCGAACAACACCCGCTGAGCTCATACTGGATAAAAATATAAGGGTTTCCCCAATCGGAAACCCGAGATAAGGGATGTCTGATCGAGTGACGTCAAAGTTTGCACGAGACGATCCCAGTGGGAGTGAGCGTTTGGTGTATGTTTTGAAAAAAATGATGATTAACTTAGCGTACAACAGTTTCTGAGATAAAACCGGGGAAAAGACGTGGGCAGTAGATATTATTAGGCTTCGATATTTATGATAAATATTCAGCGATTAAAGACTTCGTCTTCTTGTATATGCAATGAATTCTCCTCCGGCTTCACTCCCTTTGCTAGGTACTGTGACACAAAAATGGCCTCTTTTAATCAATGTTTTACATTAGGGTTTCCCTCACGAATTTAATGTTTTGAAAAAAAGATTTGAAGCAAAATTTGGATATTAATGTCTAACATGGTCATAACTTTTAATCTTTGGTTGGCATTCTGGAGTCGCTCTTGATAAATGGAGCAACGGTGACTACATCGGTAAGACGGTGGTTCGCTAACCTGGAGGTCACGGCTTCGCTTCAGGTGTTGACCGATAAATTTCGTCGAGATTTTCCGGCGTGGTTTCCCCTTTGTCAGCATGCAGTGACGAAGGGCCTGGCAAGGATAGTTGTCTAGTCGTTCGGATTTGACGACAAACCGAGGTCCCGTGTATACATTGCGTGCATGTAAAACATCCATTGTCAGCTTGAATTCAATATAAGAGTAGGTCGTAGTGCTGTTGTATGAGCAAAATTTCCCTCATAGCACACTGTATGGAGTATGTCAGTCTTCATTAGCCCACTCCTAGCAGAATAGTACGACGTTAAACCCCATTTCATTTCTATAGAGAAATTAAAACTAGAAAGTTATCCGGTACATTAAAGTCACGTGATAACCTAGAGATACAGACCACTTAACTTTGTTCGCGTGTGTATCCTGTGTTATATTGTGATAAAGTTAGGTTGACAACGCCTCATTTTGATTTAGTTTGGTTGACAACGCCTCATTTTGATTTAGTTTGGTTGACAACGCCTCATTTTGATTTAGTTTGGTTGACAACGCCTCATTTTGATTTAGTTTGGTTGACAACGCCTCATTTGTTGGTATATTCGGACCCCTCTTTGTAAAAATGTTGGAGGAATCGAACAGTTTGGTATTCAGGGTTGCCGTGATAGCCACTGGTGAATTTTTATTGGCAAACTTTATTAACATATTCTAACTATTCCTGCATCCATTTTCTGTTTATCCCGTATCTTTTTATCGAACTATAATTTCTAATAACCTAATAATTAGTATACATGCGGTATACAAGTGATTAATTGAATTTATTTTTTTGTGACTTTATCAGCCAATGTATTGCTACTGCTGCTCCATGTATGTGCTTTTAAATAGAAACATCTGTGGTTCATTTCCAATTTGTGGCCAAGACGAAGAACGCCATTTCGGGCAAATGAACATTAAAGTATTGTTCACAAAATTTAATCAAGAGGAGGGTTTGTTTTAAATCTTTACCAGTGATGTGAAAATCAGAAAATGAGTCACATTAAGCATCGAGAATAAAGCCAAATGTGTGCTCGACATTTACGAACTGTAAAGTGTCCTTTTGGTCGGTGATTTGTTAAGGTTGCTAGATTGCTAATAACATTAACTTATATCCTGCATACAGAAGGTCTACAATTATTCTGCTGCGGTTGATTAAAGCACAACAGATACACATTGTATCCAAAGGAAATGCAAGTGTAAGGAAGATAGGAAGGGGATGTATCAAACCATATCGCCGTCCAGTCAGATATAAGCTTAGCGGGACCTCGAGCATCAGTTATTTTGCTGATTGGCCCTGGATCCTGAAAGTGTTTCTACATTCCTCATTACTTCAAATACCTTTAAGTGTATTTATGTATATATTTCTAAACGAACATTTAGAGTGGAGTGTATCCAAGGATCGATCCATTACTAATAAAAGACACGTTTTCATTCTGTATTCACAATGATCATCAGACGAAACTGTTGATAGACATGCCGGATAGTAATTATAACTAATTTTAAAATGAGGAATTGTCACTCATTGATAACACATCCGTTGGTCAATTTTTTATGTTTCTGGATAACAACATTTGTAGCAGGTAAGATTTTTTTTTTTAAAAAAAAACATTCCGATAAAGTGCCCTTTCCTAAGTTCAGGGGCGTGGTGATTGCTGATTTTGCATGGGGGTCGAGATCCTGTGGATGTACAAAACCCATTATTCCTTTCGTCGAGAGTTCGTAGGGGGTTGGCGGTTACCGGTTATGGGAGGGGGGGGGGGATACTAAAGTCAATTTGTAGCACATCGGAGCCATTGTAGATGTCTGACAACATGATTAATGGGATATGGTCAAAGCAAGCCAGCGGCGGCTGTGATATTTGCTCAAATCTTTGATTAAATCCAAATCGAGAGATTGTCTGTTGCTAATATATTGGTTTTGATCTCTTAATTAAATATTAAATGATGAATTCGTGTACATTTTTAAGCCGTGAGATATACGATGGTGTCCGAAAAATGCAAATAAATAAAAATGCGTAAAATAAATGATAAAAGAACCTTCTTATTGGGATGTTGAATATAAGATGCACAAGTGTTTTTCAGGAAACAGTACGTGTAGTGGCGTATCAAGTGGTTCAATATGTTACTGGATGACGGTTACTAAAGAAAGTTCGGCTTTTAAAGCCAACGATCTCTGTGTGCAGAGTCAAGGAACGTTAGCCTCCATTCCAGATGAAGCAACCTTAGATTTTCTCATTACAAATTACGAGACCACCTTGGGGTAAGAATTTTATATTTTGTTTTTAAAAAATGGTAAGGGACTAGTGAAATTATTATCCACAGTAATTAATTAAGTCTGTAATACAGAATTGGCATAAAAAATGTTAAATCTTATTTTACCACACCTTAAAAGACATTCGTGTAATGACTGGAGTACAATGGCAATGTGCCACATCACGCATGACCTGCCGATAGGTGAGAGAAAACGTCGTTCTATAGCCTAGGAGATTGACAAAAGAGTGTATCTAGACCTTCGAACGATACGAAAACCCGAGATGTAATACGATTACGAGTAGATGGAAACACTGCACACGTAACCATGGAAATAAGTAATATGTCCGTCTCAAAATGGCCGCAATCTTGTGTTTAAGAGACATTAAACCCCATTACATTTCATTCCAGTTTCTATGCACTACAAATTAGATATAATCTAGGGGGGGGGGTCAATCTTTTAACAGGATTTAGAAAACGGTTTGTATAAGGTTCTGTTTGCTATTAGAACTGACGACAAGGGATAACGTATAGTCGTTCGGATGGAATAAAACTTCGAGGTTTCGTGTAAACATTGACGTGCACGTAAAAGATCCCTTGATCGTCCTGGCACAATTTCCCTCATAACACACTCTATGGCGTATGCCAGTCTTCATTAGCCCATTCGGAGAAACATTAGGACGTTAAACTCAATTTACTTCCCTTTCCTTAGAACTACAGATCAAGTGTTTATTGGTATAAATGACTTGCGAAACGAGAGTACGTACACTGAGTGGAATGGCCACGCTGTTAGTTGGACCAACTGGAAATCTACCAATCATAATGCTGGAACTACTGACAATTGTGGGATGATGGACATGTCTCTAACTGGTGATGTGGACAACTACAAATGGCATCTGAAAGAATGTACGACTGGAACGTCATATCATGGTCTCTGTTCTAGAGATGACAATGGTACGTAGTGAATCCTTTTATTCTTATATTTTCCCATCATGGCTAGCACACCGTGGTTGTCCTTCTATCCTGCACCAATAATAATGGGCAAACAAATTGGGAATTCCATAAATATCCAGCTTAAAGATACATTATGGGAGATTAGATAAAGAGTTGATAGTTCTCACTATAATAGTAAAAACGAGATAATGTAAAGGCAATTTGCTGAATATTTCAGAGAAATTCGCGATCGAAAGTTCCGCATAGCCTCGATCAATATTTTTCATAATATTCGATATTAAAACATGAATTATGACCAATTTCAATCAATGTTGATGTTGTTAACTGGAGGTGAAACTACAGGATCCTAATATCCAATATTTAAGACACTTAACATTTTATAATCAGTACACGAATCGTGTACCCTATGCTTTCGGTAGCATTTTGTAATAGACAAATAAAAACATATCCTACAACACAATTTGAAAGCAATTGGTAAAGGCTGGTTCACAAACGACAAAATAATAATTTAAAAACGTGTCAAATGCACTAAGCAGGCATAAACGACCGCCGTTTAATTCCAACTGTTCAAGTATTTCACTGAACATTTTAACTACATTGTACATTAACATGTGCTTTTAGAACCATTTTTGTCTATTTCAAGGTTCCAAAATATAGAGCGACCCACCCTTTAATGGGACCTCTTCAAATACACCGAGCTATTTCAGCTGACTTATAGTTTCTACTTGAAATTAAATATTGAGCACGGAAATGACTAGTTAATTGAGTGATATTAAGGGCTCACAACTCTCGACTGGAATGCCTCGGGTTCAAATCCCGCTGTGGCCATGTTGGGATACATGAATTTCTCAAGCCCGGCGCACACTTGGACAGTCATATAGCCTGTGGGACTGAAAAGTGTTGACTAACCAGGAGCTGGGATGGGACGCACAAAGAAAACGAGTTTAAACTGTGTTTCTACATTGATGTGCTTGCTTTCAAGGGAAAACGGGGCAGTTGAAATTCGAAGACAAGTAGGAAGAAACCACCAGGGTTCCCCCTTGTTTTACTTTGTATTTGCAGACCACAATACGTCATAGCGGTGATCTATGAAATGGGGTTTAACGACCTACTGTTATGCACTTAACCTGAGCTAATAGAAGACGGGCATACGCCATACAGTGTGCTATGAGGGAAATTTTGGCACGGGCAGCGGCGCTACGGCCTACTTTTATATCGAATTCCAACTGCCAAGGGATCTTTTACGTGCACTCCGATGTGTACACGGGACCTCGGTTTTTCGTCCCATCCGAACGACTAGGCTGCCAGGCCCTCCTTCTGCATCACTGACAAGAGGAATCACGTCGGAAAATCGAGATGAACTTTCTCGGCCAATGCAGGGATCGAACACCCAACCTCCAGGCTAGCGAACCAACGCCTTATCCACTTAGCCACCGTGATCCCCGGAGAACCTAATACATGTAACAGTGCATTAGTTGGTGGCAATATATGTTACTGGTCATCCGTGGATTGCTGGGTATTTTCTGTTTATGTGGTGTAAAAATTAATCCTAGCGGTGATATGTGTTACTTGTTAACAGTGAATATGTTTGTTTTCTATTTTATGTTTACAGAACCTAATACATGTAAAGGTGCTTTAGTTAGCGTCGATATGTGTTACTGGTTAACCGTGAATACGGGTGATACAGATGCTTTAAATCAAGAATGTGTTCAAGATGGCGGCATGTTGGCCTCCATTCCAAGTCAAACAATATTAACTAACCTAGATATTTTCTATAGGTTTGCACTAAGGTTAGTAACATGAACGTTTTTCCTCATTAATGCTGCAGCTTCACGTGCTTTATTCAAATTGGAGATCTTCATTAAAGATGCTTTATGCAAGAACTAAATATGCCTGTATAGGGTCTCTTTTTTTGGCTTCAAAATACATGTCAAGCCTATAATGAACTCTCTAGACTATCGGGTGGTCGAAATTTAAATGGATTACAACACCCGCGAGATTACAAAAATTAACGATAAAATGGATAATCGAGACGTATAGACTCGATTGTCATGTAATCTACCCATTCTACGACAATGATCAAACAATCTGCATTAGATCTTGTCCAACCTTACAAAGTAAAAACACTTTAAACTATATCACATACTTATGAAAAAACAGCTACTTATTATGTATTAGCTGTTAACGTTGAGAGAATACTCTTCGATAGGTCGCTCAAATAAATAAGTAGCTGCTTTTCCTTAAGTATGTGTAATAGTTTTATTGCTCTATCCAGTTACGATATGCCTCTTAAAGATTACTTACAACACTTATAACTTCGCTTAAAATAAAGTAATTTGTATAAAATGTTCAGTATATTCCATTAAGAGTAACTATGTGTAAGTTACAATAGAGAGAGAGAGAAATGGGGTTTATCGTCCACTCAACACAACCAGGTCATTTCGGGACTAACATATGGTTTAATTTTATTTGCGCGTAGGGGTCTTTAGCAGTGGGAGGAAACCGGAGTGCCCGCAGGAAACCCACGAGGTTGAGAGGGCGCCCCCTATCCCCATGCCACATACGCTCACACCAGGGTCGACACCACAGCCGCAAGCCATAGGTGGCCGGCCAGCTACAGGTTGAAGCGCGGCACTCTAGACCACTAGGCCATCCCAACCCCCAAACTACAATAGATAGAACACCCAATAATGCAACACCAAATGATTTACTTACTGCGACCAGCGTGTTCGATCCCGGTGTTGGCCGAGAACGTTCATCGGGATTTTCCGGCGTGGTTTTCCCCTTGTCAGTTGGCCGAGAACGTTCATCGGGATTTTCCGGCGTGGTTTTCCCCTTGTCAGTTGGCCGAGAACGTTCATCGGGATTTTCCGGCGTGGGTTTCCCCTTGTCAGTTGGCCGAGAACGTTCATCGGATTTTTCCGGCGTGGTTTCCACCTTGTCAGTTGTGCAGGGTTGAGGGCCTGACAAGGACAACAGTAGCTGCTGTCTATTCGTTCGGATGGGAAGAAGAACAGACGTCTTTTGTTATACACGTAAAATATCCCTTAGCAGTTGGAATTCGATATTAAAGTAGGCCGTATCGCCCATTTCGTACTGCTACCCTTAGTTTCGAAAATGACGCCAAATTCGAAGACATAATGTAATTGACAGATACCCGTCTCTCTCATGTTCATGATGTTCCTCTACGATAATAATTCTCTGTGCATTAATTACGCTGTAGCTACAAAACGACACAAGCTGTCGGAAACTAGTAAAATCGGCTCGATTATGTCGCCTACGATCCGAGAAAGGTGAAAATGGACACAACAAGTTAATCGGGGTCGCACACAGCTCAGTTAAAACTATGTGTTGCTGATCGTAAGGGTGACATTTACCCAACTTACCTATCACTGACCAATCCAAATGAAAACTGGAAATTTGCCATGAAAAAAACTAATCTATACTGCTTTTTATTTAAGCCTATATAATGAAATATATTTCGGTGTTACCAAAAAGTATGATTCCGAAACGTGGACCACATGGGATAATGTGCCTATCACGTGGAGCAATTGGCAGGGCGGTTTAACGTTGACGGACAACGGTAAGGCATGTGCACGGTTTCTACCAAATTCAGATCCCAAGTACAACTGGGAGAATCATGATTGTGATGAAAGCTCGTATTACGGACTTTGTTCCACAAAAAACGGTAAGTTTTTGTTCACTTATTCTTTCCAGTATGGTGGTAGTGTTAGCAGTCAAGGTACTGGACCCACCATTATAATGTTCCAGTTTCGCAACCCGACGTTGGGCTAGCAAACCATCGGGATATTCCAAGAAGACTGTGTCTGGTCGTTTGACATGGATGGACGTAAAATATCCCTTTATAGTTAGCAAGGAATAGTAGACGGAACCGCCGCTGCCCAGGCATGATTTTCTTACCTCGCATTGCACACGTAACCATTGCAATGGGGTTACCATCAGTTTGTTTCAGAATGAGCAATACATAGCATATATATAATACATGTATTGTAGCTCGGTATGTTTAATTTAATTTCACGATAATAGATAATTACTTAAAGACACATTCCTGTGTACGAACCAGGTGATTTGGTGATATAATTGGACTAAAAACATACTCAAACTAATTAATCAATCACAATTTTGATCTAAATCGCTCTCAAAACACTGTTGTCCAATGGAAACACCAGAAGCTGTAAAAAAATCTATTTTAACAGTCCTTGTTTGTGACGTGATTGAACCGAAGTAAACCGAGGGAGAATTCGTTGAATATACAAAAGACGATGTATCGCTGCATACATATCTGGACATATACATTGAGCGCTCCCTCTTAGTGACCTCATACAACCCGCAGGCGCATCCCTTGACGTCACGCATGGGTTTTTCTTTAATCGTCGGGTTGTCAATTTGGGATACCCTGACATTTTTGCCAAGTGCTTGTTCCATGGGTGTTTTTCAGTGGATCCAGTATTTTTCTCGGAAGATTAGATGTTTCCACATTCCACATATACCGAAATTGCCATACTTTTATTGGAAATAACCACCCGATAAATTTTTATCTGGGAATCCATCTGGAAATGGTGAACTTAGGGCTTTGTATTTTTCGAGAGCGCCATAGTCCGCCAAGATAAAAAATGTTTTATAGAGAGGAATATTCTTAAAATATTCACCGACAGATCAATGCCTACCCCTTAAAATCACAGAAATGAGAGACTCGTTTTCTCAATGCTTAATCAATTAGAGAGCGTGTGTGGCCCTGGGGAGGAGGGGTAGGGGACTGGGATATCATGGCCGAGAGATTCTAAGTTAGATTTAAAAATAATGAAGGTTATTCTCTGGGCCCTCATATCAGGGATTCCTTTTAACCACTGGCTGTTGCATCTGGTAGGACCCCTTTTGCACCAGAAAGATTTCTGAATTGATACGATTGGTTGGGGTCAGTAAATTGATCAATTTTTTTTATCGCATAGCCTTTAATTTGTGACTGTTTGATAGGGCTAACTGGTAAAAAATGTTTAATGATATTCTTTTAACTTGTGTAACTCCTCAAGAATGCACCAAAGGGAATCTTGCTTGATTCAGTACCCTCTCCTCATTGACTTATCCTGGCTTTGGCTGACTCCTTGTCGCGTCTATTTCAGCTTTCAACTCACCAGCTACGTCACCATCTATGCAGATAAACGTCACCACAGAAGGCCTATCAACTGAATCTATATCGGAAACATCGGTTAGCGAGACTACTACAGAGCAAGTGGCGTCCGAAACAACACTATTCAACCAGGCATCCGAAACAACATTATCCGAAATAACACCATTTAACACAGCGTCCGAAACAACACCTCTTAACACAGCGTCCGAAGCAACATCGTCCGAAACAACCCCATTTAACATGACGTCATTCGTCAGCATTTCAAACACTACGTACATTTGTCGCTGTGGAACGACATTGGATATGGGAAACGATTTACTGGCACAAACGTTGAGGGACTTAATAGCTAATCTTACAGTTGATAAACATTTGCTAAGTTCATTCATACGAAAAAAAACCAGTGCTGATGATGAAAGGCCGTCTGTTAAATTCGTGGCCACCCTTGGGATTGTCCTTTATATTATTGAGATCTGTGTTATTGTTGCGCTTGATGGGCCATGGTACTATTCAGTTGGTAAGAAAATAATGAAATACTTAAAAAAAACTTACCAGGAGCAATGACAAAACATGAAAAAAATGAAGGAATAAGTACTTTAATAATTTAATAAGAAGAATAAACAGCGTAACAATACATTTTGATTTTTTAAAATAATAGCTGTCTGTTATATTTTGCCTGCTTTTACAATTTTCTATCCGAGGATTTGATCAATCTATTGTTGGTAAAACCCCGACTGGGTTATCAGGTGTTCCCAGGTTTGATTACTGTTTTAGCGGGGGAAAGTACTCTGATTTTCCTAGCTTGCTTTCCCGGGTGGTGGTGCTGTGTGAAGGGTCTGACATGTAAATGCGTCTAGTCTAGGCTCACCAGATGGGTCAGTAACCAATCGAAATTAACATCGAAATATGCAGGATATATTACTTAAAGAGCCTGATAAATGAATGAAAAAATGAAATGGGGGTTTATGGCACGCCAGCTCCGACCGGGGTATATTTTGCCAAACATGAAAGGCTTAATCAGATGTACGGAGTTTTAGCGGGATTAAGCCTTCTATTGAAGATGGATGGTTATACGTGACAAGGAGTATGGTCGCATGTCCAAGCTCGTTGGTTTCTCCGTGTGATCAGGTTTCCCCCAACTGCTAAAGACCCCTACGCGCATGCGAATTATTGAAATAAAATTAAACCATATGTTAGTCCCGAAATGACCTAGTTTGTGTCGAGTGGACGTTAAATCCCATTTTTCTCTCTCTATAAGGATTATATTTGTAGATATTTTTGATAATATTTGTCAGAATTACAGTTTATCGATCTTCAGATTCGTCCAATCTGTTCAATTAATTCACTGGAGGTTTATTCAAATTATGTCTGATTTTTTTATACACAATAATAAACAAGAAGAATGGGGATTAACGTTCTTATTGTTTGTAATAACTGCGATAATGGAGACGAGACAATAACAGCGGAAACATTTATTTCATACATTTCCCCCGTCTTCAATTAGCTCAGGTTAAGTGCATAACAGTAGGACGTTAAACCCCATTTCATTCATTCATTCTTACATTTCCGTTGTAAGAAATGGGATTATGTGGATATTAATCGATTTTTTGTCGTTTCAATTCGCAATATGGAAAGTTCGTATTTGATCGATTTGTTTTATTATAAAAGTGTTTCAGTATGATTGATGGTCTGTTATAATAACAATACCGGATTTAAATGTAGAGTGGCCCCATACTAAACTGCTACATGAGAACAGACACTAAGCTAGTTGACCGACTTTTTGAGTCCTAAATCAATGATTTTAGTCGAAAACTTAAAAGTTTATTTCGCGAATTTTTAAAAGCACATATTATTATTCTGATTTAATTGAATTTTGAAAAGAGAGAGAAATGGGGTTTAACGTCCACTCAACACAAACTAGGTCATTTCGGGACTAACATATGATTTAATTTTATTTCAATAATTCGCTTGCGCGTAGCAGTCTTCAGCAGTGGGGAAAAACCGGAGGAACCAGAGAAAAACCAACCAGATTGGACAGGCAACCCGTCCCCTCCTCGTCACGTACAACCGGGGATTCGAAACCACGCCAGTTGACTCAATGACAGACTTTATTATACAGCACGCACGAGCTAACCTTTCGCCCCCCCCCCTTCCCCGAATTTTGAAACGCACATATTCTGGTTTCATTGAATTTTGATTCCATTTAATAAAATTGAAAAGGTTTATTTAGTCTTTGTGTGTATGACAGATTTGAACTGGGTAGGACAGCATTGTAAACAGTATCCTAATCGTTGATATGGCGAACATTTAGGGCAGAGAGTTATTCTCGGTGTAGATAAATTCTGTGTGTGCAATATACGTCCCTGTATCCATAGGATTTTCCCTTGTAGCGTGTGCAATATACGATGGAAAGATAGGTGAAAGAAAAGAAAGCAAATTAACACAAGACACAACTATCATTATGCGAACCGTTTTTTTTTATTGAAAGCTCGACGATGAACTCAAATACTAAAAATCGGTAGGGTGAGGAGGATTATCCTTGTGGGGGCGGGGAGCATACCAACTGTGCGGGTGCCCCCATTGTCGTTTGTTCAAATTATTCTTAGTGACCGCGGATCGTACTTGTATGTACATGTACCCCCCCCCCCTTCCATGTTTGTGGTGTTTTCCTTCGGGATATTTTTTTTTTAAAATTAGGATTAATTTTAGACAATTTGGGCAGCGATTTCATTGACGTTAAGTATTCGTTGACAAATCGAGTATTTTAAACAGACTCTTCCTCTTATGATGTTTTCATTTACTTTATGTTAGTGAAATCAGGGATAAAACTGTGGGGGACCTTATATGTGTGGAGCCTGGAACATTTGTCCCACTATGCCCCTCCCCACCCTGATCAGGTACTGTAATGTGCGATGGAAAGATAGGTAAAAGAGTGTCTACATACGGACGTTTATGAGAAAGTAAATAAACACAAGACACAACTATCATTATGCAAAAAGTTTTTTTAGAACTTCGAATTTTGTCTTATGGTTTTAATTTATTGTTAGCTGGACGATAAACTCAACTTTTGAAAATCGGAAAGATGAGGAAGATGACGCTATTGCACTTATTTTTTCCCGCTGGTTCTCATCTCAGAAGATAACATGTCTTCAGGCTATGGAAGACCAAATGGGACAATATTCATGATTCTTGTTTCTACATTCCAGTTTGAACATTTTAGACACGAACGCAACATTCTAAACTAATGATTCTCGTTTCTACATTCTTATGTCAACACTTCATGCACAAAATCAACATTTTAAACAAAAAATTGACTTTATGTTTCATTTTCGCCGTTTTATCGATTACTTTTATATATCATTAAATATTAAAATTATAAAATAATTTCTTAATTTTACACGACAAAGAAATCAATTCATTGGTTTCTGAAAGTGTCTAATAAAAAAAATCTAAAATTTGAACTCTTGTGAAAATATCTTCTACGTTTCAAAAAGTCTTGAAGTTAAAATCTTGAAATGAAAATGTCCAGAAAAATAATGAATTATCAACATTATTACACCAGAGGGCGCTAACCGAAAACAATTTGGCGACCTATTCGGCTAGCGACCTATTCGACAGATCAAGCTGGTAGGTAACCTGTTCGTTGGCAACCTATTCAGAATAAATTCAACAGTCGACCAAACTGATCTTTTTTTTTTATCAACCAATCAAATCCAACGTTACGTCTATCAAATGAAAGTAGAATATATTATTATTTATCCATTCCTTTAGCTCAGAATAGCGATGTAATTTCGCATTATCTTACAAATTTCTGGACATCCAACTAAATATATTCCGAACGGTATTTAAATAAGCTTTTCCAAATATTATTAGTCAAAGTTGGCAGTCATATTAAAGGGGTGCACTCTCATCCTATACATGGCCAATTTTGAGAATAAAAAGATTTAAAGGGAAAGACTGTTAATATGCCGTGTCAAAATTCGGACCATCGTACACAATTCTGACGATCCAACTTAATATATTCGAAAAGGTAATTGAATAAGCTTTCCAAATATTATTAGTAAACGTTGGCACAATCATATTAAAGGGGTGCGCTCTCAACCTGGGCATAGCCAATTTTTCAATATTATAAAGGTGAAGATAGGCCTGTTTTTTTTTTCGAAGTCCAAATTAGGATCATCCTGATTCCTACAAAATTCTGAGCATCTGGCTATGTATATATATAGCTGGATGCTCAGAATTTTGTACCGGCCTATATTTACATTTAGAATATTGAAAAATTGGCTATGTTCAGGTTGAGAGCGCACCCCTTTGATATGATTGTGACGACTCTTACTTATAATATTTGGAAAGCTTATTCAATTACCTTGTGTACGATAATCCGAATTTCGACTTCGAATAAATACCGGCCTATCTTTACATTTAGAATATTGAAAAAATGTCTATATTCAGGTTGAGAGCGCGCCCCTTTAATATATTTTTGTCAACTTGTACTAATAATATTTAGAAAGCTTGTCCAATGACCTTCCAAGATTTTAACTTCAAGACTTTTTGAAACGTAGAAGATATTTTCACAAGAGTTTAAACTTCAGATTTTTTTATTAGACACTTCCAGAAACAAATGAATTGATTTCTTTGTTGTGTAAAATTAAGAAATTATTTTATAATTTTAATATTTAATGATATATAAAAGTTACCGATAAAACGACGAAAATGTTGATTTTGTGCATGAAGTGTTGACATAAGAATGTAGAAACAAGAATCATTAGTTTAGAATGTTGCGTTCGTGTCTAAAATGTTCATACTGGGATGTAGAAACAAGAATCATGAATATTGTCTCATTTGGTCTTCCATATCAGGCAACGCCAATGTTGTTGGGTCCGGCCATTTTTTGAAACTCGCAATGCACTGGGTGAATTTCACACAAGTTTCCGTACAATATCATACTCGTAATGGCGTGTTCCCTCTTGTGCAGCTGCAAAATAATTGACAAGTTCATTGTCTGTGTTCCCGGTCACAAGATCACATGTTCCGTGCACGAGGCACAAGTTCCCTGGGTACAACCTATATAACTAGTCCGCCTGCACTCTAAGCCCTCCTAACTACCTTTTGCCGTATTCGTATAAGAAATGTCCAAAGTTTTTGACAATTATATTATAATATACTATTCAAAAAAAGTAGGGGATATTTGATTTTGGGGGCATAATACTAAAATTTGCAAATGACTACGAAAAAAAGTCACTATAGAACCTAACAGAAGAAACATTTCCAGTTACATGTGACGCCCAAACGCACCAATAGCTACCGCATGGAATGCAGGTGATGCTTGGGGTCATCATTCGTGTCCAACCCAAGATTTGCACGACTCTGATTTTAAATGTTACAGTCATTGTGGCATTGAATTCCAGGGTGGAAACATCAGTTTAATTTTTTTTTAGTGACCAGAAAACAAATTTTGATATGCGTCGGTTACGTGCCCTTGGCATGCTACAGATCGGCACAACACAGGCGGTTGTGGCGCGGAAGATGAATGTTTCTCAGTCTGTTATAAGCAGGCTATGGTCCAGATACCGTGATACACAATCTGTACAGGACAGACCACGCTCAGGTCGACCAAGGGCGACAACCCAAGCCCAGGATCGATTTATCCGTACCTTGGCCTTGAGAAATCGTGTCATCACAGCAAACCAGATCAGCGCTCGTCTTCAAACAGACACTGGTGTGAGAGTGAGTGGCCAGACCATTCGGAATCGACTGCATATTGGTCACCTTCGCGTGGTCCCTTGTTTGAGAGATCATCACATTCAGGCAAGACGTCGTTGGTGTAGGGATCGTCAACACTAGGATAATCGACGCTGGAGCAATGTGATGTTTTCAGATGAGTCAAGGTTCACTCATAGGCGTACGAGGCGGGGGGCCGGGGGGGCCCTGCCCCCCCCCCCAATATTTTCATGAAAAAAATTTAGAAATCTAAAAAGAGCTCAGAATTGTGAGATCGGTCATTATTCGAGGAGTTTTTGAAAATGAGGTGGGGTAGGGGTATGGCCTTGTCGGGAATGGCTGTGGTTTGTCGGGAATGAATGCTCAGTTTGTCGGGAAGCGTCGAGCCGTCTGTCTGGTTTTGAATATTTTTAATAATATGGAAGCGTAAAGAAAGCAGGCTAGTCAAAGAAGAATACGTACGCCATCTGAATAAAACTAGCACGTACGCATGACCTTTCTCAGTTCTCGAGTCGAGTATTTTGGATGACAAACTTAAAAAAGTGTCGTCGATTGATTAATGGATTCGGTTACAGTACAAGATAATTGTAAATTTTGCCCATCGTCTTATAGTAACTCATTAATCTCCTTTTCAATTTTCTATGACTTTGTTAAACTAATCAATTTCTATGAACTAACTTGACAAAAAACGCGCGAGAACTTATCTCGCGCGTTTTTTGTCAAGTTAGTTGTGTGCGGTACCGTGTTTATACAATCAAGGGACACTTGGTGAGAAAACTGTCTGAATTTGAAAAAAACTGTTTGTGGTCAAAACTGTTGGGATTGAATCGAAGTAAAGTCCATATTTAATTTGTTGTCAGGGCGGACGCACCGCTTATATAACTCCAATGATATGAGTGTACACTTTCTATTGCTGATATTTTATATCAATTCGATAAAAAAAAAAAAACTATTTTCAGTACTGATTTAAATACTGCTAGCATATAGAAGATTACTAATGCTTTAGCAGTACTAAAATCAGTATTGAAGATTTGAAAACTTTCTGCAGTACTTCCGTGAAAATTGAAGGAAACGTATCTACTATGGCGTCACAGTCAAATAACCGAAAGAAAGATCATGGCGGCAAAATACAATGTACGTCCTGCCAACAACAGATAATGGACAAAGGACACTTTAAATTGCATTCTAAAGATGATTTTTCACCAGTTTTTATGCCGCAACTGACATAATTTACTACCCACTCCAAATTACTAGAAAGTATTCGAAATGCCTGGAAAACGCGTCTACGGCCGTCTGGTTTTCAAAATTTTCTTGGGGAGACCCCCAAATCCCCCGTAGAGTGCTTCGCGCTCGACTTGTTCATGTTTTCGTAATAGAGTTTGTACTTTAAAGATGATTTTTCACCAGTTTTTATGCTGCAACTGACATAATTTACTACCCACTCCAAATTACTAGAAAGTATTCGAAATGCCTGGAAAACGCGTCTACGGCCGTCTGGTTTTCAAAATGCCTGCGACGCTCGCGGGCAGACGGCTTCGCGGACCCTAAAGAAATATATTTGTCGGGAAAATATGCTGGCCCCCCCAAACAAGTTCGGTCCCGTACGCCTATGGGTTCACTGTTGATTTTTTGGACAGACGTAGGAGGGTGTGGCGTCGTCGAAGCGAGCGCTTCCAAGACGTTAATGTCATTAGACATGATCGATTTGGGGGTGGTTCTGTTATGATGTGGGGAGGCATCACTGTTGCTGGAAGAACGGCTTTACATGTTGTTGCAGGGCGTGTTACAGGCCAGTACTACCGGGACAACATCTTGGCAGTCCATGTTGTGCCGTTCGCACGACGTCATGGTCGTTACAGGTTACCTCCAACAACAGAACATCACCACATTCTGGGACATGCTTGGACAGAGGTTACGTCAACAACATCCTGCCTATGTCCAAGAACTTGACCTTAGACGTCTCATTAGGATTATGCCACGTCGGATGAATGCTTGTTTGGCAAACAGAGGAGGATTTACCCGTTACTGACTTTGTTGTGATGCTGTGGTAACTTTGCTGTTCGACCCCGGGTATCATTTTACCCTTATAATGGTCAGTCTGTGCCTTACTTATCTAACGAAGTAACGATCATTTGGAATAATTCGATGAATGTGGACTTTATTTCATTTTGTCATTTGTTTCTTCGTCAGTTTCAATAGGTGACTTTAATAACACTTAAAAATCAAATATCCACTACTTTTTTTCGAATAGTATATGTTGGTATTTGATGACGGCCTGTCGTCTGAAATTATTCATTATGATGAAATAAAGAAAATTCCTTATCCCTTGTTTGTGTAGTTATTGATTATTCTCGCTCAAAAACGACAATTTGTTCTCGGTACGTTCATCTCTGCAGAATGCTCAGAAGTGGTCTTAGATAGCGTTTAAAATTCTGGAGGAAAACCACCCCAGACACTCAAGGGGGCGGAGTACATGTACATACTAGTACGAATAATTTGAACAAACAATGGGGCACCGCACAGTTGGTATGTCCCGGGCCCCACAAGGTTAATCCGGCACTGCCTACTCTTATATCAAATTCCAACTGTCAAGGGACCTTTAACGTCGGGTGTTAGATCCCTGCATTGGTCGAGAAATTTCATCCAGATTTTCCGGCGTGGAATCCTGGAACTGGCAAGGTCACCTGTATACATGTAGTATTCCCAATAGGACAAAAGCTAATACTTGCGTGTGCAAATTTCTATCATTGGAGCTTTGTGAGTTATTAGAATTTCAAATAAAAACAAAAGCCGGCTTGTGTACGTCGACATAGACTCGGGGTCAAAGAAGTTAATGTTATCACGTAGTTTAATTTGTGACTTGCCTATGGTTTAATTTATTTCAAAAATTTGCTTGCACATAGTGGTCTTTTACAGTGGGAGGAACCCGTGGAAAGTCCCACGAGGTTGGTCAGACGACCTTACTCCGGAAAATCGAAACTACACCAGCTGACTCAATGACAATGACTGACCTTATGATACAACGTGCAGACGCCAACAATACAGCCATCCAACCTCCTGAGCATGGACAAGAAACGTCTGGATACACTCAGGAAATAACCAATTTACGAGGCTATGTCCTGTACGAACCTTAAATATCGTAAAAAGGTAAACCCAAGTATTGAGACACAATTTTGCAGTCATCCCATTAAAAGGGAGACTAAAATCGGTTGGCGGGGGAGAGATTAGAAAAATAGCTTTACATTTTTATTTCTTTAGATTCATCAAACTTTATTGTTTAAATAATGTATTTAGTCAAACTTGCTGCCAACTCCTCAACAATACAAACCAAACCAAGATAAGGGATGATAATTTATTTCTGTATTCAGTACAATATGAATGAATAATGAATTATATACAAGAAATGAATGAGGGATTCTAATGCAGGAACCTGTATTTTTTTTATGGAGGAAAATGTTAAGCTATATTCACCATTCTGAATCATCATCTGGTCCTACAACATTAAACCCAAACTAAACCCAAACTGGTATTTTGCCTTCCTCCGTCACCTCTGGACAGACAAATATAATCAAACCTCATAATCAGTAAACATGAATAATCTTTAACTGCTACACTTTTAAAAAATCATTGTATTATTTTGTTAGTTTTAAATTAATACCATTGACAATGTCCAATCATTTAAAATACTTATCCTTAAAATTGTAATTTTAAGGTTCTCACACCCAGGAGATAGATACATAAATTATAAGGATTGACATTCACATAACGTTAAAAAGAAAACAAACAAATGTACAAGTTCATGGAACTTACATAAGAAGTACATAAGAAGTATCATGTCTGAAAACAAGTGTGTTTTTAACACTATTATTATACTCGATAACATAACTCATTCAGGATGTCTGTATTGAGGAATATAAGGATGTCCTATTGTTTTCAGATCAAGCTAGAGCATGGAACATTACACTTGGCCTGCATCAGATGAGTAAAATACTTGTTAAAATAGGTGATTATTGTATCATCGTCTGTATGGGTGATAAGGCTGTGCACCACCTGCGGATGGTGGAGCACGAGGCTGGCTGTATCCAGCATATGCTTGTGCTTCTTGTCCACCATACGCTTGTACTGGAGGGGCACCTGCAGCCCCATAGCCAGCTGGATCTGCATAAGCACCTGAAATTACACAAAATATACAGCTAAAGAGACAAGCTGGGTCTGTTATATTTCTTGCCAATGACCTGGGAAGGAATGCATGTGCAGCAGATTATTACAGATGAACCTTTGACCATTTTCAGGAAGAAGGAAATTTTCAGCTATCCAGCTGACTCTTAAAGATTTCTCTCAGCCACAGATTAAAACCATCGAACAGAATTCAGCTTACATTTAAAATATTACTATAGCAATTACTTTATTATTATTGGGAACTGGTATTAGGTTAAACCATAATGTCTAAATTTTATAGAAAGTGTTAAGTCAGTTACTGCTTCCATAAAAAAGCTTAAAAGAACCCATTGTCGTTCCGTCATTTGTTGCTAAATACTAGGTTATGTACCGTATCCTCGGTGTATTTGATTTTACAAAGAGTCATGTCAAAAGTCTTGATTGTATGTTATTTCCTAATAAAACCAAATGATTCTTAGAAGACAACTCGAAGATATTAAAAAAATCCAGACTCTTGAAACACTTATGTGGTGATCCATAAATGTGACAGTTTTGTTGCAATACCAAGTCAACCAGGCTTTCAAAGTCTTCACATATATATGGGGATCACAGTGGATTACATAAAGGGTATACCTTGAGCTTGTGGGGCGGTATAAACTTGTTGACTGTAACCGGACTGAGCTCCAGATGGTGGACTCTGACTAAAGCTTCGACTCGGACCGTAACTACTAGCTTCCTGTGGATACTGACCTGCTGACAGAATGAGGAATTCATACTGCTTAAGAGCAAAATCCAATATTTAGTCGAGTAAAAGCTATGAAATCCAATATTTAGACTTTTTAGGCGAGGTAAAAGCTATCGAATCCAATATTTAGATTTCTTTAGTTATGGTAAAAGCTATGAAATTCAATATTTAAAATTTTGTTAAGGTGAAGTAAAACCTATAAAATTCCCAATACACTATATTATATTTGACTGCCACTGAATGCTGTTTCATATTAATAAATATTAAAGTTATTTTTTTTTTCATCATAGCATAATATTTCAACATCTGGTTTGTTTGGCTTTGCTTGATAGACAAGTTAACAGAATTAGCTTGATTATATTTCCGTCGTTAATGTCAGTACTGGACAAACAAAACTAGAAAATTATTTCTTTATTTATTTTAATGAATTTTAGTCTATGAAGACAAACCAGATAGAAAGTAAAAGGCTTTAACGGGCTTTAAATCAACTTGATTAAATTATTCAAGGCCAACAGATTTGTGACCCGAGGAAAGTACTAACCATAACTATAACCAGCTTGTAAAGCATTTGGATCAGCTGCAGGAACTGTTGGTGCTACTGCCGGTATGGTAGCATAGCCTGCTGTAAATTATATAAAACAAGTACACAGCTATAGTTACTATTCAGAAAATATCGACTACTTCTATATATTACTCTTCTCAAAAGCTGTTAGCTATAAATTTAATTATTGAAATACATAGAACAAAATTCTTCAGAAATATAAATTATATTGGTTTGGTCTACTTAAAACTGTTCATATACATAAATAATCTATAATTTAAGTTGAATGATTCTACATATTAAGATACACATATAATTTGTGTCTTCGAGAAAGAGAGAGAAGTGGGGTTTAATGTCCACTCAACATAACTAGTTCATTTCGGGATTAACATATGGTTTAATTTTATTTCAATAATTCGCTTGCGCATAGGGGTCTTTAGCAGTGGGAGGAAACCGGAGTGCCCGGAGGAAACCCACGAGGTTGAGAAGGCGCCCCTATCTCCATGCCACAGCCGCTCACACCAGGGCTCGAAACCACAGCCGCAAGCCAGCTAGAGATCAAAGCGCCGCACTCTAGACCATCACACACACCCCTCCCCAAATTGTGTCTTCGACATTTGAAATTGGAGAAGTGAACTAGACTTACCTTGGGCGTAAGGATCTGCTGCAGGAGCTGGGTAACCTGCATATTGAGGTGCTGGAGCAGCAGCTGGTGGCTGGGCTAAAAAAAACATTGCCAGGTAATGAAGAAACAAAATTTACACTTCCGATCTTTTCAAAAGCTTGTCACCAATGTTGTTCAAGTTTGGAAAATAATTCCCCAGAATCTCTCCCACAAAAAAAATCTTAACTACAACTTGGCTTAAAAAGAAATAACTACAAAAATAATTGACATGCAACTGTATATCATAGGGTTCAAACTTATACCACCCCCCACCCCCTAAAAACCAGAGCAGAAGATAACTTACCATAGGGGGAATAAGTCTGTGTTGGTGCTACAGCAGGAGTTGCCGGTTGTGCACCATACCCAGCTGCAGCTGTTGCTTGTGTGTAACCAGCATAACTTGTCTGGGCCGGAGGTTGTGCTGCTTGAGGTGCTCCCCAAGAATTAAAAGCTTGTGGGGCTCCTGGAGCTTGGGCTGTGGCTGCTACAGGTGGAGGGGCTCCCGGGGACTGGAATCCTGCCTGCTGTTGAGGTGCTCCATAACCTAAAATAAAATACAGATTAAATAGACCTACAGTTGAGTCAACGTTACAACAATAAATGGATGGCGGTTTTGCAGTGTCTTGTACGTGTTCAATATATCTATTTAATAAAACAGCTACATGACATATTACAATTACCATTAATCAAAAAAACAAAAACAATTGGCCCTGCTTAAATTGTCCATACCGGCCTGAAGACAGTTCAGCAATAGCAACGGCAAGGTCAATTAATGTAACTGGAAGTCGACAATAGTTCAGCTAGCTAAGAACGCGGACGAATGTGCTGCTTTGGCGGAATGGCAAACAGAGTAACAACTGACAAGATGACTAAAATTTCAAAAAGGTAAATTTATGTTTTTTAGGATTGGCATAAAACACCAATTTTGAATTGTTAAAACCAAATATTTTTTCCTTTATCTCATGGAGCCACAGTGGGAGGTTGCAGGTTTGCTCCAATTGTTGGCTGAGAATGTTCAAGTAGACCTGTATACATGTTGTCCCTGGTCTTAATTATGTATTATACAAAACAAATGAAACAGTAACTGGACAATTTACCTTGAGATGGTGGAGTACCATAGGCTGGCTGCTGAGCATAACTAGACTGACTGTAAGCTGGTTGTTGTCCATAGCCTGGAGATTGCTGTTGTGGTGGAGGTTGGAAGTTATTTCCTTGTGGGGGAAAGCCTGCTCCATTAGGTGGTGGTCCACCACCCCACCCACCAGGGCCTTGTGGTCCACCTTCATTACCCCATCCTCCATCAGCATGTGGGGGTTGGAAATGAGGTGGAGGACCTCCATGTCCGCCTGGGGGACCACCATGTCCTGGTGGTCCATGATGACCACCATGACCATGATGGGGTCCATGACCTGGAGGGCCATGACCAGGGGGTCCATGACCAGGAGGACCATGTCCAGGGGGACCATGTCCAGGAGGACCACCATGTCCCGGGGGACCTCTGTGACCACCTCTGCCTCCCATACCTCTTCCTCTACCACCCCCTCCCATCATAGGGGGACCTCCTCCACCAGGTCCATCTTTCTGTCTGTTCTGTGCACGCTTACATTCAACCTAAGAGTAAACAAGAGGTTAATCAATAAATTGTATCTTTCTAGGTTTCATTTATGTGCTGGGGCATCAAATACTAAATACTGTTATTTCATAGTTGTAGTCTGAAAATTTTGCATTACCATCATTTTCATAGCTAGTTTCTGGCAGATACTTTAACTTAAAATATACTTAATTAAGTGGGGAAATGTCATTAACAGGCTTACAAAATGGAGGGTGATGACAAAACTTTTTTGTAAAATATCCATGGCTTTAAGTCAAGTAGAGAATCATGTGCCAAAGGTTTCATCTTAGTTTTGGACTTATAAACTAGCTAGGGTCAAGTTACTATATTTGTCTCCCAGCGACGCATTAGGGAAATAATTGTGTAAATCGTCAACGAAAAGGCTCCATGCTTTAGTTCAAAGTCAGTTATGATTGTCTACCATGGGTTGGGTATCCATCATTCCTATTACTCTAAAAGTCATAACTTTACAGTTTGTCTTTTTAACCTTTTAAAATAACATGAATATTAAATATTTTTTTTAAAAAATCTATAGTTTCTAATGACAAAAGATTCTGGTATATTTTTTTTATCATTTGTTAACAAAAATTGATTGGGTAAGTAAAGAACAGTAAAACATAGAAAATGTCCGAAACTTCCAAGTAATTTTTGTACTACCGGTATTCATTCTGCTTTGACCATATAAAAATATGTTAGTTGAGAAATAACTAGACGTTAACACAAAAGAGTTAAATAGATGACAATTAAAAAACCAATCCCTTAATTCATGTAATTCATGTAATACTATTCATTAAAATTGCAATGGTAATTAAACGACCAATTCTACAGCAACACATAATTTATATTAACCCTGGTTTTCCTTGATCTGCTGAATTATGCAATGAGAGGGAGGGTAATTGTGCCTGGACAGCAATGTTTCTGCCTTCTCTCCTTTTTTTACCAACTGTCAATGGTTCTTTTATGTGCACGGCAACCTCGTACACGTGTGAATGTTTGTTATCTTTCATCCCATTCTTTTATGCACATTAGTTGTCTGGAGCGCAGGCACCATCCCATACAAGGAAAGGCCGGGCTTGGAAATCCCGTAAGTTCCTCTCAACCCTCATCGGGTTTCAAACCTAGGCCAGTCTAGGCTACAACAATAACCTAATGATGTGAGAATTTGTGATAAAATATGAAATGTTTGCAGTGTATGTGATACAAGCCAACTTCTTCCAAGTGAAAAATTACCTCTTAATTACACTATAACATTACATTCAAATTTACCAGAATTCCGTAAATCTAAAGTTTATACTCAAAACAAATGAAACCAACATTAATGTAAAGAAATACATCTATTTCTGCATCAACAACGAAACATTCAGTCAAACTATGTGGAAAATATTATTTTCAACAAAAAAGCTAAAAATATGGTCAAAGCAGAATTTCAGAATTGTACCTTTACTATATTTCAATGACTTTCTTACCAGATAAAACTTAAAGTTACTGATTCATAGAAAAAACATACAAATATCTGACAATTTATATCAATATAAAAATCTTAACATGCATAAATATAATACATTCCTATTCATATGTGGAGGTTTTCCATTAAAATTAAAATAAAGATTTCTTAAAGTCTCTGGCCCTCATTTGGGGGAGAAAAAAATTCTATCCATTACAAACTACAATATTTTTTTAAAAGTTGAATCTTTACAGAACATCAGTCACAAAATGTTTTCAATTCGATTCAGTATTTACAAAGATATGATTAATTGAATATTTGTCAACATTTGATATCCTCAGCGGAGGCTATAATCATGCTAAAATCTCTTCAAGGCCATCTTTTCATTCTGGGAGATTATATTTCAGTTGAATTTTCTTTATTAATTGTTAAATTGTTTGGTTCAATTTCGTTTTCTTAATTAAATGTTAAATAATCTATTCAGCATGGATTAGGAAGATGAGGTACAAGAGACTTTAATCTGAAATTCACCCACATGGCTTACGATAAGTAATTAGTCATAAATGAAGACGAAACGGGAGACAACATAGCACAAATTATTCAGAAATAATGTTTTCTTGCCATTGAGCTGTTCTGAATTAAGCTATGATGATGACTATTTAAAAAAAAAAAAGATGATTGATGATGATGACTATTGAATGAAAAATATCACTAGTAATATAATGGTTTCGTGTGGGCTATGTATCTATAATTACAATTTTTAATATTAAACTGTGGAAAACCTCCTTAAATGGTAAGGCAATTACATCACAAGAGATCCTCTGAATATTACAGAACATGTATAATTGCTGTATGGAATATACATGTACTGGATATACTAGATATATATGCAAATAATATAGGTAGTTGCATAAAACCTAATAATATTAAGGAATATCAAAGAAACTCTTGCTTCGTAAACAACCAAAATGATAAATGCTCTAATTAACCTTCTTTCCATGTACATCTATATAATGTTCTTGACAAACTCTGTCCACGCTATCTTCACTTTCGAACGTCAGAAATCCAAATCCTAAGGGTCATCATAATATTCATAATTTAATAATTCATCAAAATAAACAACACCAATACCATAAAAATAACTACACACGACCTCACTATAACGTGGTCTGCTATATATATACGACCTGTGTACATGTATGTATGGCTCCAACAGTACTAAACATGTAATGGTATTATTCTCGTCTATAACATATAAAGGTGTCAATGCAAAACAGGTGTTACCCCAACATCAGCATTATAGTAAGGCCTAGTGTAATTGTAGAAGTGGCATCCTTAATAAAAAAAAGAAATTTTCTGTTGTAGGAAAATCCTTCTGCTGAAAACTTCTGTTTTCCTGGATACTGGAGCCACCACTTCTGCACTGATAAACAAATTATGTCTGACAAACATTAGTTATAAGAAAGCATTGTGATCAGTTGATATAAATGATGTCATCCCATTTGGTTTTAAGATTGCCCCAATCCCTTTTTAAATGATACACGATTCTCCAAGTGCACAATTAAAATAAATAGTTGCTGCTTTTCAATCAATTATTTTACCCAGTAAAACCGATTAGCTAAGTTGATTACAATGCAAACATAACTGAATACACCAGACAGACAATAACAATATTGCCAGTGCTCTTAATACAACAGCCAACAGGAAAATTAATGGCATACATAAAAATTGGATATCCTGTTTAAATTTAGAAAGAAATTATTTTAGGTTAATGTGAAGTACAATTATTGGAATTAACATATAGTTGTATTAGACTTTCACAAGGACACATTTAAGTTCCATTTTGGATTAACAAAATTTAATTAAAAAATTTTTTTTGCTGTATATAACATTTTTTTAGGCCACTGATCTTTATTTTGAAGAATGTTTAACCCCTGGAAAATTACGTTTTAAAAGATGAATTTCTTAGAAATTGTCCTAAAATTGTTTAATTCCTTTAAATAATTACAAAGATATAATGAATTGAACATTGTGCCATTCTCTTCACACCATATAAACAAGTCTTATAAGTATTTCTATGTGGATAAAGCCATGAAAATTTAGATATTGTCCATAATATGTACGATCAGCGGCTTAACCAAACTCGTGATTTATCGCATCTGAAAAAATACATTTAGTGGATTCATTCTTCAACCAACACATTCCCTATGATATCGGGATTAGCACATTTTACATTTGTCCACGTTCTTATAATTACCAACAACAAATTTTTTTTTTAGGTAGCCACACAATGCATGGAAATACACCCACATAGCAGCTAGAAGAGTACAAGCAAACTAACATTAGCACCAAGAAATGTGATTATGCTCAAATGTAGTCCTAAAAACATCTTAATGAGAATCATTATCCTACAAGATGATCAAGAATTTGTCAAAAACTGCGGCTTCTAGAAAGTGATGACGACTGACAGGGTTGTTGTATTATACATTCATATTATGTGTGGGCGTATAAAAATTCTGTATTCACAGACAGTTGAGAAACAATATAGTGTTAAACAGTGCCATTACTCCTGGACAAAATGCCATTGTCCTCAAATTGAATCCCAACTATCGTTCTCTCATATCATTATCCTCAAGTTTGAAAAAGAATTATCAAAAAAAGAGGTTAACGGTTGCGCTAAAATTCAATTCCAATTATTGTCTATTCATAAGAATAATTCTCCTACGGTTTGAAAGATTTATCATAATTTGTGATCTCTAAAGAGAGGAACTAATGAAGAAATTATGTGCAAATGCAATCACATCCGTCAATTCCAATCGTCAAGGGTTCTTCCTTGTGCACGTCAATGCGCACACAGGACCTTGTTTTTTCGTCACATCAGAAGGACTATACATTTTCCCTATGTTTGAAAAACATTAGCCTAAAATTGAAATATACGCCCACACATAAAAAATAATATTTGGTTTCTTTGATTTTTTTTGTGGATTTCTTAAAGTTACAATTTCATATTTTCTAAGAAAGTTAAAACATAATTATTTCTATGTCTTTTGCTCACCACGGAATAGCCATCTTAAATTTGAAGTTGAAAATGATATTTTTGCCTATTTCTCAACTTGCATACTGAATTATAGAATTATTCTTTAACAAGGTAAGAACTGTTTAAAAATACCATCTATTTAATACATTTTAAAAATATAACTTAAAAATATGAAATTGTAAATTTAAAGAAAACAAATTTAATTTTGAATGATTAACTCCTTTAGAAATATAAGCCTTGTCTTTTTTTTTCAAATTCGTGGCCTATCAGAACTATGCATGGTTATATTATAGACAGAGCTAAATATGTAAATAAAACTAGTAAAACTAGTAATCAATAATTAATCTGAAAGTATATAAAAGCATATATTAAAATATAATAAACATGTGAACAAATTCAATTCAATTAAATTTAATTCATACAGCTGCATTCATTTTTCAACACAGTTGAATAAGTTGCCTGACTGGGTTAATTTACTGGTAGGTTTATATCACCTTTTAAATAATATAGCTTAATTTAACTACATCTATTGTAAAAATTAACATATATTGGAAATAAATTCGGTTTTTAAAGCTTGACAACAAAAACAAATTGATTGTCTGCATCATAAATGCTATTACCATTAATAATATATTTCTTAAATATGAGCCCCAAGACATAATTAATCCTCAAATTTTCGACTCCCGAAACATAATTAGCCCTAAATTTTCATTTCAATCTTCAAATTATTTGTGAAAATATCAACTATATTAATCTTAGTGTTTAAATACTAATCTAACCAAAATAAAAAATCTAGCTTCTTTTAATATTTTACAAGATAACCTCGCAACAAATCTAATTCATCAAAATGAAAAATCAAAACTTAAATAGAAGTTTATTCATAAAAATATCTTTAATCAAACCATTTAAGCAAATTGAAATTTCAATCTAAATCATATTTTTCCCCCTTATATCAACAGGCAAAACACATGCACAATATAGGTGTTTTCAATCTAAAAAGGTACAAAGAACTTAAATTATATGACCAGGATATTACTAATAAATATAACAGCCAGTTAGTTCCTAATAGATAATCTTTGTTGTCCACAAATATGGCTTGATTTTAAATTTCTTCCAATGAACTTATAGTTAAATCATTAATCATTACAGAATGTCCATTTAATGTTAAATTCCTTAATTACAATATGCCAGTTAGACAGGCCCAAGATGTTACTCTTGTATCATAAGTTATTATATGTACATGTACAGTAAAACCTTATTCTTATTGTAAGGAATAATATACATGTGTATTACATAGTGTCATCAATTTAATATGGCTTAACTGAAACATTAACTTACCTCTAGAACGGTTCTTTTCTTGGTCATACATAATTACAATTTCTGCTACCTGAAATTTTTTTAAAAACATTTGATTACGGATGTATTCTTGAATCAGATATTCATTATGTGTGCTTTTAATGTTATGTTCGCTTTTAGTTGTCCGTTTAGTCTGAAAACAGTCACATAGCATCAGCAAACAATCAATGAGTTGGGTGAAATTTTAAGAATACTACAAATTTAATAAGGTTATGCAAAATTTCATCATTACAATGACATTTGTGTGACAGTAAACAGTTAGTCAATATGGGGCAATGTTAGAAAATTCACTGAAAAAGACATTAAGTTACAGCAATACATATTTCATAAAGGGTTCTGGAATGAGTGTAGTGCAAAGATTGAAATTTTGTACTAAAGGAAGGAAATGAAGAATGTCGAGCCCACTCCATATCTTAATAGCAAGTATATGTTCACACTGTAAACTGTAAGCAGATAAAATTACAGTAATGCAAATCTATTTTCATTTTTGTAATGTACCATTACCAAGGCATTTTGCTACAAGTATATAATTAAATGTCATGTGGGTGCCTGTACGGTAAAAATTCTGAAAACTAGGAACTTACAGGTCCATATTGTCCAAACACTTCTCTTAAGACATCCTCATTGGCATCACCTGGTATTCCTCCCATGAAAATCTTACTAACTGGTCCTGGTCCGCCGCCTCCACCACCACCTCTTGGACCTCCTCTACCCAGAGACTAAAAATAACATTAAACCAAAATCATCATTCAATTGTTAAACGATAGGAGTCAACATAGTTTCTAGAAACACTGTGTTAAGGCAAATGGCTTAACTAGTGTGTCCCAGGGTTGTAAAAATCCACTAGCCTGGTGACCACGAATACCAAAACTAACGGGATGTGACATATTTAGCTAACACACATCAATTTAAATTTTCAGCTGAAATAGCACTTAAGACATCGGTTCTCATTGCTTTTACATTGCTTAATAGAATTGTTCTTGTGAGAAAAACGAGTCACATTGGAAAATAACACTTGTATTCAAGCATACGGGTGTCGACGGTATGTAAATATAATCCATTCACAACAAAAATAAGAATTGAACTGATTATATAGATCTATTGCTATGTTCACACCTAATGCGCTTTCAAACCGCTTTCCGTAAAACGCCCTACGGAAGGCGCTTTCGTTACCACAGGAGGCATCACACTACAAATTAAACCGCTTTCGATTCGCATTAAAACACGTCACACTCAATGCGCATTAACAGCGTGCGACATCTATGACAGATCAATGGAACTATCAGATGGGGTGAAGGTCATTCATGCCAATATGGATGCGCCCATGAATCGAGATGTAAACATGCCGAACGCGATTAACTTTCATCAGTTTCTACTTTTCATGGTGATATCATGGAGAAGACATTAATGTTACGGTGTAGGCCACCTACCTGGCCTTTAACGTCTTCATTCTGCCAGATCTGCAATAGCAGCAGTCTCTCCTGGCGTCCCCAAGTTTCCCCTCTTGCTTTTGCAGAAGATTTTGCCATGATATATCAAGAACTAAACGGAAAATGAACAAAAATGAACGTAAAAGCACAAATGCTTTCCCTATGCGATAAAACGGAAGTACTTCATTGCGCAAGCGCTGTTCGATCACAACGCGCTCAAAGCTTAACGCGAATTAAAGTGGGTCAGACTTGTAATTGTGATGCACGTCAGTTATATCGCTTCAGCCAATGTGCATTAGAAATGCGGTTTTGCTAAAGCGGCTTAGTTTTGGTTTAATGCGCATTGAGTGTGACATGTTTTAGCGACTTAAGGCTTTAATGCGCATGATGCGCATTAAAAGGCTAGTGTGAACACAGCATATGTCATTTACAAAGCCATATTATTTTATTTATCATACCTGAATTCTATTTCTTGGTCCCCCTGGACCCCCGGGGCCACCACCTCCGCCGCCTCCCCCTCCTTGATTCATTGATCGAGCATTACAGGCTTTACAATCCACCTGAAAAAAAGAACAAGATTAATATTTACATCAGCCAATCCTCTTCTTAAATGTGCATATTTACCGGTTGGCTTCAATTGTGATAAACCGTCCATTGTATATACCGGAACATTTTTCATTATGTATTTTTGAACTACTATAGCAATAATCAATTTGCATCCAAAATCAAGGCTGTGTTTAGATTTTAAATTGCATTTGGGATGAAAAATGTTGTAACTTTTAGGTCAGAAAGATGACACACAATGAAGGGTTATATAGGAAAACATACAAATTTCTCTACAAATTCTACCAACCCAATATAGGAAATATATATGTATTCAGTGAGGTTTTGATAGCACTTAATATAAGTCTTAATAATTTCTTACTTTACGTCCATCAATCATGTGATCTGGGCCGGTCAATACAACTTCACTGATGGCAGGATTTCCAAAAGTCACAAATCCAAATCCACGAGATTTTCCAGTTTGTGGGTTCTTCATGACAACACAGTCGACAACATCACCAAATGTTGAAAAATAAGACTTTAACATGTCTTGATCTGTATTCCAGCTTAATCCCCCCACAAACACTTTCCTGAAACAGATAAGGTACCGCTATATTAGAATTGAATCATAAAATGTGTTTCAATAGTAAACAATAAATGTAGCCTTTCTACTCAACAAGTTCTCAGCATTAAGGGGGATAACTCTTGAAACCGGAAGTTAAAGGACAATATTGGTGGCAGTCATTATCACATATGTGATAGAGCGTGTTAAACACATTCTAAATATACTTTTAACACAGAGATCATTGCTACGATAGCTGAGTATTACACACTAACAGAATCAGCAGTGAAGTAACGAAAAGATAAACAAGGGTGACTGCTCTATTTAACTGACTGAAGCGACGAGTGAGAACAAGACACACGGCTGAATTTCTGCTCACTAATAATTCCTTCGAAGACCAAGAGTTGTTATGGGACTGTAAGAGGATATCTGACAATACAATAAAGTAATTGAATGTCATTAGATAAGAGAACACGAGAAAAATAGAAATAGTACATACATTTCCTTGTTTATATTCACTCTTTACCTTATAAAACATGTTAAAGGGTCAATCCCGATAATGTTTTTGAGAATAAAACTCTTTAATTTTGTGTTAAAATCCATTAAAATCCCATACCGTAGGGCCGAGCAACTAACTAAATATATGTGATACGTTTTCAAACAACTTAAACCCACAGTCTTCATCTTGAAATGGAGTCCGGTGTCCCAAACTGTCTTATGCGGTGATTTGATAAAACCAGTGTTTTATTTTATAAAAAATAATGTGTCGTGAAATTTACGTTTTGTTATCTAGTACAGCACATGGACCATTCACCGTGTAGACCTCTGAAGGAACGGGAATCGATTATCGGGTCACCCAACGAAAGAATTGACCCGAAACCTTAAAAAGGTTACGTGCCCAGATAAGCTGTTTTAACGCTCGCGTCCAAACGACTCAATATTTTGAGCTGAAATTTTGAGTCAGAGTATATACACCAGTCTTCTATATTTTGGCGTTTAAATTTCATACGTACTCGGACTTTTATTTTTGAGGCTCTGTTCTATTCTCTATTCGGGACTGTCCCTTTAATGCAACCATGGTTTTTTTTATCCTGTTTTTAAAAAACATTTTAACCTTTTAACCATGTGCGAATGAATATGTTCGAAACAGAACCCGGCACATTATTGGAAGAAGAAGAAATGCTTAATAACCAGTTTATTGCAAAGAATTACATGTATACTATTGATGGGTGTTGTCTAATATCTTTAATTTTCCATTTCTTTTGATCAAAAGAAAATCATTTCCAGCCAATCTGAATTGGACATAAATTTGTGTCAAATGCAACGAGAAATAATTCTAGTTGTTACGAACAAAGATTAAGAAGAATCATGATGAAAACTATGGGGAAAGGGGTAGATCTATAAAATACGTTTAGAGGATGGAAATTTTATCACTACAATTTTGTCACTTGGACTTGTGACAATTCATTTATTTATAAAATTATATTTTTATTTTCTGCAAAATCACTTAGAACACTAACGATAACAGTGGGTCTATATGAAAGCATAATAGGCTACTATCAAATGAGACCGACAGGAAGAATCAAACGTGAAGAAAATATAAAAGATTATTTTATACTGGAAGTGGCAATGGAACAAGAAATTATATTATCCATTTCGCATGCGTATCCGGTTTTTCATTTTTTAATAAAAGTGGGTCATAAGATCAGATACGCCTAAATTTTCAAAAATAATCAACCAGACAGAATATTTCAGAGTCGTAACTATATTTAAAAGAATCTGTGCATACCCAGGTTCATCCTTCATTCTTCCTTGCATTGTATAAGTACGGCTGTGTCTTTAATTTTTATAAAGCAATATGGGTTAATTTCACTTCTACCCAAGACACGCTTACAATATGGCGTTTGTTGTAGACTAGTTTGTTGAGTATTTTTTGACAATAGAAAAGTAACGAATGAACAAAAGACTGGATAACTATTCTTTTCCGACAAATTTTTGGTTACAGGGGGGAGAACTCAGTTCTGACCTTAATGGATTAAGACTAGTAATTCTCTTAGTAGTGAATTCGATATTAAATCCCTGACATACCGATGATAAAGTCTTTATCTTTATAACCACAAAAAAAACCAACATCTGGTAAAATATAATATTGCTGACCGTGTCAAAAGATTTTCTAGGCTGTTGAGCTGCGTATAAAAAATGCACAATGCTTATTAAAAACTTACCGGTTAAATAAAATTTACTATCACACAAAGAATTGGACAAATCACCAGCTTTGACATCGGGGAATGGAACTTATTAAGTCATTCGTCAGGATTTATGGATCATTATGTACAGAGGGCGTCTACTGCCATATCTGTCTTAACCGTTCGTGGTTATTTACGGTTTACGTCAATTCATGTTTTGTACACGAAAACGTTATTAACCTCAGGTATATTCTGTAGTTTGTCATTCACATAATAAACATTATGCCGATTGTCCGTTATTTTGTTTGCATCTTTTATTTCCCAGTAAATTGACTTACAATTTTCTTGTATTATATGGGCATTCATGTTTGACGTGACTCCCATTTTTGTGTTATAGGTTTAATCTTAAATACCTGAGCCAAACCCTAGCTTTAATAGAATGAATGAATGAATGAAATGGGGTTTAACGTCCTACGCTTATAAGCACCTAACCTGGGCTAATTGAAGACGGGCATACGCCATACAGTGTGCTATGAGGGAGATTGTGCCCGGGCAGCAACTGAATTCCAACTGCCAACACCCGACCTATAGGTTTGCGAACCAGCGCCTTATCCACTTAGCCACCGTTATCCCCAGCTTTAATAGAAGTAGGGAGTTCCATGTGGACACAGTACGGGTTGCTAACCGCTAGTTTTTCGGTTTTAAAGTGATGGAAATAGAAAATGATCGCCTATCTTTTGAAATATTGTTATGACTTATTTCTAACCTATAGACCTATGTTTTATATAATCGTTATAAGACATATAGAAATAGATTTCACAAATTAAAAGCACTTATAATATGGATATACTACTTCTGAATTTTATGGTAAAAATACGAGTTATTTACCTCATATCACAGATATTTCTGTGTTATTACGGATAATTTCCTTCAAATAATAAAATTTGGGATTTTAAAACCAGATATTTTTACAGTGTATCCATGGCGTTTAACTGGATTTCCTGGATCCGCCTCTGCCAAGACCCCCTCCGCTTTAATTGATAAGTTAGTAATATATATGGCCGAAATAATTTAATAAGTTACAGTTTCTATTTGTTGATTATTAAAGAACCATTTCTCATTTTGCTATATTACACCACCATTTCTAAAAACAATTATTTTGTTCTTTATGAATTTAATTTAAGATGAAACTTTGAATAAAATGTTATAGGAAATAAACCAAATGGAACCTGAATCCAGAAATAAACGGGATTTAAACTCACGCACAGGCGGGATAGAACATTCGCTAGTGAATGAATTCAATCAATAGATTTTTGTATTATATACATCAAAACGATATTCCATTATTTAAGGGCTGTTGATGAAGTATATTAATACACGTTATGCTGTTTATATACGATTGTCTGTAACAAAGGGTGTCTGACTTGGTCTATTCTGGTTTCACAATGCCTTCGTCTACCTTACATTGATATAAACCAAATCACCTTTCTTTTGTGTATTAATCGATTTGAATGTGTGAAATATGAATTTTTAAATATGAAAGCACCGAGTAAAAGAGAGATGTATATAGATCCACGTGTCTCATTGTGTGGCGTTTCGTTTTTCGCTGTTATTTGAAATAGTACACCGGCAAAAACGTTTCATTTTGCAATCTGATTCAAACACAGATCCTATTACATTTCGTTTTTTAAAGTTCAAAATTCCATTTTACTTGTCTTTACCACACTGTCTAGGATCTGGAAGAGTTGTTATTATTGACGTGTTCGGAATGATGTGAGGGGTTAGCCAATGAAACACTCTGTTACGGCGGGCTATGGGCGTGTGGTGTACGGAACTGTGGGAAATCCACTATAGAAACATCAATGCTGATTGGTTAATCAAATGTCTGACGGCATAGGGTCAAAAGCCGCTCGTATGACCTCTGACACGACGAATCAGTACAACTTGCCAGATCTTCGTGTAGTGTAGGTCCATCGAAAGTATAAAACAACGAAACGAATTATAGATCTGTATTTTAAAAAGATTGTTTTATTTTTATAACACTATATCCATTTATAAAACATGCAAATAATTTACACCTACACAGATTCTACATCATATCTGCCGTGCAGAGTCGGGGTGGGGGTGGGGGCGTGAAATTAAAAAGATACTACGGGGAAAGTTGAAATCTGCGCAACAAATATTTGATCACAGTTTTACGACAACCAGAGTGATTATAAACAAAGTCTTATGATCGAAATATTGATATTGATATTGTTCATTAAGAATTTAGGTCGAGGACACACAGAGCTGTCAGGTAAGACAGTGGTATGGTATGAATTGGTAATAATACATATAGATAAATATTTACATGTAACTATAACAATATAATAAATGATACGGCGAGGTAAGCAACCTTTTAAACAGTCTTGGTGTATATAGATCTTACACGTGAAATTGTCAGTACATAGGATTCAGGACTGGGTTTTTAATAATTCGTTTTCTTAAAGGGACAGTCCCTATTTGAAGAGAGTCTCATAAATAAAAGCCTGAGTACATATGAAATTTAAACGCCAAAATATAGAAGAATGGTGTATTTACCCTGGCTAAAAATTTCAGCTAAAAAAAATGAGTCGTTTGGACATGAACGTTAAAAAAGCTTATGCGGACACGTAACCCTTTTAAGATTTTGGGTCAATTCTATCGTTGGGTGACCCGATAATTGATTCCTGTTCCTTTAGAGGTCTACACGGTGAATGGTTCATGTGCTGTACTTGATAACAAAATTTCACCTACACATTAATTTTATAAAATATAAGTCTGGTTTTATCAAATCACCCATAATACAGCTTGGGAGACCGGTCTCCATTTCCAGATGACGACTAGTGGGTTTAAGTTGTTTGAAAACGTATCACATATATTAAGGTAGTTGCTCGACCTTAATGTAAGGGATTTTAAAACAAGCAGTTTTATTCTCCAAAATATTATCGGGATTGGCCCTTTAATACCCATATCTTATATAATTGTAACAAAAGTTTTTCATCACATTTTAATAATACATTATAAAATCCATTTTCCTCGCTAATGTATTTTAATACTCAAATATTGAATTCGTAGTTTATGATATGGATTAATATGTCTTACACACAGTGAATAAGTGATACAAGTCTTCAATTATATTAGGTGTACAAAACATGCAATTCGGATGTTTGGATAGTTTTCTCTTATATAAATTTGCTCCTGTGGAGAAGAGATTTAGCCTTAATTCTGTGACATTTTTTTTTGCCAGTTTAGGCATTTTAGCAGACAAGTATTTTTCTTGACACAGATTTAGTTTATAATTCTTATAGACTTCAGGGCTTTAGGTATTTCTAATTTTTTAAGGCCAATCTTGCCTATTAATATCCGACAGTCTTAGTTTTAGAGATACAATAAATAACTTTACATTACCAACATACTGGGAATATAGGCGAAGCCAAGAGGCCTTAACAAAATTCTTATTTTGGTTGCCCAGGTGTCCCTACCCAATTCATTACGTTTACATAGCATAAGACAACCCTTCTATTAATCTGGGGTCTTCCCTAAAATTTTGGACACTGATTTAAGGTATAAAAACTACGAAAGTGTTGTTCGTGTCAAAACAGTATTGTTTACATTATATCCGTGCTGATAGCCTCGTTTGTCACACAATTAGTTTTTCAGCAATATTCTACTATGCACTGGCCCCGAGTTCACCAAGCATTCTCAGGCTTAAGTTAATAATTTACTCAAAACTGTTCACCTTATTTTATCTAAATATATCCCTTTTGTTTTTTAATGTATCAATAACAAACTATGTGCAAAGTTTTGTGTTTCTGGATCAAAGATATTTCTCATAAACAGTGATTGAAAATTGAACAAATTCTCAAATTAAGTCTGAGAATGCTTTGTGAACCCCGGCCCCCGGGCCTGGTTAATTGGGCATAATAAAATCGTGAGTCATGACGTGATGTTGCGTAAACATATTTGGCCTAATGAGGAGTTCTGTTACGCAGTTAACGATTGATTGTTAATGGGACTATTGACCAGTCATAATTTGGATCTAGAATTTGCTTTCTTTACAGCAGTGAGCAGTGGGATTAGCTCTATAATCATACGAAACACTACGAGGAGTATGTATTATTACATGTACCCACATACTTTATTATTAATTATATTTAGAGTGACTAATAGACCCAAGAGGCAGGGTGTTTGAACTATGTCATAAATTATATTGTACTACAATAAACAATCGCTATGCTATGCCATGCCATGCCATGCCATGCCATGCCATGCCATGCTATGCTATGCTATGCTATGCAAGATATCCGACTTAAGGTCCAATTCATGAGTCTTAGGGGCACACATTAAAGGAGTTATCACCGGAAATCATCCAACCCCCACACGACACTAGTTGACATCAAAGAAGATTTCGTCCTGTGAAACAGAAAAAAAAATCCTTTATCTGAGACAGACAAAATATAAATATATCCCAGTTTGTTTCAATACTTGTTATTTACACGCCGTTGTTAGTTAAGAATTGATTTTGGATATCCTATGAAGTATGTGCATACATATTCATATTGAGTGAAGGTGATTAATAAACCTCTTTGGTGTAATTACCTCAATGCCATATTCTGCAAAACTGTTAAACATCTGACTATTGCATTACTTGGCTCTTTGATTATAAAGACCCCTAAGCGCAAACGAATTATTGAAATACAATTAAGCCATATGTTAGTCCCGAAATGACCTAGTTTGTGTCGAGTGGACGGTAAACACCATCTATCTCTCTCTCATTGAGTATATGGGAGGGGGTATATGGCATGGTTTCGATTCCTCCATTGTACGCGACAAGGAGTAAGGACGCATGTCCAGCCTCGTGTTTTTTTCGGGCATCGTCCCACAGCTAAAGACTCCTACGCCTTAGCGAATTATTGAAATATAATTGAATCATGTCCTGAGTGGGCGTGGTAAGGAGGAGTGTCAAGATCTCGGGTTCCATGTCGCGGTTGGCTGAAAAAAAATCCCAGACGGGTTTCTATTGCCAGTGGCGCATAATATTGATTCGATGTCACACAGCTTTGATCTGGAAAGTATGAAAGCCCGCGTGGCCTGTCCATCCTCGTGCGTTTTTTCGGTCTCCTCCAATTGCTGAAGATCTCTACGCGTACGCCAATTATTGAAATAAAAAATTAAACCATGTGCTAGTCCCAACCAAAATGACCTAGTTTGTGTCGAGTGGACGTTAAACTCTATTTCTCTCTTTTGTATTGACTATGCAGTCGGACACTGATTGTCGAGATAAATAGAGCTGTCAGATACCGCCTGTCGCCTGGTTATAGAGGGAGTGTCAAACGAACGGACTTGCCAACCGCGACGTCAACGGGGGTCTGGGGGACATCCCCACGACACTATTGAAAATAGACTGCCGGAAATGCAGTCTACCAGTATTTCAGGCACTTATCATCGAGATGAATAAAACTTATCAAATACCACCTGTCACCAAATAACTAGCTTATCGGACACCCGAAAATGATAAACCAAACAAAAGGGAGTGAGTGAATCAAAGAATGGAAGTACCTCTTCAGTGGTTCACGTTTTATAGTAGGTTTACAGCAGGATGAGTTCCGTAAAAAATCTCACCCAGACTCTACAACATACAAGTTATGACAGAGTGTGAATGTGGGTTTTTATCATCGTAGAAGGTATTGATTGCCGAAACATAATATTATCCCAAATATTTTTATTTTTATTTTTTTACAAATTATCTAAGGTGAACGTATACGGAACCTCGGCAGCTGAAATTCGATGAAATGGTAAGCGGCAACACCGATGCCTTGGTAAACGTTTCCCGTTGGCATTTTACAATTTGATTAAAATATAGATCTATATTTCATTTTATTTTTAATACTTTTATGTAGCCTCAGATGTAGTACGAGCTGCTTTAACCAATCAGCGTTGACGTTTCTAGTCGGTTACCCACAGTGCCAAGCACCCCACACCAACAACTCACCGTAACACACCGTGCATTGGCTAATCCAGAGCGCTGGGTATATAAAGACAAATAGAACGAAATTTTGAACTATAAAAAACGAAGCGAAATACGATCTGTGCTTGTACTAGATCTTCCAATTTTGTAAGCAGTTACACCCATGACACAACCTAGCAACTTCCTTCATTTGCCTAGTATACCACTGCAACACCTAATAACCCAATAGTCTAATCAATGGATGAGCTGGGATTTGATATTTATGCATTCATTACGTTTTCCTTTGTTTTCTCAAATTAAGAAAAAGTGAGTTACTAGGTTTTGTCTTTTGACTGGAGAATTAGGCGGGTGACTTTCCTGGTGGAAGGGAATGAAACAGGGGTTTAACGTCTAGACAACAAAATACTTTGGTCATTTTGAGAATAAATACGATAATTCCATGTGCAATGCGCAGGAAGAGAGATCGATTTTTGAATATTTAAACCAGATATTCATTTAAACGTGTTTAATCAATAAATCGACGATTCCTTACAATGAATTGTCTTAAAGTGTTGGTTTTCAGGCAAGACACACAACAACTTTAGTCAGACGGTCAGAGAGACTTTCACCCGGGGTTATTTATGGTATGTTCAAGTATATATATATTTCTTAGACTAATTTGATATATTATTTTGATTCGGATACGCTTTCATCATATTTATTGCTAATATTACTTTCTGCCGAGGAGGGCAGGGGGCGCACTCGGATTCCCTATAGTATGCACCGGTTGCGCATACGGGCATGGAGCGAGACGAACCATAATAGTCGGTTGGCTGAAGGGGGTAGGGGAGGGGGTATCGCCACCCGAGCTGTGAATTTATGACACCAAGTATTTCTAGGCAAGTTTTTTTGTGTAGATTCTGAATCTGGGTGGTGATCAGGGGGCGTTTTCGCGATATAGGGGGTCAAATGTCTAAGTATGGGTGTGTGTAGGGGTGGGGTGGGGCTGTCATTAAGTTGACATAATATATTAATAAAACAAAAATTTCTATGATCGCCCATCTATAGATAAGTGTTTATAATGCCCCTTGACAACTGTTTTGATTTGTGGGGAGGAGGGGTGTTGGTAGCAGGTGTAGGCGTGGGTGTGTGGAAGGGTAGGGGCATGTTGACATAAATGACGACCATGTTATAAACTAATAAAACATAAATGGACTACCAAGCTCTAAAAAACTGTTTATGATGTCCCTGGACAACCGTTTGAGTTGTAGGGTGGGGTAACGGGTGTGCATGTGTGTGTATGTGTGTGTGTGTGTGGGGGGGGGGTAAAATTGGCGGTAAATGAGTTCACGTTGATTTAAATGATGATTTTTAAAGAGCTTCCGAAAACATTACTGTTTAATTCCACTGTACATCTCTAATTATGTTTATAAGATTTCTATTGTATGTGGGTGGGGGTAAATGTATTTTGGGGGACAGAAACCACTTGGTTCAAAATTGACCTGAAAAGTGTTTTCCCGAGCTTTTCGTTTAGTACACATATTGTCATTCAAAATATTAAATTAAATGGTTCTTTTTGAGAGATCTGGAAATGTACATAAAAAACACATATTTGTTTATTTTCATAATATGAGCAGGATAGATTTCTTCTTGATCACAGCTCTCATATATCCCTTGAATTCGCTTCAGATATCAATTCACGTTGCCGCAGCAAAAGACTACCCAGACAAGATGACAATAAAGAAAGAAAATTTTGTTATTTCTCATCACAATTAAAATTATCCCAGATGATCTTTTTTCTAATGTTTTCTACTGATGTATTTTTTTTTAAAACCAGCAGTTACGTCATCCCAGTCATTACCACAGGCCGAGTTTTTCTGGAAACTTTCAATGCTAATCTTGATTGGATCAAAAAATATCAAGATTAGTAATGAAAGTGTCGAGAATATCCTAGAACTGACAACCAGCCATGAGGACACCAAAATATCTTACCTACTCCTTTTCGATTGCAAATTTTAATTTAAATGCTGAAACAGGTTGTATTTAGCGTTCTTGCTCGGGCGAAATAGACATCCCAATCATAATCCTCGCAAACGATGATACAAATATACAAATTCTGATCGATAATGAGACTGCTGGAAAAGGTACAAAATATCTCGAAAGGCGACTTACATCAGTAGATGACGCTAGTAATAAAATTTTCTGGGTTAAAATATGCGAGCTGTTGACCAGCAACCAAGAAAATATTTATCTTGCTCATATGAACTTTTGATTTTGAATCTTCTGATGAAGACTAAAAATAAACTAATAACTACACCATATCTCTGAGTTACTGTGTTTTTTATTTGCACTTCCAGTTCTTTTGAAAAGTACCATTATAATTTAATATTTTGAACGAAAACGCTGACGAGACACGACTTTATAAAGCTCAATTATGAACGTAATGATTTCTGTCCACAAACATACATGTTGTCAATCTTCATTCTGGTCAACAATTGTACTATTATACAATATCCCAATCCATTAGTGGCATATACATGATCTTATCAGCGGTATTTAACTAAATGGAAAAATTCCAATGGGTGGATGGTGTTCTGATACAATATCACTGTCAAGCCAGCTAGAGTGTTATTGTCCCTTTAAGTAAACGTACCACCTGTTTCCTTTCAGCAGCTTGTTTCGTGTATCAAGAGAGCATCTAAAAAGTGTAAATACTACGGTGCTTGCATTAAAGTTACATTATTGAACAATTAAACAATTACATTATTGAACAATTAGACAAATATTTGGCCGTTTAAAATAGTCTAACGTCTTTTTTTATTTTTAAGGGGATCACGTGGTTAAGTGGGTAAGGCGCTGGCTCGCTAGCCTGAAGGTCGAGTGTTCGATCCCAGCATTGGCCGAGAAAGTTTATCTTGATTTTCCGGCGTGGTTTCCCCTTGTCTGTGATGCTGAACGGAGGGCCTGACAAGGACAGCTGTCTAGTCGTTCGGATGGGACGGAAAACAGAGGTCCCTTGACAGTTGGAATTGGACCGTAGCGCCGCTTCCCGGGAAAAATTTCCCTCATGCCCGTCTTCCAATAGGTTAGGTGCATAACAGTAGGACGATTAACCTATTTCAGTTATTCTTTTGAAAGTTATAAGTCATTGTAAGTTCTGTAGCGTTCTCTAACAAGAGGACTGCTATCGTTAAAGGGACAATAACACTCTTGCTGGCTTGACAGGTCCAGAAAAAAAATTAGCCTTATTTTATCTACTAGATGTTTAATTGTCCTACATGTTGTGTAAATTTTCCATTACAACCTATCTTACTTGTCCAGAGGGTTCGAAAATATGTTTAAATCCAAGTTGCATTTGAAAGTGCTTACGTAAGGCTTTTTAAACCATGTTACAGCATGTAGTTTAATTTTTCTAATTTTTAAAATTAGGTGTGTTAAGATGAAATTTGTATCATTTTTTAATTGAAATATTGTAAAATAGTACAAAATGTTGATCAGAATAAAGATTGGAACATATTATTCAGTTACAACAAGAGTGGTATTGGGGCTTTAAAGGTATTTCTGCCACCAGTGACTACATCCGGTGAGTCACGTAGCAAGCTCTTCAGATGAGCGGTTAAGAGATTAGCGAAAAGGTAATTTTCTCTTACTCGAAAAGGAACAACAACTTGTAATTAAATATAACTTACTATTTATTCGTAAAGAACTTCTACAATCAGGAGTATTAGCTACAAGTAAAGTTGCAATGTTTTAGATACTTATCATGCAATAAGTAGCGGACGTTTAGTCCGATCCAGATCACAGTGAGACCATGGCGGTATTCAAGGCACTAACATAATGTACATGAGACAACTAGTCTAAATCATAGTAATAAATAAAACTGGAAGGCTATAAATGGTAATGCAAAAATATAAACCATGACATTAATTTAATATAACAACATATATACATACTAACTGATACCTATTTCATAATTTGGTCTTATTTATATTAATATACAAGATATACGAATTAGGTTATTGAATTAATATTATAATCAATTCTGAAGACAAGGGGTGCAAATCTCTTGCTGGACACTTCAGTTCGAAAAAATGTATCGTTTATTGTGTATTATCGAAGCAACGGTTCATGACAACCAAGGCTCTATTATCTAATTTACGTAATCGACTTAATAGTCAGATCAATAAATGGCAAAAACCTCCTCAACCTCCAAAAAATTGCAACAAAAGGTTTCTTAACTGATTCTGGTAAGGTCTGGTGTACTTTATAACATACTAAAAGTTTACCAAAGTAGGACCCCCAGAATTGTGTTTTTTCAAGATAGCGTCAAAAATGACCACCGAAACGTCTTAAAATGATCATAACTATTATATGGAACTATCAACTCAAATTTGGTGATCTTGGTGTCTTTCCTGGTTTTTAACGGTAAATAACACATTAAGATCATTAAAAATGATGTTGGCCTATTATGTCAAAAACGACCGCCAACATCTCCAAATGACCGCAATTCATAATTATCGACTCATATTTGACGATCTTGATGTCTATCCCATGGTTTTGAGGGACAAGGAACACAGAGCAATTTGGATATCACTGAGCTGTTAAATCATTATGAAATTGAATTCATGACCTTTGGCTGTCCATTATCATAGAATAAGTTTCAGAGCGTTCAGTTTTGAGTGTCCCCTTCCTCCTCAGTATCGGCCTCTTGGGTGATGTTTGCATTGTCACAGATTTGCTGATCGTCCTTCTTCGGAACATAAAGTGTATAACATTAATCTGTTGAAAGCAACATAAGGAGACGTTGTGTGCAACAATTTGCTCATTGTACATGTCTACTCCGGCTGTGATGCAACTTCAAGGTTTTTAGGCATCGGAAACAAAGTCCACCTACCGGAAATTAGTGAAATCTGATACTTTCATAAAGTCCTGTGCTAGTGCATTCACACTTCAAAACGAATCTCAAGAGGACATATCAGATCTTGTCAAAGACCTGATGGTTGATCAATTTGGTTGCAATCGAATGATATGTTATCAACACTGTGTCATATCATTTTTACAAAGAAAGTGGCAACTGCTGAAGTATCTGTCATTTCTAAACGGCTTCCCCCACATCACCTGCAACAAGATTTTATAGCCAACGTGTGTACTTTCAATTTATAGTGTGTACGGGGTTTGGCAAATGAAAGTAATCTAACTTCATAGGGATGGAATCAGGGAAATGATCAGTTAGTTTAATTATGACCCCCAAAAACGCCCTGCCTGGCAAACTCAAGAAAATTGATCATTGCAACTGTTCTCTCGATGCAGCTACAGACGCTATGGACTCCCCTACACTACTCTATCGTATGTGTCCCCTGTCAAACAGCGAATTGTGACAATTCAAACAACACTCAATAGGTCGGTACTGAGATGGAACATGGCGGTCAAAACTGAACGCCCTGAAACTTATTCTATGTTTGTGCATTAGGTGATAGTGGACAGCTGAACGTCATGAATTCGATGTAGTAATGATGAAACAACTCAGTAACACCCACAGTTGTCTTAACACGTTCCTTGCCCCAAAAAACCTGTTGATAGGCATCAAGATCATCAAATTTGGTTCAATAGTTATGGACTTGCTGTCATTTGGAGGTATTTGCGGCCATTTATGACATATAAGGCCAAAATCATTTTTAATAACCTCAATGAGTCCTTTGTCCCACAAAACATAGGAATAGACCTCAAGATCATCATCTTTGACGCAATCTTGAAAAAAAACCTACTTTTCCGGGTGGTCCTACTTTGGTAAACTTTTAATATGTGATACTAAACCCTGCCAGAATCAGCTGAAAAACCTTTTGTTGCAATTTAAACTGTATTTTGACAATAGAATCTTATGTATTCGATAACCCGGAAAGTTGATTATTGGCTTGCCATGTGCATTAACGTTTTCATAATAATTAATATAATATTTGTAGCCAGAAACGGGACCTGCGAAAGGCAGATGTATCTCTTACATGGCATATTGAGATTATTTATATCTAACAACTGTGAAACATATTCGATAAAAAAACAATGACATTCCCACCATAGATCTCTTTATACGGAACTAGACGTAAATCGAAAGTAGGTCTACAAACTTATACACTAGTTATATATTAGACATCTTATAGTACATTACACACTAATCGCAAGAATCGTAAATGCCGTTCCCTTAAATCTGTTTCCAATTATTTAGGGGATTAGCTCTATCAAACATTTGTGAAATCGATCGGAAACTGTCAAAAATGAGTCGGGTGAAGAATAAAACCTATAAAATGATATATTACACCAGTAATGTCGCCAATAAAGTTTGTCAGGGTCAATTTCATTATCATTTTGGGTCGCCGTCTTGTATTTACGGATCTCCTGGAGTTAGCCCGTAAATTTCAGAGGTAGCAAACTACAAATATCTTCACTAGGGTTCATTTTATCAGAAACCATTGTCACGGAACTGGGGTCGGGGGGGGGGGATGTGACCCGATTATCAATCAGGTGTTATTATGAATAATACACTATCAGACCAGTCAATATAAACATTCTACTTCTTAGCGAATTTCACCGATTGTTGACCACACCTTGGCTGACCAAGTTATGTAAGATTTTTGTCGGGCGTAGAAGCCGTATTCCTTGGGCATCCACCCACGTTTTGGGTATCTGCAGGAACGCGTGTGGTCAAGATAAAATGTGATTTTATGACAGGTTTGGAGTTAAGCGACATCGTGTAAGATTAGATAAAGAGCTGGATTTCGTCGCTGTGATAGTAAAATAAAATAAATAATAAAAAAAAAGAGAATACGCAAATGGCTCCATACTGAATAACGCTATCGTCTAGTCTGAAAGGTCATTACTGCAGCCTTTAGGGTAGGTTAATATCCTATATATACGGGAAGGGCTGGGGTGAAATTCAGGTTCTAATAATTGTCTTTAGCAAACGATAATATAAATAGACATAAGAAACAAATAGCCTTTGTTCAAAAGTTCAATTCTTCAGACGCGATTCAAATATTTGTATCAGACATATTAATTTGTTTATTATAACAACACATTTCTATTTTAATGGAAATCGTCATTAGCTACACTTAACAAATTTGAAATAATAATAATAATAATATATTTATTCAGTAATGAGGTCATAGACCTCACAGATATTATGTTTGCATTACTATTATATAGGTTTGAAAGGAAACAGTAGTAGAAATCTGTAATATCCTTAATGTCGATTTACAATTATGAATTATTTAGGCCTATTGCGTTGTTTCTATGTGAGAAAGCTTTATCCAAATAAATCGAAATGGCTATAATTACCTCTCTTTTGTTACTAGAGCCCGAATTTGAGACATTTTGCCTATGAGTATAAAGGTGTGAAATATCATTGGGATATATGTATATCTTTAAAATCATTTAAATATTTCCATATAAATTCTCTATTTCATGTCCACATAAGAGAAGTTCTTGTTCGTTTTCCCGCTATTTAAGTAATGCTTTTACTGTCTGGGCCATGGTAAATAATAAACGGATTTCTTCGATTATGAACAAACTAGTTACCTTTGGTTATTATAAACTTACCTGTGTGTTTGAAATTAACTTCCGTTAAAAAATTCAAAAAAAAATCCATTGCACAACTAATTATCACAACCATGAAAACACGTACTCTCTTGAAAAATCAAACAATTTTGGCAAAAAAACCCACTGAGAGATATCATTTCGTATTAGGGTCACAGCATAGGAAATTCAAGTACAATAACGACAAGAATCCACGAACACTCGGACCAAAGACCACTCGGTCCAAGACCAGTCGGACCAACTGATAGACCACTCGGCCAATACAAATAAACTACTCAGGCCATACAAAAGGACTACTCGGACCCAACAGAAAGACGACTCAGGTCAACAATGTGTTATTTTAAAAAAAAAAATGATAATTGTGTTTGTATTAATATGACTACTCGAACCAATAATAAGGTGTTATTTAAAAAAAAAGTTAATTGTGTGTGTTTTAATAAGACTACTCGAACTAATAATAACGTATTGTTTGAATAAATTTATAATTGTATCCCAGAGGTGATTTATGCCATAGCTCTCTATATAGCTTATTCTTTATCACGCGTGTGTCGTCTTCATTAGCGGAGTTGGTGCAGAACCAGAAGGACGTTAGGACTCACTTCATTCAATTTGACACGTGCGCTTTAAAGACTTAGGTTTAACTTTACATATATTTATCTATAACTAAATTCTTTTGATTAAAGGGTAGAAAAGAGTTCTATTTATTAAGTAAAAATTCCGGACTGGCTTTGAATATGGACAAGTTACAACACCAGGAGCTACTGTTGGTGCTACTACTGTGTTTGAGATTAGCAGCAACTGGTTTGTATACAATTAAAATTATTAGTTTATTCTATCATCTTGTAAATGTATTCCACCAGATTTAATTATGTGACGTTTTTAAACACAGAAAAATATCAACTTTTTCCAAATTTTCTTCTCGGACCTCCCTATGTGGTACCAAATTCACAAAATTTCGACTTCGAATAATTTCAATTGATTTTTTTGTTGGGGGGGGGGGGAGTAATATTACCATAAGAGTTCCACAAGATATTGGACTCCATATGAGTCTGCGTGGGCTACCACATTCTAAAAGATTTTTTGAGAGTATTTTGGTCTGTGGTATTAAGCACCAGTTCCACAATATATTGGACTCCCTATGAGCCTATGTGGTACCGCACTTCACGAGCTTTAAGAGTATTTTAGCCTATGGTGTTTTTCACCACAACAGATCAAAAAAGACTCGTAGGAGGTTCTTTATTTGTCTCTTTTCGACATCGTAAATTTCTACAATTAGAAACAACTGAAATGGGAGTTGAAGCTTAGTTTGAAATTATATACTATAATATCTTCGATAAAATCAATAAAGATTGATATACACAGGTTAGTTAAAAAGTTATAAGCCTATCTGTGAAAGACCTATATAAATTCAATGGTATACACCCTTTGTCGACGATGTCGCAAATTTTCTTCAGCCACCTAAAAACAAACACTCATACCTTTACAAGACGACTGCTCATTCCTGTTTATCATTTTTGGAATGGTTACAAATCTGGATCTGCTTCCAAACGGCGCAGCCTGTCACGGGGCGTCCGGAATCCGACACCTTTTTTGATTCACCGCACAGCTTTGGCACCCATCGTACAGACCGGTTTGTCATTCCTAACTTGTTGGCAATAATGTACTCAACCCTTTCATGAGAGATGCTGACAACCCTGTGGATATACCAGGTGGTCATGCTCACAGGTATAATGTTTTCTTGAATGACTGCTGTTGATGGCCTTCCAAGACAAGGGTAATCACCGAGGCTCTCTCTTCCACACTTTATTGTAGGTAGCCAGCTTTGATCATTTCTGGCAATTGCAATGGGTACTAAGACAATAATACGCTACTGTTGCAGTTCTTATGTCTAAGATCCATCCATCCTTTTCAGGCTTAGCACTTTTTATCCAACCCTAGTCGGACTTTTACGGCAAGTCTTTGAAAACTTTTTTAATATACATCCCGATCTTTCATTGTCAATATGTTGATACTTAAATACATCATTAGAGGAACGATATTATTTTCTTTGTGCTTAAAATTTACATTTGAAGTGCGATCTTTTTTTCTTGGTACGTACTTAATATTTTATTAGAGGTATGATCTTATTATATTACTGATGCGATCTAATATTTTAGGTACGTACTTTAAAATTTATTAAGGGTATGGTCTTATTTAGGCTGTATTTAAATCGTCGTGTAGATGCACGATCTCATCAGATCCAAGCCTCTGTAGATTAAAATGAACAATAAAAATCATGTAAATTCTAAAATGGATTTGTTTATCTCTATTGGTCAGTGCAGGAGGACCGCAAGGCACGCGAAACAAAAATCTACAAGATCAAGCTGCGGACAAAAAAGAAACAGACAAATAATTATAACAAACTAAGTGAATCGATCCGGGGGCCAGCCGTAAGTGCCCACTGTATATGTAAAATATGGAAGTTAAATGTGTTAAATACCTATTCTGCCCAAATAATGATTTATTTTTAACTTTCGTATTTGAATGTAGTATTCCAGGCCCGAAGCCAGAAACCAAAATTTAGCCGACATAGGGGGGCGAGGAAGATAAATTTCTGACAACAAAAAATCAATGAACGAAGGTCATCGCCGACTGCCGTAAGCAGGAGGAGGAGAGAGCACGAACATTGGAAGCTTTGAGTGTGAATTTAGGCCTCTATGACATGCAGGTGGCGAATGTGTCGGAAAATTAAGAGTTTCCAGCCGACATTTACTATCTCTCGGCCGAATTTGAGAGGATATGTCGTACTAAAACTCTCTGCCGGCGAAAATGCGAGCATAGCTAACCAGCGATTTTTTTCCGACGCAGACAGAAAAATTCCGATAGGAACGGTCATGGGGGGGGGGGGGCGACCCCCCCCCCCCCCACACACACTAGCCTCGGGCCTGAGTATTTCAGCATGGTGAGGGGTGGGGCACAGTTAAGTACATTGAATAATTTGTCCAAAACCTTACCAATTTACTTTGAACTTTCGTAATTCAGCTTGGACGCCGCTGTTACGTATCCGGAATGAAGCTCACCAGGATGGGTGGAATTTGTTGAGTAATACGTCATCTGTATCGACCCACCCTGTGTGTAATTCATCAACCACTCTGGTGTCATCTGAATATTGTGTTGGAGAATTCATTTCTAACTGGACAATTTACCCACCAAAACAGGTACAATATACAATATTCAACCCAGATTCAAAATCGTTTTGCCATCAATAAGCCCGATCTTAGAAAACGTATCTCTGTGGGGATGTTTCCATGTTTCCATGTCTTCTCGGAATTCTGTTATAGTAGGTGTAGGGCGTCAACACCACACACAAGCAATTGCACGAGACAGACCTGACAACAAACAGTATACAGACATTTCAAACAACAGCCAAAGTTCCTTCATCGCATGGAATACAAATGTGGATAGACATTGTATATTAAAAGTCGACGAGCTTTATTTGAACATCCACAAAAAAAAAAAACCTTTTCGATATTCCTAAACATTTGACAATCCGGGGCACTGCTTTGTAATAAAAAATAAACAGACCAAATGTCTTTAAAAAAAATGCATGTGGTAAATATCGTTACCATCCTAAATACACACGAATAATAATCCTGATTTTCCTCTCAGTAGTGCTGATTGTCTACCACTATAATAACCTGATGCAACTGACATTTCTCCAGAACGCCCATTCTGGTATATTAGTCGCAGCCACCGAAGACCAGCCCCCCCCCCCCACCAACACACACACACCTACATCCTGTGGATATTGAATAATCATTGGAGATTAAATAGTATTCAGATGGGGCGGCATTTTCTGGGGACAGGCGAATTACATTGCGATAGAACTAAAATTTAGCGCATATTAGTCTAAAAATGATCTAAATATTGTGTTAAAGTGACTACATCCCACGTATCCATTCGGCGAACCTCAGCAGATTCCAGTAGCCGACATCTAGCCTCGCTCGGCTGTGTGACAAAGTCCGCCATTGGAACTACTTTCAAGTTCCCAAATTACCAGCGACGTTGCCCGTGACAACGCATTTGAAGAATGTTTTATCATACAAAGATTTCAAAGTATGAAGCTGTTTTTCTTTCAAGTTTATCAAATTTTCTTTAGACAAGGACAAGTTTGCAAGGAAAATTCTACACACTCTTCGCAGCCGAGGCTTGATGTGGGGTACCGGAATCTGCCGAGGTTTGCTGAGTGCCCACGAATAGATACGAAAATAAAATTTACAAATAATTGTTCCAGACTTTGGCGTTTCTGATGCTACCAATATAAAATGGGACAATGGTGGTCTAAGGTGGTTTGATTGTGAAATACAAAACGTATATTGTCATTATGATTTGTGTTTTTAGTGTTATTATTGGTTCTAGATGAGGAAGTAATGTAGGTTTGCATATTGCAGGTGAGTCTTACGTTAAGAAACTCTAGAGAGGAAGTGATGTTTTACGCTGTACTGGAGAATGATATGGTCAGTCCAACTGATGCGGCATCTTGGTTTGAATCGGCTTCTATAAAGTCTTCTTCTAGTCCTACTCTTGGTTCAACCTACAATATATCTGTGCATAGGTAATAAAATATATGATTGTATTATACTGTTTGTGGGCTGTATCATAAAGTCTGTCATTGAGTCATTTGTCGTGGTTTCGAATCCCCTGTTGTACATGACAAGGAGAAGGGTCGCATGTCCAACCTCGTGCTTTTTCTGCGGGTCCTCCGTTTTCCTTCCACTGCTAAAGGCCCCTACGCGCATGCGAATTGTTTAAAAAAATCTAAACCATATGTTAGTCTCGAAATGGCCTAGTTTGTGGCGAGTGGCCGTTAAACCTCATTCCCCCCCCCTCCCTGTTTGTCTAAAATAAGGCTAATATATGTATGATGCCGACATACAAAATCAGTGTAACCAGAGGATGATACCTTTTCATTGTTGATGTCCCAGTTACATTTCCAACCATTGGCGGGGTTGTGGACGAATGGATAGCGCATGTGCGTTGTATCATAAGGCCTGTCATTGAGTCAACTGGCGTGGTTTCTATTCCACGCCCCCCACCACACTGCTAATGACCCTTACGCGAAAGCAAATTTTTGGAATAAAATTGATCCATAAGACCTAGTTTGTGTCGAGTGGACGTTATCCCTCTCTCTCGCTCTCCTCTCTTTCCTCTCTCTTTCCTTATACGAATTAGAATAACGCTTAACATTTTTAAATCAGTTCCCAACGTCTGTTTCTCAATAATGTTTCATCTGAAACAAAACATACCTTGAACAGGTTATTCCCCCTGTCGGTGTGTTTTCATCTATGTTTGATTATCCCACGAGTTCGTGGTGTTTTCTATTTTACAGGGTATTGGGATTATCCGCCATTTATGAAGAAGGGATCACCGGCGAAGAGAATATAAGGGATACTAAAGTTCACGCTCAGTTTGTCTTCGCTCATTACGAGAACTTCTGGTATAATGGCCTAGTTAATAGACAGAAAGAAACAGTCAAAAGTATGATGAGTTTATATCAGGCCCGTAGCCAGGGGTGGCACGGGGGGCAACTGCCTTCACAATACTGAGTCTTGCTCCCCAATATCACAAGAAAATTGGCCTTTACCGCAAAATTCATGCAGATGCACATGCTAGTTGGCCCTCCCGAAAACATCTTTGCCCCCCCCCCCCAAAAAAAAACAACTTCCTGGCTACGGGCCTGGTTTATATTGGGGATTATAATTCTGCTTTTCTGCTCTTACCAAATGGACGCACATAATACTTACTCTTCTTGGATGGCTTCCTGTATGTATGTGCACGGGACCTCGTTTTATTTATCTCCTCTGAATGACTAGATGTTGTTTCTTATCAGGAGGGGGATGACGTGGCTAAGTGGGTAAGACGCTGGCTGGCTAGTCTCAAGGTAGGGTGTTCGATCCCTCCATTTGCCGAGAAAGTTCATCCATGTTTTCCGGCTGTCTAGTCGTTCGGATTGGACGAAAAACCGAAACCCCGTGTACACATTGGCGTGCACGTAAAATATCCCTTGGCATTTGGAATTCGATATAAGAGTAGGCCTTAGCGCCGTTGCCTATACCGTGCCGTCCTTGTAAGTGAGCCCGTACAAAGTCACTGTAAAAGATGTAGCACCATGGGCCATTTTTGTCTGACGTGGAGAGCATAAATCGCCTAAACTGGTCGCCACATCGTACATTCAACCCATGCATATTGTTTCTTGCTACATATTACAACAGCGGTTAATCGCCTAGAATTTGTCCCTAGCCGCCCCTCCTTCTCCTTCACGTCGTGTATTTTTACTGGGTTCTTCAGACGTTCGTCTTCTCAGTTATAACAATGCAAGAGTTCGTTTTTATCTTTTATGTGGCAAATATAGTTATACATGCAAGCAATTACAGTCAATACTATCTTAATCGAAGTCTAACCCAACTTTACAAATTGATATCTTATATAAGCCCCAGGCCTATCATATCTTACGGCACGTGTTTATAGCCTTGAACTGGTGTAACTAACAATATGATTGGTCAAATTAACAAAATGACGCGTATCACGTGTAATTTGTTGAAATAGAACCAGTTATTATTAGGTCACCCAAACCCTAAGTTATATTCAGTACGTGTGGAAGTAGCAATTTGCCAAATCAATAGTTAATTTAATATAATTGAATTTCCTCTTAATCGTTAATCTTAAAAGCAAAAAATTCTACTAAAGCATTACAAAGATGTTTTTTTAAAAATTCAAAACTAAAAGCTGTAACTTAAAGCTTTTGAAAAGAAATGAAATATAATAAAATGTGGTTTAACGCCCCACTGCTCTTGTCCTACTGTGCTAATGAAGACGGGCATATGCCATACAGTGTACTATTTAATAAGGAAAAATTTTCCCAGACAGCGGCAATATGGCCTACTTTTATATTGAATTCCAGCTGCCCAAGGATCTTTTATGCGCACGCCAATGTATACACGTCCCACCGAACTACTAAAGGCTGAGTCACACTAGTGGATTTTTCCTTTAAGACAAATCCTAGCGAACGTCTTAAAGGATAAATACTCTGGGTTTTTATGATCATACATTAAGTAAAATCCTATAGGTTTTGGTCATGTGATCAGTAATACCAGAAATGTAAATATAAAGGAAACTACAAAGATTATCATTTCTCTCGTTTATGGTAATCTTCGGACTGAATAGACCACAGCACGCTTTGGCGATTGAAAAAAAAAGTTCTCTGTCTCGGCCCGGTTGAGTTAGACGTCTGCCATTTTGATTGGTCAATACACAGTACAAATCCTACGAAAATAGGACTTGTTCTAAACCTAAGGATTTGTCCGTAGGTCAGAAAATCTATAGCCCATAGGACAAATTTTCCCGTTCACATGAAAGGATTTAGCTTGTGGATATAAAACCGCAGGATAAATCCACTAGTGTGACTAAGCCTTAAACAAGGGAAATCGCACCGAAAAATAATGTGTTCTGAATGACTTAATGGATAAGCTAATGATGGATATGTTACGGTGCCTTTTGATGCACGGAACTGTGGGTAAACCACTATAGATACGTCAACGCTGATTGATTAATCAATGTTTGACGTCATAGGGCCAAAAGCCGCCCGTTTGTCACCTGACGTCAACTCCCACTATACCTTGTCAGATCTTCATGTTTTGTAGGCCATCAAAAGTTAAAAAAAAAAAAGAAATGAAATTTTGAAATGTATCCATGCTTCTATAGATAATCGGGTGGGGGTGGGGTGGGGGTGGATGGAATGGCCGAATGGTTAGCATATGTGTGATGTATGATACAATCTGTTATTGAGTCCGCTGGCGTGGTTTCATATCATTGGATGTATGTTACAATGAGTAGGGTCGCCTGTTCAGCCTCGTTGGTCTTCTCCGGTCCTCCAGTTTCCTCCTACGACTAAAGACTCCTACACACAAGCGTATTATCGAAATGAAATTCAACCATATGCTAGTCCCGCAATTACCCAGATTGACGTTAAACTCCATTTTTCTCTCTCTTTAACTGAAAACTCTTGAACTTCTTAGAATCTATCAGCTTATTTTTTTATGTAAGAGAATCGGTCTAATTGGTTGATATTATTGTATATGTATGGGGTCCGTGATGTAACATGGAAAAAAATAATGTTGACACATGTTCACAAATGTGAGAATTTTGAAATTCATCCAGGCTGCTATAGATAATCAATGCAATACAAGAATGTCATTCTAGACTCTAATATTACATATGTCTTTTTTTCTAGTATCCGAAGCAGTGCAATCGTGTTTCACAGGCGATATTTTAGAATTTAACGACTCGGAGAACCAGTGCTATAACACGATAACCTACATTGATTGTTTTTCGTGTTGTATTGAACACGGTATGCGGTATGCATTAGTTAAGGTGAGACACATTTGCCCCAAAAAGTATATACTTTCATTTCTTGTCTAAAGGGACAATAACACTCTTGCTGGCTTGACGGTTCCAGAGAATAAATAATAGCCATTCTAAGAACATGTTGTGTAAATTATCCCTTACATCCTATTTTACTTGTCCAAAGGTTTCGAAAATATTTTTTAATCCAAATCATAGTTGAAAAGGTTTACGTGAAGCTTTTCAAATCATTTAGTTGAATTTTTCAAATTTTTAATTAGGTGTTTTAAGATTAAATTCGTATGATCAATTAATTGGAATATTGTAAAATAGTACAATTTGTTGACCAGAATAAAGATTGGGACAACAAGAGTGGTATTGGGCATTTTAAAGGATGGTGTTGTCAATATTACATTATGTAATAGAACTGGTTAAACAGATTTCAAATGTTATTGTAACACAGATCTGTGTTACAAAGATTTTTAGAAATGACGCAAAAAGGAAAACATGAGTTAGCTTTGGGAAGTGGTCGCTCAGTCGTGTCTGGACCCCGTATATTATAATGGCCTATACAACATTGACCTTTAATTCTTGGAAGTTAAAACACAAGTGTATCGAGAGAACAACAATTAGCAAGGCCTGGGGAAGCTAACGTAGATTGGGTGGAGGCGGGGGTCCGAGAAAGGCAGTTGAGGTTCATCTAGTGCCTAAACTGTATTTATGTAGATAAGCCCCAGAAATTCTGTTTCTTTTTACAATTTTTAAGACACAACACCCCCCCCCCATTGTCTACCATGCCAGCATTTAACCCCATGTAAAAGAGTTAAAACTGACTATTGTGGCTCTTTGTTTTAGCTTGAAATATTAAATGAATTATTAATTAGACATTTGTTTACATTGCAAGCATTATTGGATTTAAACTTGCTTGATTTGAAAATAGATAATCGAGACAACGGAGGGGGGGGGGTTAACATAGACAAATTCTGTTCCCCAACCCTCTTCTGAATACTAATCCTTTTTTAAAATATGACTTTGTTTATTATCATAACAATGACAGCAATGAAAATCGAGACTACGCTATTATCAAAACGTTATACTCCACTAGACCCTGGGTTCATCCATGGGGAAAGCACGTATTCAAATTATCTCCCCTTGATGTTTGTGCTATCTTTAACGTCCAATAAAAACATCTACGTTTGTAAACTGTTTTGATTGGTTCGTAGACTAAAGCTACGGCCAAGGGCAGATAATTTGAATACGTGAATACCCAATGGATTATCTCAGGGTATAGTGGAATGGAACGGAGTGAGTGAATGAATGAAATGGGGTTTAACGTCCTTCTGTTATGCACTTAACCTGAGCTAGTTGAAGACGGGGTGGAACGGAGTGAGACCACTGGGGATATCGAGGATGCACAAGCCATAATTAGAATACAAACATAACTACACGTGGCAGAGTATCATTTCCAACGTCTTTAAAAATTACCGAACCTAAAACTGTTTGTTGAATGTTATAGTGTTTTATTTTTTCAGATTGATGAATACATGCGACATATCGATTATAACTTGTGTCAGTGTTATTTGTCCGACGACATTCAAGATAACAAGGACAACAAAGAGACCGACTGCTATAACTACTCAGATTGTAAAGATCATTCATTGGGCTACTGCTTCTTTCTCTTTCAATTAAACGAGAAAAGAGGTAAGTTGTCGCACACATGCATGCTAATATGACTTTACAATAGAGGGGAGACAGGTATGGGGTCAGGAAGGTCAGGTTTTTTCTTAAAAAAAAATAAAATAGGATGCCCGGCAGAATTATTATAAAGGCGAGTTTGTGGGTTGCCATTGTAAATATTCACATTTGAATTAAGAGTTATACTCCTCTGGCGACGTTTCTACTGAAGTTCTTAACCACGATATTTTAAATTCTTACATGCAATGTTGCAAAATTCTTACTCGAGGTTTGTCAAATTCCTAAATGCGATCGTGTTATATTCTTACTCGCGATCTTGTCAAATACTAGATCAAATACTAGGTTAATCAGACCGTACACTCAAACTTGAGAAAGGGATCTATGCTCAAGGAGTTCGGTTATGATAGGTTTCCAGTGAGAAGTAAATATCTGCTTCTGGAGGTTGAGTGTTCGATCCCTGCATTGGCCGAGAAAGTTCATCTCGATTTTCCGGCGTGATTTCCCCTTGTCAGTGATGCAGAAGGAGGGCCTGACAAGGACAGCTGCCTAGTCGTTCGGATGGGACGAAAAACCGAGGTCCCGTGTACGAATTTGAGTGCACGTAAAAGATCCCTTGGCAGTTGGAATTCGATATAAGAGTAGGCCGTAGCGCCGCTGCCCGGGCAAAATTTCCCTCATTGCACACTGTGGCGTATGCCCGTCTTCAATTAGCCCAGGTTAGGTGCTTAAGCGTAGGACGTTAAACCCCATTTCATTCATTCATTCTATTGTATTAACTCCGTCCGGATAGGAAATGAATTGCGATGTGGTTTAATGGTCCACTGCTCTGCACCAACTGGTTCTGCAATGTTTTGAAGGATAGTTAATAAAGGCTAAATCTTTTTGTAAAGGCCAGCTCAACTATCAAAAGCTGTTTCACGCGCACGTTCAAGTGTACGGTCCCCAAGTGTACACGGGGCATGAGATGTCTGTGCCAATCGAACGATTTATAAATAAGTTGGAAATAAGTTGGTTGCCTTTAAAAAAAATAGATTTTTTTTATTTAGTTGCATCATAAATGAATGTTTAAAGAAATAATTTTTTGTTTGTCAAATAATGTTCCACTCGCTTTGAAAACAAATTGCATATATTTGATCAATAAAGCGCTATTTGCTTTTGTTGCTAAAATTTCAAATGTCTCACGGCTTGATGCACAATAATATGTACTCAGATTGATTATTTGGTATAATTATTAAAACAATAAATTAAAGTACTAACGCTAGATAATGTCTTTCTTGTATTAATTTGGATTTTTTTTTAAATAAAAAGGCCTATCAATATAATATGTTCGTGGACAACACAATGGCGGCCGATTAAATATTGGATGACAAAGCAGCATAGGTCAGGGACATTACATTTGCCCCTATCTTTGTAAATACTGAACGGAATCAATCCGATGTACCTTTTAGAGATTAATCTTTCACAATATTGTACTTTGTGAGTTATTCCTATATATCGCTAAGGGGGGTAGCCGAATGGTTAGCACGTGTGTTCTGTATTATAAAGCCTGTCATTCAGTCAACTGGCGTGGTTTCGAATCCTCGGTTGTACGTGACAAGGAGTAGGGTCGCCTGTCCAACCTCGTGGGTTTTCTCCGGGATCCCCGGTTTCCTCCCAATGCTAAAGACCCCTATGCGCAAGCAAATTATTGAAATAAAGTTAAACCATATGTTAGTTCCGAATTGACATACTTTGTGTCAGGTGGACGTTAAACCCCATTTCCCCCTCTCTCTCCTATATCGCTAAGGGACTTTAAATTCACCAGATAGTTCACAGAAACTCGCTTAAGTCGAAATAAAGACGCAAATCTGCAGCATTAAGGGCCTTTGATGTTTTCACTGAACGAGATGATTTAAATTGAATAGAGTGGAGTGGTGTTTAACGTATCCGTAACATGTTGTAACAAACATTTGTTAATTTATTTCTATGACTAGTTGAGCATTTTTGCCCAATTTAGAGATACAAGGGTGGTGGTCCTCGGTTGTCTGCCCCACCCTTGCCCAACAGTCATGTAATATTAATATGTTATAATCGTGTCTTTTATAAAAAGATATTATGGAAGACATAGCTACGATTGATAAGATACGCGACGTTAATGAATATACAACATCATATAATGGTGATCAAATATTGGTATGTATATACTTTTAATGTAGCATCTGTTCAAAGGCAATTATTTTGTAATTGTTTACTCTTTTATATCGAGCGACGTTTCGACTAGGCAATATTTTGTAAGCAATGTTTTGTTAGAAATATATTTGGCTTGTGTCCTGTCTGTTAAAGGGACAATAGCACTCTGACTGGCTTGACAGATACAGAAAAATATAGCCTCATTCTACCTACGAGATGTTTAAGTGTCCTACCTGTTGTGTAAATTATCTATTACATCCTATTTTTCTTGTCCAGAGGGTTCGAAAATATTTTAAAATCTAAGTCACCACGTAGTTTAATTTTTCAATTTTTTTTTTAATGAAATTTGTATCATCAATTAATTGGAATATTGTAAAATAGTAGGGTTCGAAAATATGTTTAAATCCAAGTTACATCTGAAAGTGTTTACATTATACAAGAGTTAAATCTGCCTTTCTTTAGACCTGAAATTTTTATCTCAATTATTGATAGACATTAATCAAATTATCCACACCATAATCAACTGTCGGTGTCATCGGTATCCTGTGATATTTTTTTGGATAAGAGCCCGGTCTGCTGCTGCTGATTAAATAAAAACTGGAGAATCGAGACTATGTTTTTGTTTTTACCGACTTTAGTAATGATGATCGAGGCTAGGCCAAAAATTAAATCGCTATATTCTCGATTATCCATTTCTTCATTTAATCATGACTGGGACTCTGGGAGTTGAGCAGCAGATCGCATCCTAATCCTGAAAATATCGCAAATGTCTTGATAAGTTACCTAATTGTCAGGCCTAAAAAGAACTGCAATGGGCATATTCAGCTCTTGCATAATGTATGTTTTATTATTGGTGCAAATAAAGCTTGCGTTGTTTTGATAACACCATACATTTTACGGGCATCAAAGATAATCCTAGATGTATGATCAATGCTAATTCGTTTAAATTCTGCATGCTGTCCATAACAGATGTAATGATACGATAAAGTTATCGTATCCATAGTAAAATAAGTTATTTATTTAATTAAAGATACATCCTTCAGATGACGACACAGTTCTCTATGTGACATTAGTTCAATTCACCATGGATTCCTTGCCGAACAACTCATGCAGCTGGAATTACAGATATTCCCCCTTTGACAGCTGTGGTGTCGCCAAACCTTCGATGACCTATCACGTTGTGAGTAATTTTCAAATTTTTCTTTTTTTATTGAAATGAATTACTCGTCCCGCCCCATCCTCCTAAACCATCGTTTTCTCCAAAAAACCTCTAGGTCCTTTCTAGTTAATGAAACCCCCATTTGATTTAAAATACAAATCTTGTTTCTTTTCTCTATTTATATTTCGCTTTATTGGTAATAAAACTCAAACAAAACGCCATAATCGAGGCGATAAATACTGTCCATTCAATTTGCGCAGCCGTTCATGACCAGAATCAGGCTTTTATAGCCACAAGTTGATAACACTTGCTGGAAATCATTTGCTTTTTAAAGAGCGGGGGTTTGCTTCCTTCGAACTTTTATGGACGGCCAGGCTAATGCAGATACACATGTTGGAGGTTTCTGTTGCTTACTGTCACAGTCTTAACAAAGGTCTACACGGAATTTCGTCGTCTTGCTTCACTTAAAAAAACTAAAATTAGTCTGACAATCCTGAGGACCTTTTTACAACCAACACCGAGATAGACCGAACCGAGAACCTCCAAATAGTAAATGCAGGAGGACTGCGCTACACGCAAAACAAAACAAAACAAAAAAAAACAAACCAAAAAAATCTACAAGATAAACCTGCGGACAAGACAGAAAATAAACATTGCAAACACTAAACAATTATCAAATCAAGTGAATGGATCCGGGGGCCAGCCGTAAGCGTCCACTGTGCTGTACAGTCCCGGGCCTGTTGTGGTACAGACTTCACTAAAATGATTTACAAAAAAGAAGTAACAAAAAAAAAAAAAAAAAAAAAATGCGACCGATCTTGTCAGTCATAACGAAGGAGCCGTCCGTGACTAAGAATATTCCCCGCTCATTATTATAGACTAGATTCGATAGTAATCGCTATTGATATAACTGGTTTCCTGGGGCACCACTAGCTAATGCAAGCAATCGTCTTCTGTTGGTATCCCAATAAGGAAACGGAACACAGACTTAATGGACCAACCCGTTGTCCCTTTCCAACAACCTGATTGAAATTGAAGTGTGTAATTTCATCCAGTGATTACTAATGCATGAAAGGGAATGGGGTTTAACGTGCCATATTTTTTGCAGTGACCGGGCTAATGAAGACGGACATGTTATACCATACATTATGTAATTAACAGCAGCCACGGTTTCTTCAATAGCAGGCTTGATCTCGCCTTAACTACACACATCTTACATCCTACGTACATCCCAATAAGGCCTTCACGTATTACCCCGCAAAGTTCGGCACCAAGTTTGATTGGGTATAGGCCCAGTCTATGACCAATCCGATTCCTTGGTCGTCGCGAATACCAAGTCTCGCGCTTTCAAGCTAAAATGTATACCTGTGATAATCGAGTTCCAAAGTTCAAAGTTCGTCCAATGTCGAAGTTTCCGTGGAGGTCGCGATGTCACAACCTCTGATTGAATGCTACTGTTGACGTGTCTGCAAATAATATAGCTATAATGTCGGGAATGGCACATTATTGAAGCAACGGTTAGATGTTGTAAAACTCGCGGCCGTTGCTTCAGGACCACACAGTTTATCTTGTGGCACACCAATGTTTTGACGGGATCTCGGGCTTTCGTACAAACCGCACTACTAAATACGGTGATTGTCAGGCCCTCCTGTATTGACAAGGCGGGTTAATAATACGTGTGTTATTTAGAACGCATCTATAACAAGCACATATCATTTTAATAGTATTAATGTATTATTAAGTGGATAAGGCGCTGGTTCGCTAGCCTGGAGGTCGAGTGTTCGATCCCTGCATAGACCGAGAAAGTTCATCTCGATTTTCCGGCTTGATTTCCCCTTGTCAGTGATGCAGAAGGAGGGCCTGACAAGGACAGCTGCCTAGTCGTTCGGATGGGACGAAAAACCGAGGTCCCGTGTACACATTGGGTGCACGTAAAAGACAGCTTGGCAGTTGGAATTCGATATAAAAGTAGGCCGTAGCGCCGCTGCACGGGCAAACAATTTCCCTCATAGCACACTGTATGGCGTATGCCCGTCTTCAATTAGCCCAGGTTAGGTGCTTAAGTGTAGGACGTTAAACCCCATTTCATTCATTAGAATTAAAACATTTTTGCTATTAATTTAAAGGATATTCAAGTTGAAGCACCAACTGGAGAAATACTAACGATCGATTTTAAGGATACTATTCGACTGGGCTGTCTACAATTGACGTCACCGTGTTACAATTCGACCATTGTCGTTCATTCCACTACTTTAATAGGTGTAGACTGTAAGTAACGAATTTGTTTTTGTTTTGTTAACCGACATGTTCAATAACGTAATCAACCAAAATATTGCCGTTGCATTACCAGACATGCCCTATAGCCATATATATATATATATATATATATTACTGAACTACTTAGAGGGAGAGAGTAGGAGAGAGGGGGGAGAGAGAGAGAGAGGCAGAGAGAGAGAGAGACAGAGAGAGAAAGAGAGAGATATGTGGTCTAACGTCCACCCGACACAAACTAAGTCATGTCGGGACTAACATATGGTTTTATTTCATTTCAATAATTCGCTTGCTCGTAGTGGTCTTTAGCAGTGTGAGGAAACCGGAGGGCCCGGAGAAAACCCATGAGGTTGGACAGGCGACCCTACTCCTTGTCACGTACAAACGGAGATTCAAAACCACGTCAGCTGACTGAATGACAGGCTTTATTATACAGCACGCACGTGCTAACTATTCGCCCCGCCTCCTACCATATCTAATCAACAAACTAAATACGTCACCGTAAGGTATTTACTCTATTGTACAATTTATACAAAATACATAACTCAATATTGGAATTGCACTCGGTATAGACATTTCTGCTGGGCTCAATACACACTGTATTTTGCGTTTTGCTCAATTTCTTCTGTATTTGCGTTTGACTAAAAACAGTCGGTATTTACATTTGAATTGATGCACTCGATATTTGCGCTTTGTTCAATACAAGCAACTGCCTCTCGGCAATCTACACAAACTGTAGAACTTAAATCTTGACCATGAAGTCGACTGTCGATGCATAGGGGTATCGACTGGCATATTGGTGTCTGAAGCGTCAGTTGTGAAAGACGGGACGGCGACAGAAAAAAACAACAATGTTAATGAAAACCTCTTCCAGGAGATAAATAACAATGACAGCTACTCCAACATCCTTTAAAATACATTCTTGACACCCCCAGTGCTTGTATCGTCACTTACGGAACCAGAACTAAAAATTACCAATTGGAAAAAGTAGAATAAACCCCCACTAAAAACGCTGATTTAAAGTGGGGATTGAAAGTTAGTCCGGGTGGCTAACATCATTTTCTACCTTTTAATAGAACAAAGACGTAGGTGGGACAACGACCAATAAAAGACAATGTGGCATAGATCAAAAAGAAATATTGCAGGTTCAAAAGAAAATCTTTTAACTTTAATATTGAAACTTGTACTCTTCAGCTGATCTAGTTCATCCAGAGATATTAGACATACAAGCAACATGGGATGATATATCATGGCCAGGTAAGAAGGGAGAGGGAGAGAGAGAGAAAGAGGTGGAGTTTATCGTCCACTCGACAAAAACTAGCTCATTTCGGGTCTAACAAACATATGGTTTAATTTCATTTCAATAATTCGCTTGCGCGTAGGGGTCTTTAGCAGTGGGAGGGAACCGGAGGACCCGGAGAAAACCCACGAGGCTGGATAGGCGATCCCACTCCTTGCTACGTACAACCCGGATTCGAAACCACGCCAATTGACTCAATGACCGGCTTTTTGATACAGCGCGCGCAGATAGGTAAGATGGGAACACTTGGCTTGATTTTACCGTCATGTGGAGTCGTTTTAACTCAGTGAGCATATATTATAAGGCACTGGTTGTAGAAAGTTCACTAAGGGGTTCCGGCGTGTTTGCCACTTGTCGAATTTGAGAAAGAACCAAGGTCCCGTGTACACACTCACGGCAAATGGAATTCGAATATGAGTAGGCCGTGGCGAGTTGTACCTGTTGAAGGCGTTCAGGTGGAACAAAAACCGTAAAAGAACCCTAAGCAATCGGAATTACATAAAGAGCTGTCAGAAACTTTCAGAGCATTTCCCTCAGTCTGGTTGGTGCACACGCGACAGACATTTTATAAACAGATCACTACCCAGTCTCCGTTTGAAAATATTTAATGGCCAAATGGACCGACAACAATCCATCTTTAATGCAATGAAATATGAAAAATTAAATAAACATAAAATGTAATATCATATCCTTTTATATGATAATCTGAATTGTCACATTAATTAGAGATCGTTTTAATTTATAACAGGTTTTAAAGCAACGACAACATCATCTACTCCTTCTACCACTGGTCACACAGGCCTGTCGTCAACGTCTGCAAGTCTTAAAACGCAGGTAACTTCACAAGCTGCTACTACTGTCGGTCATCATATAGGCATATCGTCAACGTCTGCAAGTCTTGAAATACAGAGAACGTCTCAAGTTGGTACTATACAATCAACATTTGCCAACATTATGACATCACCTACCAACAACCAATTGTCTATTAGCCAAAGTATTCCAGCACCTAGCAACACCCATGCATTTGTAAGCGACACTTCGACATCCTTTGTTGACAGCATTCGGTCACCTAGCAACATATGGACATATGTTAGCGACAGTATGGTGTCCCCAAGCAACATACCGACATTTTTTATTGGCAGTATGACATCACCTAGCGATATATCGACATCTTTTAGCGACACACCGACATCCTTTGGCGACAGCATGACACAGTCTAGCAGCATACATGTGCCTCTTATAGAAATATTGGTACCGCTTAATAACATTCTGGTATCTTTAAGCGGTAGTATGTCACCACATAGCAACACCCACGCGTTAGTTAGCGACAGTATGACATCGCCTAGTTACACACACGCGTCAGTTAGCGACAGTATGGCATCGCCTGGCAACACACACGCATCAGTTAGCGACAGTATGGCATCGCCTAGCAACACACACGCGTCAGTTAGCGACAGTATGACATCGCCCAGCAACACACGCACATCAGCTAGCGACAGTGTGACGTTACCTAGTACCACACAAGCGTTTGTTAGCGACAATAGGCCTATGACATCACCTAGCTACTCCATGACAAAGCCAAGCGACTCTAAAATAACCCAAAACACAACTTTTGAACGACTTGATCATGGCTGTAATGAAATACACCTAGAAGAAAACCAGTTTAGGCCTACATGTCTTTGCAAAAATGTCACAGGTCCGGTTAAGATATTAAGACTTAAAGACATTCAAGAGGAGATGGCCCAGAGAACAAAAAACTTGACTGTTGAAAAGGCTTCGCTATCAGCAACCATTAGAAAGAAGACCTGTGCAACAGATCTAAGACCCTCAGCGACATCTATAGGATATATTGGAATAATTATGTTCTGCTGTGAATGCGGGTTTCTCCTTTTACTTGATTTGAATTATCTTATCGACGCGGCTCTGATGTTTAAGAAAAACATACAAAATAAATAAATCAGAAGGCCTAACTACTCCTTTGATCTTGTTGTTGTCATGCATGGTTTCTTAATTGTTGTTATTGCTTGCCTATATATAATTGCTCTACACATTTGTTACTGTACTTGCTTGAAAACGTTGAGAGAATACTCTTCGAAACGTCGCCTAAATCAGTAATTGTTCTTCCATAAGTATGTGTTATAGTTTATTGCCTAATTACTCCTAAAGATGCATTATGTAAGAGCTAAGGCTGTCCATTACACGTCTTTATTTTGACTTGAAATATTTTATAAATAATCATTTAGACATCTGTGCACCTGTCAAGCCTATAATCAACTCGCTGGAGCATTGGATGGCCGAGATTTAATTGGATTAAAACAACCAAGAGATTTCAAATTTAACAATAAAATGGATTACCTGGGACTTAGCCTAGATTGTCAGGTACCGTTGATACGATAATAAACAATCTATGCTACATCTTTAAACAGTCATAAGTTCGTCCAAAATAAAGTTATTTAACTGAAAGTTTCAATATATTCATTTTTCATTATCTATTTTCGAACTATCATAGCAAGAACGGTTTCTCTTTATCTTACATAATGCATCTTTAATTCCGTCAACTATTATCGTAATTTACACCAAAGCAGCTTACTATTATAATACGGTACTGTAACATGCTTTATTTATAAAATTAGTACAACCACAGATTAATAATTAATTATACAATGTAAATATTTCATCTATGTACAGATAGAAATACTGAAAAAACTACCATTTTGGTTATTGGATTTATTCAATGAAATGCTTAGCTCGGTGTTATTTATCTCCAAAAAAATAGTTCGTCATGAATGTTCATCCCAAGTGCACCGAAAGGTACAAATGGTAGTATGAATAATTTATTTATTTTTTAATATATAACAATTTATGTTATACTTTGGTTTAAGATAAGTAAAAGAGTTCTAAGGGAAACAATTACTGTATTAATCGCAGCTACGTTTCAACAATAATTCTATTGTCGTTTCAATTATCGTTCAAACGTAGCTCCCACTATTGGCACTAAATACAGTAATTGCTTTCCTTAGAACTCTTGGGTTTTCCCTAATGTGTTTATTTACTAATGTCATTCAAACAGTACATATTTATCTATTTTCGTATTTTATATTGAATTCCTTCGCGGGCTGTAACAGTCATCACTGCACCGTTATTTGTTTCATCTGTTAGGAGATCCATAAAACCGTCTGCCACCGTTGAAATTCTGGAAACATAAGGTAGCATTTATCACAGTGATCAGCAGTGAATTTCGTCCGGACGCTAAAATCACTGAGATGGGTGGCATCGTGCTGGTTCATTTATCTTACATTATTAACTTTTTTTCTCCCAATTTAATTAAAAGACATATCTTATTTCGTTTCGTTTATTATAGTTCAAAAATTTCGTTTTGCTCGCATTATTAACTTTTTTCTCCCAATCTAATTAAAAGACATATCTTATTTCGTTTCGTTTATTATAGTTCAAAAATTTCGTTTTGCTCGCAATATTAACTTTTTTTCTCCAGATCTAATTAAAACACATATCTAATTTCGCTTCTTTTTTTATAGTTCAAAATTTTGTTTTGCTTGTCTTTACTACACTAGGAGTTGTTATATTATCGGCGTTTTGGTGGTAGCGTGGGATTAGCCAATGCAATGGTCTGTCACAGCGACTTCTTGGCGTGACATGCACGAAACTGTGGATAAACCATTAGAAACGCCAATGGTGATTAATTAATCAATGTAAGACGTCATAGGGTCAAAAGCCGCTAGTACGACCCCTGACACGAATTTCCAGTACAACTTGTCAGATCTTCATGTAGTGTAGGTCATCGAAAGTATAAAAAACGAAACGAAATATAGATCTATATTTTGATCATATTGTTTTTCTCCATGAAGAATTATGTTAATAAATAAAGGTGTTTGAAGTATATCTGAATACAAAAATATTTCCTATGTAAAGTAAATAGGATCTGGAAGAGTTGTTATCATTGCCGTGTTCTAAATGATGTGAGCGATTAGCCAATTAAATGATCTGTTACGGCGAGCTTAGGGCATATTTTGCACGGAACTGTGGGTAATCCACTAGTGGCATCAATGTTGATTAGTTAATCAAATGTTTGAGGTCATAGGGTCAAAATCCGCTTGTATGACCTCTGGCGTGACCTATATTCATGTAGTGTAGGCCATCAAAAGTATAAAAAACGAAATATAGATCTGTATTTTAATCAGGCTTACGTTTGATCTTTTTTACTTACTTATTTACACCGACATATTCTATAAATTTCTCTGTTGCTTCAACTGATAGAGTGGCATTCTCATTAATGTTGATCATATTAGTCTCTGTGAAAGCTGGACACAGACAACAAAATCTTAAACCATTCTGGGCATTACTTGGATTATCCTGATAAACAAAGTAAATATTCGATACTTAGTTTTATAATAGATACTTAATAATAATCAACCACAATCGATCCTAATTAGAAGTTAAAATACAATAGTCTGGACATTACTTGGATTGTCCTGATAAACAGAGTAGAAATGTAAAATTTTCGATACTTTGTTTGAAAAAAAATATTTGAAAAAATCAACCAAGATTGATCCTAACTAGAAGTTAAAATACAATAGTCCTGCGGATGAATTTTCTATTATGCTTATACTTTGTTATTACTATCATGAATATGCATACACTGTGTTATAGCTAAAAATGAATAAGCTTATACTGCAATGTTGCAATATTGAAGATGTATAGTATGCTATATTCTTATACTTTGCTATTACTATCATGAATATGCATACACTGTTTTTTTTAGCTGGAATATGTATAGTTTGCTATATTCTTATACTGTAATGTATATGACGTATATTTTACTTTGTTATTACTATCATGAATATGCATACACTGTTTTGTTATAGCTGGAATATGTATAGTTTGCTATATTCTTATACTGTATTATTGCTGTTATGTATATGACGTATATTATACTTTGTTATTACGGCTTATACTGTAGTATTGCTATAATATATATGCATGTGTGATTACATTACTATAATGAATATGTATATACTCTGTTCTTACTATAATGCACATACGCGGCAGGCCCGAAGCCAGAAACCAAAATTTAGCCGACATAGGGGGGCGAGGAAGATAAATTTCCAACAACAAAAAATCAATGAACGAAGGTCATCGCCGACTGCCGTAAGCAGGAGGAGGGGAGAGCACGAAAATTAGAAGCCGTGAGAGTGAACTTAGGCCTCTATGACATGCAGGTGGCGAATATGTCGGAAAATTAAGTTTTCAGCCGACATTAACTATTTCTCGGCCGAATTTGAGAGGATATGTCGTACTAAAACTCTCTCCCGGCGAAAATGCGAGCATAGCTAGCTAGCGATTTTTTTCCGACGCAGACAGAAAAATTCTGACAGGAACGGCCATGGGGGTAGGGGGGGCGGCTCGCTCCCCCAGCCCCCCCCCCCCACTAGCCTCGGGCCTGATACGCGGTGATAATGAATATGCTTTGTTAATGTTATCATGCCTATATCGTGTTATTGCTATAATGAATATATCCTTTGATATTACTGAATATGTAAAGATGCTTTGTTTATGCTATACAAAATAAATCTATAACAATGTTAAACATAATTGCAGTTCTGTGTTATCCATTAAGATACCAGCCCTAGTAAGATACCATTGACCAATTCCGTGTGTGGTTGCATCATGGAGGATTACCTGTATATTTTACCTACATAGGCGCATTTTAGACAAAAATTTTAACTCATTAGTTCACCTCGTCGATGAAAGCCGAATATCATTTTTTTATGGTGTTTTTTTTTCCTTTTTAGATTAAAATTTTTAACATTTACAAACACTTATAAATATGAATTCTTAAAATTTCATAAAAATCGTTAAGATACGACTTTATCTTTTAGTACGATATGTGTACGAGATTCTAAAGATGCTTGGTCCTGAACTGATTTGAACTCTTTAAAGAGAGGGAGAGAGAAATGGGATTGAACGTCCATTCGACACAAGAACTCTTTAAGTGTTAATAACTACATTTATGCTCCATCTGCATAACTCCTCACTTATTTTGTTTATTGTCAACCCGCAACCTTTCCGAAAATAAAATAAGTTCTACTTACTGCCCAGCTTCTAGTAAAACCAATTATACCAAATTTAGAAGCACAATAAGTTGGCGTAAAAAATACCGGTTGTAAACCTTGAAATAACAACAAAAAGTCGATTTATTAATATCCTTATTTTCATCTTCGATTTTTAGCGTATTTCTTCAATTAATTTTAATATTTAAATTGGTCGTTAACGGAAACATTTTGATAATGACAGGCTACAAATTAGTCGCAAGCGTTACGTATAGAGTGAACACGTGTGAAATGACAAAGGGGAGTAAATGGGTTGCTTTATTGCATCAACCGAGCTAATGTCAACCTCGGTATCCTCCGTGGTATGCCGCCTGTCAAACCTCATGTGGTTTTCACCGGGTCCTCCGGTTTCCCCCTACTGCTAAAGACCCCTACTCGCAAGCGAATTATTGAAATAAAATTAAACTATATTATATTAGTCCCGAAATGACCTGTTCTGTTACGACTGTCGAGTGGACGTTAAACTCCATTTCATTGGCCACGAAGGATTCGACGAACCAATCAAGTTTACATACCAGGCTTTGCGTCATTGTTTGCGTTTCACCACAAAAAAGCAATATGTACGCAAGGTTATGAGAATCGACAAAAACTTAATGACAAAGAAGTGACATTCACACATAACATTATCCTAAAAATATCTTGACGAAGTTTACACCGATTCGGCGATATGGAGGCAGACCACCATTAAATTTCACACAAATTGTAGTTCGTCTATTTATAGCAATTCTCTCTCCTTCTCTTTTCTCCCCCTTTGCATGGACATTTTTGTTGATTTGTTGGTCTAGAATGGAAGAAGAGGGTTTGAATTAATATTTTCTGCCAGGTTTTGGTAAATATTCATGATTTTGAGGCGGAAGGATAACTGAGTTATCAGGTTGGCTACGGTGATAAGTACGGCAACTAGTTACATGTTCTGGGTATGCTTCTTCAAGTTGGTGTATCTCAAAATTTTGGTGGTCAACCTCATACAAATTTTAGTGCAAAGATATGGTCATTTGTTCCTCTGTCTATAGTGAAAAGCATTCAGCCCAACGAAAATTTGGGGAAAAGTTGGAGGTGGGTAAAGAGGCCAGAATTAACATTGAAGTCAATGGGGAAATTAATGGTGGTCTGCCTCCTATATGAGTTGCAAGAGTTACTTCCCTTTGCCAGGTCGTGAATGTTCAGATTAGTCAATAGACGAATAGAAATAATACAATCATCAAGCGCGTGAATGGACTGAAGGATTAGTTCTGTAGACCGAACCGATACCAATGGTGATACCGAGGATATGCTAATGTAGACGGTGATTCCTCGTCAGTAGTGTAGGACAGAGGCCGCAACAATAGTCATCCGGGTTGAACCAAAACCCGACGTCCTGTGTACACATTTTTTTTTTCATTTTTTTTATAAGCAATATTTTTATTCAGATTGGTATCTGAATAGGGATTGGGGAACAGGCATAGCCTATATTAAACCCCTCTCCCATTGGCGTGCACGTAAAAAAAACATTGGTGAGAATAGGCCGTAGCGCGCTGTCCGAGCAACATTCCCTTCATAACAGACTGTATGGCCTATGTCCGTCTTCATTCGCCCAGTCGGAGCAGAAAACTAGGACGCTAAACCCCATTTTATTTATATGTAATATACCACCGAGATTACCTGCTGATGAAGCAACATTTATAATAACTCCTCCATCTCCACCATGTTCTTTACTCATATTTTCTATACCAAGGTGGGTCCCTTGCATCATACCAACCTAGAAAACATAATATATCAAATTTATCTGTTTAAAATACAAATCCATATCAGCTCGTTGACGCGTGCATTGTTTACATACGTAAACTGATCCCGACAAACTGATGTTTTTTTACTCATTGTACATGTTTATTTGTATATCTATGTAGGAGTGCACGCCCGAGCAAGTTCTACTGTACTTCAAAAACCTTCATTTATTTTTTACTTATTCTTTAAGGGGGAAAAATGTGATTAAAACACATATCTATATTTCGTTTTCTTATACTTTCGATGGCTTTTACTATATGAAGATCGGACCGGTTGTAGTGGAAGGTCGAGTCAGGGGTCATTAGAACGGTTTTTGGAACTACGCTATCGTACATTTGATTAACCAATCAGGGTTGATGTTTCTAGTGGGTTACCCACACTTTCGTGCACCTCACGCCAACAACTCTCCTTTTCATTGGCAAATCCCTCAAATCACCCACAACTCGGGTTATAGAACAACTCTTCCAGATAAAAACAAGTAAAAACAAGTAAAACGAAATTTTGAACTATAATAAACGAAACGAAAAAGGATCTGGTTTTAATCCGGTTGATATCAAGTCTGAGTGTAAATATTACAGTTTAAAACGGGTGTTTGCGTAAAGAAATGAAATGGGGTTTAACCTCCTACTGTTCTACTCCTAACCTGGGCTAGTGAAGACGGGCATACGCCATACAGTGTGCTATGACTATGAGGAAATTTTGCCCGGGCAGCGGCGCTCTACTCTTATATCGAATTCCAACTGCCAATGTGTACACGGGCCTCGGTTTTCCGTCCCATCCGAATATAGACAGCTATCATTATCAGGCCCTCCGTCCTGCATCACTGACAAGGGGAAACCACGCCGGGAAATCTGGATGAACTTTCTCGGCCAATGCAGGGATCGAACACCCGAGCTCCAGGATAGCGAGCCAGTGTCTTACCCACTTAGCCACGTGATCCCCGTTTGCGTAAAGGATTAAGGGCAAGGTTGTGTGTACATAATAATATATGTAATGGTTTAGAATTACCGATGCAATTTGCATAAATATACATGTTTAATATAACTAAGGTGGGCTGGTGTATACCTGATCCAGTTAGTGGAACACATATACACGTTCATTTTCGGGCAATTAAAAATTCGACGACGTTTTTTTTTCTATTAACGTTTAGAGAAAAAAAAATAACTATCGGCAACTTATTTCTATGAGATTCACACTGCCCGAAAATAATTTTAGAATATTCTACATGATCATGTGGTAAAAAAACAAAAACGGCCATTCAGTGGTATCGGAGAACTAAAATTTGTGCTCATATTAATTTTCTTTGTGCAGTCGCTCCTTAGTAGGAACAGTGTTACCAACCAGCAGAGAAAGGATCTGGAAATGTTGTTGTTTAATAAAACCACCTTACCAAATTAACATCTATAGTTTTTCTCCAGTTCTTCTCATCAATAATACCAGCATTATTTACCAGAATGTCAATTTTACCAAATTTACTTTTTATAGTTTCAAAAACACCTAGTTTTAAAAAAAATCAAAGGGATTAAACTTGCTTGGTTTCAATCATTGAAATACAAGACCGGACTCGGGTGTTTCTGTTGTAAAAATAAGATAGTAAAATATTGCAATGTGGATTAACATGTTACCTCTCAACACCAATTTACGAAGATGGTAGCGACATTCTCAATTATGTGTTTTAAATTTTTAGTTGACCAGGTCAACGGCGAGTTTCTGGCATCAACATCAACGCTGATTGGTTAATCATATGTATAGGGCCAAGGACCGCTCGAAGATCCCTGGCGCAGCATTCCACTACAACTTGACCTGGTCAGTGGTCGATGAAAGTCTAATATCATTTTCCTGGTTTATTTTATTATTTTAACCTTAAAATAATATTAACGCTCATAAACAACTATGAATCGTTAAAATTTGGAACGTTTACAAAAATCGTTAAGATAAGATTTTTATCTTTAGTACGATATATATACTGATTTGAACTCTTGCAATGTTTATAACTATACTCCATCAGTGGTAATTTATCTATTCAGTTTTTTTATTTATTCATTCAATTATAGAATTATCTACTTATTTACTTTTTTCAATTATTCGTACAAAAATCATAATTCGGCCTACTTGTAAAATCTGCTTCATTGGTGACGTTACATTTGCTGAAAATGACGTTGTCCTTTCCATGTGTTTTCTGAAAGCCTTCTAGTGTAGGCTGTCCTAATTCAACATTTACATCAGTTAAACACACCTATAAAAACAAGGTTGATCTAAATAGAACTGAGCAATCTTCGCCGTTATCCTCTCGGGAGTTCCAAAATAATGACACGACAATCGTACGATAACAAGAAATTAAAGGGGGTTTGATATCGAACATTTCTAAAAGCCTTGCCGAAACAACCAGGCTACGGCCTACGCTTATTCCATGCACGTCGAATGGTCTACACGGGACCTGGTTAGATGCAATTCCTTGGGGTATGGGCTTATCAAGGGGAAAGAAGTTTAACAGCCTACTTAAGCTGAAAAAACCTTTTAACTTTCTCGGAAGAGCTTTGTTTTATGTTTAGACAATACGATAAGCGACTGAATCAATAATTATTTAATGCATACAAAAAAGAAATAGTCAATTTATTACTAAAATGAGAGAATCAACACGTACCTTTACGCCCTTTGACAACAAAGATTCGGCAAATGCTTTACCCAGGCCCTGAGCTGCACCCGTAACTAAAGCCACTTTGCCGCTTAAGTTCATGTTCGTTTACTATATATGTAGATTGTTGGTGTCTACAAGATAAGAATAAAATAAAATAAAACCAAGTACGAACAAACCTAACCACTAGACAAAATTCGAAGTCCTAAAAAAACGATATAGGCAAAATAGTGTAATTAGCATATGAATATGAACTGTTCACCGTGTACAAAATACACGACAAACAGTGATAACAGGTGTCTGGAAAAGTAAGCTTACTAGTATTAATAGAGCGTGACTTAAAATGGGGTTTAATGTACTGGGCCCTGCTTCACAAAAACTTAAACTCAAATTCCATCCTAACTTAAGATAGATGGGTTTCACAAAACGATTTTAAGCATTTTAATTAAAATCCACTAAAATAGTATTTTTTAAGTTACAATCCAGTCTTAACTTAAAATAGTGGCGTTTCGCAAACCTATTTCAGGACAATTTTAACTAAAATCAATTTAAACTAAGGATAGCCCTGTCCATATAGGTGTTATCTGCCCTTGGGGCGATTACGTCCCTTTTATTGTTTGACATAATACTACTTCCGGAGGGCATTTCTCCTAACATAAAATCAGACATTAACAAACATTGATTAGGGCGACATTGTTAGATCTATTGCGACATACAGATATAATTGTCTCATACGTTTAACATACATTTGTACAATCATTTACTAAAAAAAAAATCATTCAATTTCTTTTCATAGCATGGAATACAGCTACGGTCCTCCTTTAAGCATTTGGATGGCGCCTCATATTAGAACTCCAAGAAAAAAACACACCCAAAACGCCAGTAAACTAAACACTAAAAAAAGTTTATATTCAATGTCATGGAAAGAAGAGCACTTTATTCTATAAAGAAAATATCTTCGTATGGTTTAATATGACAAAGGTCTATAATAGTATAGACATACCATATTTACACATGTTTTGGGGGTTATGATGATTTGTAAAAAGATAAATTTGTAAAAAATTTGTAGCCTAGATTAGATGTTTGAGTCACAAATATCATAATATGTTTATGAAAATTCTCAATAGTTTCTCTTGTCCAAAATACCATAAAACTACGAAATTCAAGCGATTTAGTTTTTCGATACACATTATTTCCATTGAAGTCTGCGAGGAAAACAAATGCCAAGTTCAAGGCCAACCTATCAATACATTTCGAAACATATAATACGCAATAAACTCATTTAGTTCAACTCTATACGAGTGTGTGACCATATGCAAACATTTCTACAACTTATGAAACCCCCCCCCCCCCCCCTCATTGATATTGTAACTAAAAATTCAGCCGGTCAACAGTTTTCAGTTTCGAAGCGTATTTGCTTTCACCATTAGTACACGCAGCGGAAATGTGCACTGCGCGGGCTCAAACGATTTTAACTAAAATCTATTAAAATTGCATTTTAAGTTACAATCAGTCTTCGTGAAACGCATAAAATTTAAAATTTCATTTTGATTTTAGTGATTTTTAAAAACAACGCCCAGGTGTTCCTAACAACGAAGACATTGCGCTATATCAGTGAAATTTTGCCATGGCAGCCACGTTTCAGCCTACTCTTTGTCCCATCTTTCCCAACAAGCTACAGCAATACAGAAAAGTGTGAGCCGCCATAAAAAATCCCGAGATACTTTCTCCGCAAACACTGGGATCGAACTCGGGAGACCTTGGTAATTGTGTTGAGTTGCCGCCTCACTCATTTTCTTAATTTGATTTAGATTACTCGGATGTGCGCTTCACGAAACATTGTTTAATTGGATTTCTTGAGGAGGGGGGGGGGGGGGTAGCACGTGCGCGCGGTATTATAAGGTCTGTCATTGATTCAACTGGCGTGTTTTCGATTCCCCGGTTGCACGTGATAAGGGAGAGAGAGAGGTGGGGTTTAACGTCCACTCAACACAAACTAGGTCATTTCGGGACTAACATATGGTTTAAGTTTATTTCAATAACTCGCCTGCGCGTAAGGGCCCTTAGCAGTGTGAGGGAACCGGATAACCCGGAGATACCCACGAGGTTGGACAGGCGACCCTACTCCTTGCCACGTACAACCGGGGATTCGAAACCACGCCAGTTGACTCAATGACAATGTAGGATCGCCAGCCAAACCTGGTTCCCCAATTTCATCCCACTGCTATATACTCCTCAGCGGAGAGCGAAATATTGAATTAAAAGTGAACCATGTGTTAGTCCCGAAATGACCTTGACTGTATCGAGTGGACGTTAAATCCCATTTATCTCTTTCTTTAATTAGAATTTTAAAAAGAAATTTCACACTGAGTGTTTAAACGAGACTATTTTAGACTTATCGGCTATATTTTGCGTCCGTGTGTTGTTTCCCACGATATGGCGAATTACTATAAAGCCAACAATTCGTATTTTATGTGACTCGTGAAATTTGTATTAACGGACCTAAGTCCGTAACTCAAAATCCTCTAATATCGTCGACATCGAAAACAAGAATTATTCGTCAATTTAAATCAACATTGATGATGTAAACTCACTGGGAAAAGATGAGCTTCTGATATCCGCTATTTAAGATAAAATAATTTTTTTAACATTGGTACCCGAATCGTGTACCACAATGCGCTTCCGCCTCAGTTGTAGTAAGAGACTCGAGGGACGAGGCTAGACATATTTCACCAAACCAGACGGCACATGTAGACTGGAATAACCAGACGCTAAAAATGTTGACTAGATTGAGACCATGGCTTATTTTGTCGAACATAGGTCAACTGATTTGAAATTGGAGTAAAAAAGGAAAACATTGAATGTAAATCAGTTTAAATAGATTCATATTACAGTATAATATGCGTTGCGACCGACTTTTGTCAATTTCTAGGTCCCAAATGTTAGCGAGTTAGCTCCTTTAAGTACATTAAAGTCAACCAAGGGTTAAATACATATAAACTTATTGTCAATTTCTAGGTCCCAAATGTTAGCGAGCTAGCTCCTTTAAGTATAATAAAAGTCAACCAAGGGTTAAGTACATATAAACTAATTGATAGGTCATGCATATCTTCGAGGTCGGCCTTCATTAAATCTCCTCATATACAAAGCCGTACGCAAGTAAATCTCTCCAACTTATCGCATAACACAAGATGAACAAAATCAAATGAAATGGGGTTTAGCGTCCAACTGTTCTACTTCTTGTGCGTCGACGGGGCTAAAGTAGAAGATACAATGTTTATGCATATAGAGTTACTGAAATGGGGTTTGGCGTCCTACTTCTCTGCACCAGTCGGGATAAAGGAAGACGGAATCGCCGTGTACACAAGAAAATGCGTGTACGCCCCATCCGAACGACTGGACAATACAGGCGAGATTATCCCCGATTATTAAGTCTATCTATAAATTGTTACGTATCCTAATAATATGTTCAATTATTAAATGCATATCAAAGACGTTATACTTCAACTTGATGAATATTATATCCGCCTACTAGATGCACTTTGGCCATTGAAAGCTTCGGGCTTCATGACTCAAATTGACAGGAAATCAACACAGACTCGACTAGAAATTAAATTAACTATGTTCACATATATAATATATCAAATAAGTAGGCCTACACCCCATAATATTCATTATGACTACTATACATACATGCTATATGGACAACTGTATGAGCAAAAAAGAGTTTATAACCAAATGCTGCCAACTTGGGATACTATTAAATCAGTTATTTGCAATATTCATGTACTTACAAAGCTTGCATTAGATCTACAGATATTATTGTTGTTCCGGCTGAGAGCTTCTACCCTGACTAAGGATAATGTTGTTATTTCAGCGTCACACACCACTTCACACTCAATTCACTTCTTATATAATGGCGGTTTGACGATTGTAATCGGGGTTTAAGTCAGATACAAGGCAAGGCCCGAACGATTTAAATCTTTGTCAAGAAAAAAAATATTAATAATACAATATATGGAAAATATTGAGTTAGGGGTTTAGCTGCTTTAATTTATAAGCTATACATTATCATTAATAACTGTTGTAGGGGCTGGTTAGCTGAATTGTTAGCGCGTGCGCGTTGTATCAGAAGGCCTGTCATCGAGTCAATTAGCGTGGTTTCGATTCCTCGATATGTCCAACCTCACGGATTTCTTTGGGTCCTCCAGTTTCCACCCACTGCGAAAGAGCCCTACGAATAAGAGAATTATTGAAATAAAATCGAACCATATTTTAATCTCGAAATGACGCTGTTTGTGTCGAGTTGGCGTTAAACCACCACCTTTCTCTCCCTCTCTTTCTCTGTAGTTTTAATAAAGAATTAATTAAGATATCCACTGAAGAACGATAACATTACCTTAGATATGGAGCTGACCGTTCTTGCTTTAATAGATTAAAAATAGATAGTGAAAGTTTCAGTCAAATTACTGAGTGTTTGTAGTTTTGACAAACCGTAGCGTCGATAGTCTCGGTTGTCAAATACCATCGCTGCGATTATAACCAAACGTTAACGTTAAATTATGAAATGGTGCGGGTGTTCTAACCCATTTTATATCCCAGCATACCCAAGACCAAGAGTGTCGATAAGATGTATGTAGTTAAAGCGAAATCGAGCCTTCTATTGAAGATGAGCTTAATCGGAGTGGGGCCCTGGTCTGACTAGAATCGCGGGGCTCCTAACGCGATGAAAAGATTATTTCACATCCATTCGAATGGCACGCATGTCAATGGCTATGAGAATGGGCACATTATATTTATTAGAGCTATGGGAACAATTTGGAATCTCAAGTATAAGTATAGGATATTATAATACAGGGTTAGGGTGCAAAATTTCTATTAAATTTAGTTGAAAGCCACAGTTTAGGAGATGAAATCGAATATGTGTGGAAATGTATCAATTTCCCCTTTAAAGGGACAATAACACTTTTGCTGGCTTGACAGGTCCAGAAAAAAAGAATTAGCCTTATTCTAACTACTAGATGTTTAAGTGTCCTACCTGTTGTGTAAATTATCCATTACAACCTAACTTACTTGTCCAGAGGGTTCGAAAATATGTTTAAATCCAAGTTGCATTTGAAAGTGCTTACGTAAGGCTTTTCAAACCATGTTACGGCATGTAGTTGAATTTTTCCAATTTTTAAAATTAGGTGTGTTAAGATGAAATTTGTATCATTTTTTAATTGAAATATTGTAAAATAGTACAAATTGTTGAGCAGAATAAAGATTGGAACATATATTATTCAGTTACAACAAGAGTGGTATTGGGGCTTCAAAGGAGGCAAGTCTGCAGCTCAATATCATCCACAGTCTTTGACATTGGAAGCACGACTCATTTGTCAGTTTAAGTCAACATTGATTATGGTATCCTATATTTAAGACACAATGCAAACTTCAAAAATTGGCACACGAATCGCGTGCCAGAATGCTTATGAGTGCCATTTGTAATGAATTGACTCGATGAACAAGGCTAAACATATCTCACATTAGAATACTCCCAGACTGGAATAATAACCAGACCCCAAAGCTGCTATTAAAAATGGACCCATTGCGTTTTTCGCCGAACGTAACTGATTAGATATTACAGTAAAATAGAAACGATTGAATGCAAATCAGTTTATATACATTCATATTACATTATTATATGTGTTGCGACCTATATATATTATGTTCATTTCTAGGTGCTCAAAAATAGCGATTTAGCTCCTATAAGTTGCCCCGTTACTGGGCGTTATTTATAGTATAGAGCGAATCTAAACTATTATAACCTAATTGACACGACCACCAAATTCTTGAAATCCACCGAACCGTTGTACGTTTACTGTGACGGTCACCAGATGTTAACAAAAGCAAGAGATGGAAAATAAAAACTACCGTGGGATATTTATGATGAATTTTGTTGAAGTACTACAATCATTTCCAGGGCCGTACTAAATTCGCTCCTTTGGCAATAGGGGGGTTGGGATGGCCTAGTGGTCTAGAGTGCCGCGCTTCGACCTCTAGCTTGCCGGCCACTCTCTGAAATGATACATCGTGGTCGAGTCAGAGTCGAAGATTTTTAATAAGATTCGACAGTGAATTTTATTTATTTAATAGCTAAGTCTGATGTTGATCTTAGTAGATAGCTGCCATCATGCTGTAATAGAACTAAGCTCATATCAGCCCAGCTACTCATACGAACGCGGTGCGAAAATCTGTCAGAACTCTAAAAGGGAAAAAAGTCCTCTCACCAAAAGTCTCTATTGTTTGTGAGATAACGCATTACAAAGAGAGAGAGAGAGAGAGAGACATAGAGAGAGAGAAAGAGAGAGGGAGAGAGAAAGAGAGAGAGAGAGAGAGAGGGAGAAATGGGGTTTAACATCCACTTGAAACAAACTAGATGATTTCAGGACTGAAACATTGTTTAATTTTATTTCAATAATTCGCTTGCGTGTAGGGGTCTTTAACAGTGGGGGGAAACCGGGGGACCCGGAGAAAACCCACGAGGCTTGACAGGCGACCCCGATCCTTGTCACGTGCAGCTGGAAACTCGAAACCATGCCAGTTGACTCAATGATAGGCTATACAATGCAACGTACACGTGCAAACCATTCCACTATCACCCCCTCCCCCCATTACAAAAGACACTCTATGGCGAACACATGATAGGATTTTGAAAAGTGTTCCATATTTGATACAGTTTTACAGCATTAACTCCATGAGATAATATTACTGGTCCATTTGCTAATTCACAAGTTTTTGGTGTTTTCCATTTATAATATTCGGATTCTTCTAACTTGACATGTCTTGCATCAACCGACTTGGCTACTATTCCAGTTATAAAAACGTCTTCAATACGCAAGTATCTCAAACGATTGGCCACAGTCAGAAATTTTGCAGCTAATGTTGAAGGCATTGCGTACATAATCCCTTTACAGTGAGGTGGGTAAAGTGGAAGCGGATAATCCTTTTTATCCACTTTGTGTTTTAATGTGCGATACACGCCCTCGGAGAAAGAATACACCCCTAAAATAGAATTGTTCATCGATGCTGACTCGAGTTTTTTCACTAACTTGGGTAGAACAATAAATGCATCCTCGTCCGTTTTCATCACAAACTTTGTTTTGGGACAATGCATTGCCATCCACTTAAATCCCATCAATACCTTTAAGGTAAGGTTATTATAATTATCCACAAAATTTGCTTGTACGATATCTTGATGAACTTCGTTTTCTTTGCGTATCATGGCGTTAAGAATTTTATGATCATGTACACCAAATAAGAACACAATTTTGATGATAGTCGTGGTCGTGGAACCAGGCCAATTGTTGCCCTTGGCAACACTACCCCACGTTCGACGAATGGCTTCCCTCTGTGCTGTTTGGTCGTGGACAGAAAGAATAAAAATCACTATATACGGGTCTTGATCCTTACAAATGTGTGATCCATCCAAATAGAAACTATAGTTAAGAGAAAATGTTGTATTTTGTCCAGGAACGAAGAATTCTTCGTATGGTTTCAGGGATGGATTGCCATAGAACGGTTTATATGTTGACAATGCGTATGTGTATTCGGTAGATGCGACTGGAATCTCTGGAATCCTTGTCTTGTGATACGTCATCAATAGAAGGGTGAATACAATGCCAACTAGACATAGTACCAACGCACGTGGATGGAACCTCATCTTAATTTATCCTGCATATAAAAATAAATTATAAATAAAATACATAATTACAGAGAAAGTTATTTAACTTTAGTCCACATCTTATATTTTAACAGGTCGAATATGGGAGCCTACGCCGACCATCCGCTTATCAGTCCGTCTTGTAACACTATCTCTATACATTCTTTGTGACACCGTTTATCGCCTAGGCACAGGTATAGTGTATATTGTTACTGTTCTCATATCCCAGGCAGTTTTTAAAATACGTTGCGCATAGCTGAATCCACCCAACAGCTATGATATTACTAATATTATAAGCGCAAGTATAAATAAATCATAATAAAATTGTCTTCCTGTCTGTCGGACGCTTCACGCTTAGGTCTGTCCCTGAGTCAAGTCAATTATTGAAATAGAATTGAACCGTATCCTAGTCTCGAAATGACCTAGTTGGTTTCCAGTGGACGTTAACTAAACTATTGACAAGAGGGAACCACGCCGGGAATATTCCGATGAACATTCTCGACCAACACAGAGATCGAAATCGGGAATTCCATGCTCGTGAGCCAATTCTTACTTACTGAAATACCCCGGCTTCCCCCGAAAGATTGAATCAAAATGATTGTAAATGTACAGATAGCAGTAAGCAATTATATTCAAATTATATCCCAAATACTAACTCCGAAATTTGTTAATTACAGCCCAAAATGGCGTCTTTCGAGAATATTAATAACACACTTAGCAACTATATTATATATTAAAATAGATAATAAAATGTTTTAAAATCCTACCGTTCAACTTTTTGAATCAGGAAGTTTACACTAGATAAGAGAACCCGTGATACGTATCAATCTTGACACATCTAGTAGTTAGATTAAGGCTATTTTTTCTGGACCTGTCAAGCCAGCAAGAGTACTTGTGTCCCTTGAATGGATGTATGTTTATGTATATATATCATAGTATGAAATTAGAAACCGTCACGCACCACCAAAAGACAACGTCGCCTCAAACACAGTCCCCAAAAAATTAAAAGCTCAGTTGTGTACACTGTTAAAATAATTTTGTAAAAAAAACAGAAAAATTCTGGCAGCAGTTATTTATCTCAAATCACAGATATTTCTGTGATATTATGTCAACTTTCTTCCACAACTCTGACTTATACTATCCCATCTTTATATCATTTACGGTTATATTGAAATGCCCAGTTAGTAGTACCACTGGTGAGTGGGTCGTGGGGTGGCAGGCTGCTTGAATGTAATGTCAGCTCTTACAAAACAGGCACAGGTTTATCGGCAGTGAATTTAATTAGTGCAATAAAAATATTTGACCTGTTCTTGACTGGGATGTTACTGTTCAACATTATTAGATTCAAGCGCTTGATCTGAAGGTCCTTTGATTGCTTACTATTATCTGTAGTGTCCGAGTTTTTCCCCTCGTATTCGTCCATTTGCTTGTGACGGGATCTTATTTTTATAAAGGATATTTATACAAGAGAAATCACCTCGACACAAACTAGGTCATTTCGGGACTTGCACATGGTTCAATTTATGCTAAATAATTCTCTTCCGCGTAGGGGTCTTTAGCAGTGGCAGGAAACCAGAGCACCTGGTTGACGTAAGAGGGTGCCATAGAAACACTTACACTAAGCATGGAAATGCCCCGCCGAATAGGTGACGTATCTTTACGTTTTATATAAATAGAGAGCGCGATTAAATTTGATATTTCCCACAGCCTCCACAGGTTAGAGAGAGTCCGGTATACAAGGATCATTTGGTATTCTCAGAGGCACACCCCAATAGCCTCTAGCAGCAATAGATCATATGGGCTTCTTTGGACATATCTTTAGCCGCAGTGGCTTAGAGGCCGGGATAGAGACCATTATAATATCCTTAGAAAGACAAGTGCAACACAAAACACTTTAAGGGATGAGTAATTTAATAAAACCAAGTACGAACAATCCGAACCATTATACATAATTCGAAGTCCTATAAAAACGGTATTGGCAAATGAATTTTTTAAATGAAATTTGTATCATCAATTGATTGGAATATTGTAAAATATTGTGTTCCAGAGTTAATTATTCATTGAGTAAACATGGAAGTCTTACCAAGACAGGGGATTGTATCACAGTCCGTTTTCTGGAGATCGATGATCAGGCTAGTGACACAACAACCGGCTGTGGCAGTGGCTATTTGCTACATGTGGTAAGCAAGAATGTCAAAACAGCCTTGCGGCTACATACCGCAATTATCCACTGATTTCAATGAAACTTACAGATTATGATAACATTAATAATATCACTGGGTAGCCACAATTTTGGCCAATTCCGGTTAGCGGTTTCCGAGAACTCAGGTTACCACACATTTCATGTGGCACGGTCACAAACAACAATTATCCACCGATTTCAATGAAACTTACAGATTATAATAACATGAATAATATCTCAAACTAGCCAAAATTTCGGCCACTTCCGGTTAGCGATATCCGAGATATCAGGTTACCACACATTTCATGTGGCACGGCTACAGACCACAATTACTAACCAAGTCCAATGAAACTTTCAGATTATAATTACATTAACAATATCTCAAACTAGCCAAAATTTCGGCCACTTCCGGTAAGCGGTTTCGGAGATATCAGGTTACCACACATATCATGTGGCACGGCTACAAACCACAATTATCAACTAATTTCAGTGAAACTGACAGATTATAATTACAATAATAATATCTCAAACTAGCCAAAATTTCGGCCACTTCCGGTTAGCGATATCGGAGATATCAGGTTACCACATATTTCATGTGGCACGGCTACAGGCCACAATTATCAACCGATTTCAATGACACTTGCAGATTATAATAACATTAATAATATCTCAAACTAGCCAAAATTTCGGCAACCTCTCGTTAGCGATTTCCGAGATATCAGGTTACCACACATTTCATGTGGCACGGCTACAGACCACAATTACTAACCAAGTCCAATGAAACTTGCAGATTATAATAACATTAATAATATCTCAAACTATTAATGTTTTTATAATCTGTAAATTTCAGTGAAATCAGTAGATAAATGTGGTCTGTAGCCGTGATACATGAAATGTGTGGTAACCTGATATCTCCAAAACCGCTTATCGGAAGTGGCCGAATTTTTGGCAAGTTTGAGTTACTATTGATGTAATTATAATCTGTTACTTTCATTGAAATCGGTGGATAATTGTGGGCTGTAGCCGTGCAACATAAAATGTGTAGTAACCTGATATCTCAAAAACCGCTAACCGGAAGTGGCCGAAACTGTGGCTAGTTTGAGATATTATTCATGTTATTATAATCTGTAAGTTTCATTGAAATCGGTGGATAATTGTGGCCACATGAAATGTGTAGTAACCTGATATCTCAGAAACCGCTAACCGGAAGTGGCTGAATTTGTGACTAGTTTGATATACTATTAATGTGATTATAATCTGTAAGTTTCATTGAAATCGGTTGATAATTGGGGTCTGTAGCCGTGCCACGTGAAATGTGTGGTAACCTGATATCTCAGAAACCGCTAACCTGATATCTCAGAAATCGCTAACCGGAAGTGGCCGAAATTTTGCCTACTCTGAGATATTATTAAAGTTATCGTGATCTGTAAGTTTCATTGATATCGGTTGATAATTGCGGTACGGAGACTTGTCACATGTGGCAAAAAGTCTCCGGATTGTCTTACCACATGTGGCAAATAGCCCCAGCCACAGGCTGTACCAGATTTGTCGGCGGTTATTTGTACATATCATACATTTTACGTAAACTGCAGTGACGGCAGTTGGACTAAAATTGTATGGGAAAAGACAGATATTATCTTATCTAAAGAAATATGGTGCACACGTCTTCTCAAAGACAGAGATAACTTGGCGCAGAATAAACTTTTAAATATATTATTCATTTTTGAAATAACTAGTTTTTAACTATTATAGAAATATCGACTACCATTTTTTATCTGAAGCTTACATAATCTATATTTAGGAAAACTAATTCCCTAGTTACTTAGATTTTTCCCCATTTATAAATATCCTCGTGCGCATAGCTCAAAACACGTACGTTGAAATATTTGTTTTTCACCCTTCATCAGTGGTCTAAAAAGGAGGGCCTGGCACAGGGGACAACGTATAGGACGAAACCGAAGTACATATTGACGTGCATTTTGAAGAACCACTGTCAGTTAGAATTCAAAAAAAGAGTTGACCTGGCAAACTTTCCCTTCATAGCACACTATATGCGTATGAACGTCTTCATCGGCCCAATCGGAGCAAAAAATAGGACGTTAAACCCCATTTCATTTCTTCTTCTTTTTTTTTTATCATAAACAAGATTTTGTTTACCCGTATATAAGCCAAATACACAATTTTTAAAAAACAACATGAAAATCAATCCGGTGGTCTCTAAAAATAATAAAAATGTGTGTAGGCTTACTGTTTACACAGACGGTTGATAGAATCCTCTCCCTTTATTCAATGAAGAATATGACTAAACATTGTTTAAACATTGACACCATATTGTCTTGAGGAAACTGAAAGGTTAATGATATACCAAAGAAACGCCTAGAGTACGTCTTTACCTAGGCAACATATTAAGACAAGGTATTACATTATTTTCTTTCAGTGAGAAGAATATTTTTACTCCGGTTATACCAGACATCGTCTTATTGTTTTTTGTTTACTTTCAAGAAGATAAACAGCTTTACAGAGGTCAGATCAGGAATTTTATTAGTTCTCCGGAATGCATGCGTTTAATTTAAAAGGAGAGAGAGAGAGAGGAATGGGGTTTAACGTCCACTCTCCACAAACTAGTTCATTTCGGGACTAACGTATGGTTTAATTTTATTTCAATAATTCGCTTGCGCGTGGGGGACTTTAGCAGTGGGGGTCTTTAGCAGTGGGGGAAAATCCGGAGGACCCGAAGAAAACCCACGAGGTCGGACAGGCGACCCTACTCCTTGTCACGTACAACCGGGGTTTCGAAACCACACCAGTTGACTCAATGACAGACTTTATGATACAGCACGCGCACGCTAACCATTCACCCCCCCCCCCCAATACTGTAATACTCCTAATCGCGTCAATTGCCCCTAAGTACCACTACGTTTTCCAGTCAACAAACTCGGTCGATGGTTGGGCTAAAATTTGGGATTTGTTTGTTTGACTGAAATAAAAAACGCACTAACTCAAATATGATTACATCGTTTTTGTCTATTTTGGTTTTTTTCACCCAAGTTCAAATCTGACAGTTGAAATCAAAACTTTATTGAGATGTTACTTCAATAGCAAACCCCTAAACATCCTGTTAACCTCTCATTGGCGTGCACGTAAAAGATCCCTTGACAGTTAGCACTCGATATATTAGACTTTTAGAGTAGGTCGTAGTGCCGCTGTCCGGGCAAAATTCCCACATATCACACTGTATTTATGGCGCATGTATACCCGTCTGGCGTCTTCATTAAACAGTAGGACGTTTAACCCCATTTCATTTCATTTTTTTCTGGGGGGGGGGCGAAAATATAAGTAGGCTTATCTTAGTCCAATGCCATCAATGCTTCATATTGAGCGACTTGTTTATTCGACTTGATTATTCGACTGGATTATTTGACTGGTTTATTCGACTTGATTATTCGACTGGATTATTCGACTGATGTTATCGACTGGACGAGACGATTTATGAAAATGTAAATACCTTATACCCACAGGCGACACGCCACCGCTCCCCCGGCCCCCGGCCTCCAACCCACCCGCATCGCATCATATACATGGGATTCATAATGTGGACGTATGTATAGCCGTCGCCCCTCTCTCTGTTTGTTATTGTTTGTATTTAGGCCTAATATGTGTGTGTGTGTGTGGTGTCTGTGTGTCGCCTACCCTACAGGCCACAATTCTTACTTGATCATCTTGAAACTTTACAAACGTATTCCTTATATTACCCCAAGGATGACCCCTATTGTTTTTGGTGCATGTCCGACCCCCAGGGGCAGAGCCACGCTCATAATTCATCCAATATTATTAAAATCTAATCTATTTTTAGTAAGTGATTTCAATCACGTCCGCGCTATATTAATAGAATTTGCAAATTAGTAATAGTATGCTCATATCATATAATATAGGGACTCTTATTTTTTTCGAGGTAGACAAGGACAGATGTCTAGTCATTTGGATAAGACGAAAACCGAATTATCATGTACACAGTGGCGTGCACGTAAAAGATCCCTTGACAGTTAGAACTCGATGAGAGTGGTCCGTAGTGCCGCTGTCCGGGAAAATATTAATATTATGGCACATATTATGGCACACTGTATACTGTAATTATAGCGTATTCCCGTCTTCGTTAGCCCAGTTCGGAGCAGGCCCGTAGCCAGGGGGTGGCACGGGGGTTAACTGCCCTCCCAATACTGAGTCTTGCCCCCCCAATATCACAAGAAAATTGGCCTTTACCGCAAAATTCATGCAGATGCCCATGCTAGTTGGCCCTCCCGAAAACATCTTTGCCCCCCCAAAAACAACTTCCTGGCTACGGGCCTGGTTCGGAGCAAAACAGTAGGATGTTAAATCCCATTTCATTTCATTTTTTTCTGACGTTGGGGGGTGGGGGGGCGAAAATATAAGTAGGCTTATCTTAGTCCAATGCCATCAATGCTTCATATATTGAGCGACTTGTTTATTCGACTGGATTATTCGACTGGATTATTCGACTTGATTATTCGACTGGTTTATTCGACTTGTTTATTCGACTGGATTATTTGACTGGTGTTATTGACTAAATTATTTGACTGATTTTATCGACTGGACGAGGTCACATGAAACGTCAAATACCTCATCCCCACAGGCCCCACCCTCCCATCCGCCCCGCCCCACCCACCCGCATCGCATCATACATGTGATTCATAATGTGGACGTATATTGCCGTCGCCCCTGGCCCTGTCTGTGTTGGTCACCGTGTGTGTATGTAATGTATTATGTGTGTGTGTGGTGTCTGCGTATCGCCTACAGGCCACAATTCTTACGTGATCATCTTGAAACTTTACATACGTATTCCTTATTATACCCCAAGGATGGTCCCTATTGTTTTTGGTACATGCCCGACCCCCAGGGGCAGAGTCACGCTCATAACACGCTCATAATTCATCCAATATTAAAATCTAATCTATTTTTAGCAACAACTTTCACTCACGTCCGCGCTATGCGATTTGCAGTGACTACTTTTGCCCGTAAAATCTATCGTAAAACTAGTTGGGAGGGCTCCAGGGAGGGCCCCAGCCGTACCCCATGCCCCCGGCACCTTCAGCTATGGCTCCGAGCACAGGGGCCGCGGAGCCGGGGGGCGAAAATTTTTAATAGTGGGAAAAAATTGTCGCCAAAAGCTCAAAAAAGCGAAAAAAGGTTAAGGGGGGGGGGGGTATAGTCAGTAGCCCCCCCCCCTCCCGAAATCGGGCCCGCTCCGCGGCCCCTGTACGAACATGATTTGTGTTACTATATTATCTTAGTCCACTGCCGCCGCTGTATTTAATAGTGGAAAAAATTGTCGCCAAGTGCTCAAAAAAGCGAAAAAAGGTTAGGGGGGGGGGGTATGGTCAGTAGCCCCCCCCCCCCCCGCCGAAATCGGGCCCGCTCCGAGGACCATGTACGAGCGTGATTTGTGTTACTATATTATCTTAGTCCACTGCCGCCGCTGTTTAATATTGAGCGACTTGTTTATTCGACTGGATTATTCGACTTGATTATTCGACTGGATTATTCGACTTGTTTATTCGACTGGTTTATTCGACTGGATTATTTGACTGATGTTATTGACTAAATTAATTGACTGATTTTATCGACTGGACGAGGCTTGTTTATTCGACTTGATTATTCGACTGGGTTATTCGACTTGATTATTCGACTTGTTTATTCGACTTGATTATTCGACTGGTTTATTCGACTGGATTATTTGACTGATGTTATTGACTAAATTAATTGACTGATTTTATCGACTGGACGAGGCCACACGACCCCTCCCTACCCATCCACCCCACCCGACCCCACCCCCACCCCATTGCATCTCTTTTCTACGTTCATTCTATATAGGCTTATAGGGACTCTTCTTTTCGAGGTGTAGCCCAGGGGGGGGGGGGTGTGTATTAGTTTCTATTTAATAATAATAATAATAATGACTTTATTTGAGAAGGGATGAAGATTAGGCTATAATAGCCTTTCTATCATCCTGCCCTTCATAGAATATTCATAGAATATATATATTACAAAAGATATAGACTGATGCATTAAAAAACACACCACAATAATTTACAAAAAAGGAAATATATATACAAATCAAATAAAAAGATTAATTTAAGTAAATAGTAATATCATGCATCATTCAACAAATCAACAATATAATAATAATAAATAAATTCTTTATTTTCTTAAGGGTGAAAAATTAGCGGTTTACAATTTTACCCCTCCCCTTCCCTCCCGAGCCCTTGGCTCCTTCAGTTATGGCTTAACTATCGCCTAAATACCGTACTTATCAAACTAATATTGCCCGTAAAATCGATCTTGAAACTAGTTGGGAAGGCCCCCGGCCCCTACCCCATGCCCCCGGCACCTTCAGCTATGGCTACGAGCATGATTTGTTACTCATATAATATTATCTTAGTCCACTCCAACCGCTGCTTTTTATATTGAGCGACTTGTTTATTCGACTTGATTATTCGACTGGTTTATTCCACTTGATTATTCGACTGGTTTATTCGACTTGTTTATTCGACTGGATTATTTGACTGGTGTTATTGACTAAATTATTTGACTGATTTTATCGACTGGACGAGGTCACATGAAATGTCAAATACCTCATCCCCACAGGCCACACCCTCCCATCCGCCCCGCCCCACCCCACCCGCATCGCATCATACATGTGATTCATAATGTGGACGTATATTGCTATCGCCCCTGGCCCTGTCTGTGTTGGTCACCGTGTGTGTATGTAATGTATTATGTGTGTGTGTGGTGTCTGCGTATCGCCTACAGGCCACAATTCTTACGTGATCATCTTGAAACTTTACATACGTATTCCTTATTATACCCCAAGGATGGTCCCTATTGTTTTTGGTACATGCCCGACCCCCAGGGGCAGAGTCACGCTCATAACTCATCCAATATTAAAATCTAATCTATTTTTAGCAACAGCTTTCACTCACGTCCGCGCTATGCGATTTGCAGTGACTACTTTTGCCCGTAAAATCTATCGTGAAACTAGTTGGGAGGGCCCCAGCCCCTACCCCATGCCCCCGGCACCTTCAGCTATGGCTACGAGCATGATTTGTTACTATATTATCTTAGTCCAGAGTGTCGCCGCTGTTTAATATTGAGCGACTTGTTTATTCGACTTGATTATTCGGCTGGTTTATTCGACTTGATTATTCGACTGGTTTATTCGACTTGATTATTCGACTGATTTATTCGACTTGATTATTCGACTGGTTTTTTCGACTGGATTATTCGACTGATTTTATTGACTAAATTAATTGACTGATTTTATCGACTGGATGAAGCCACATATGGAAACGTCAAATACCTCATCCCCACACGCCCCCTCCCACCCCACCCCCATCTCATCTCTTTTCTACGTTCATACCATATATAGGGATTCTTCTTTTCGAGGTGGGGGATCACGGAGGCTAAGTGGATAAGGCGCTGGTTCGCTAGCCTGGAGGTCGAGTGTTCGATCCCTGCATTGGCCGAGAAAGTTCATCTCGATTTTCCGACGTGATTTCCACTTGTCAGTGATGCAGAAGGAGGGTCTGACAAGGACAGCTGCCTAGTCGTTCGGATGGGACGAAAAACCGAGGTCCCGTGTACACATTGGAGTGCACGTAAAAGATCCCTTGGCAGTTGGAATTCGATATAAGAGTAGGCCGTAGCGCCGCTGCCTGGGCAAAATTTTCCTCATAGCACACTGTATGGCGTATGCCCGTCTTCAATTAGCTCAGGTTAAGTGCATAACAGTAGGACGTTAAACCCCATTTCATTCATTCATTCTTTTCGAGGTGTAGGCCGGGGGGGGGGGGGGGGTTATTAGTTTGTACTTAAGTACATGTATCACTTAAGACTGGTGAAGACCTCCCCGACCCCCCCCCCCAAAGAACCCTTGGCTCCTTTAGTTATGGCTTAACTATCGCCTGAATACCGTACTTATCAAACTAATTTTGCCCGTAAAATCGATCTTGAAACTAGTTGGGAAGGCCCCCGGCCACTACCATGTCCCCGGCACCTTCAGCTATGGCTACGAGCATGATTTGTTACTATATTATCTTAGTCAACTGCCGCCGCTGCTTAACATTGAGCGACTTGTTTATTCGACTTGATTATTCGACTTGATTATTCGACTGGTTTATTCGACTTGATTATTCGACTGGATTATTCGACTTGTTTATTCGACTTGATTATTCGACTGGTTTATTCGACTGGATTATTTGACTGATGTTATAAACTAAATTAATTGACTGATTTTATCGATTGGACGAGGCCACATGAAAATGGCAAATACCTCATTCCAACACGCCCCCTCCCACCCCACCCTCATCGCATCCCACGTCCAACCATATATAGGGACTCTATTCTTTCGAGGTGTAGGGGGGAGGGGGGTATTAGTTTCTACTTAAGTACATGTATCACTTAAGACTGGCGAAGCCCCCCCCCCCCCCAAAGAGCCCTTGGCTCCTTCAGTAATGGCTTAACTATCGCCTGAATACCGTACTTTTCAAACTACTGTTGTCCGTAAAATCGACCGTGAAACTAGTTGGGAAGGCCCCAGCCCCATGCCCCATGTTTTTAGTGCTTGCCCGACGCCCAGGGGCAGAGCCACGCTCATAATTTATTCAATATTAATATATAATCTATTTTTAGCAATAGCTATATATAGTACTACGCCTAATTGACAGGTTATTTCAGCCACGTCCGCGCGTATTTTGATTTGCAAAGACTACTTTTGCCCGTAAACTCGACCGTAAAACTAGTTGGGAAGGCCCCCGGCCCCTACCCCATGCCCCAGGCCCCTATTCCATGCCCCGGCTCCTTCAGCTATGGCTACGAGCATGATTTGTTACTATATTATCTTAGTCAACTACCGCCGCTGCTTAACATTGAGCGACTTGTTTATTCGACTTGATTATTCGACTGGTTTATTCGACTGGATTATTTGACTGATGTTATAGACTAAATTAATTGGCTGATTTTATCGACTGGACGAGGCCACATGAAAATGGCAAATACCTCATTCCCACACGCCCCCTCCCACCCCACCCTCATCGCATTCCTTTACTACGTCCATGCCATATATAGGGACTCTATTTTTTCGAGGTGTAGGGGGGGGGGGGGGTATTAGTTTCTACTTAAGTACATGTATCACTTAAGACTGGTGAAGACCTCCCCCCCCCCTCAAAAGCCCTTGGCTCCTTCAGTAATGGATTAACTATCGCTTAAATACCGTACTTTCCAAACTACTTTTGTCCGTAAAATCGACCGTGAAACTAGTTGGGAAGGCCCCTACCCCATGCCCCATGTCTTTGGTGCTTTCCCGACCCCCCCCCCCCAGGGGCAGAGCCACGCTCATAATTCATTCAATATTAATATATAATCTATTTTTAGCAATAGCTATATATAGTACTACGCCTTATTGACAGGTGATTTCAGCCACGCCCGCGCGTTATGTGATTTGCAATGACTACTTTTGCCCGTAAACTCGACCGTAAAACTAGTTGGGAAGGTCCCCGGCCCCTACCCCATGCCCTGGCTCCTATTCCATGCCCCGGCTCCTTCAGCTATGGCTACGAGCATGATTTATTACTATATTATCTTAGTCAACTGCCGCCGCTGCTTAACATTGAGCGACTTGTTTATTCGACTTGATTATTCGACTGGTTTATTCGACTGGATTATTCGACTTGTTTATTCGACTTGATTATTCGACTTGATTATTCGACTGGTTTATTCGACTGGATTATTTGACTGATGTTATAGACTAAATTAATTGGCTGATTTTATCGACTGGACGAGGCCACATGAAAATGGCAAATCCCTCATTCCCACACGCCCCCTCCCACCCCACCCTCATCGCATTCCTTTACTACGTCCATACCATATATAGGGACTCTATACGTTCGAGGTGTAGGGAGGGGGGTATTAGTTTCTACTTAAGTACATGTATCACTTAAGACTGGTGAAGACCCCCCCCCCCCCCCAAGAGCCCTTGGCTCCTTCAGTAATGGCTTAACTATCGCCTGAATACCGTACTTTTCAAACTACTTTTGTCCGTAAAATCGACCGTGAAACTAGTTGGGGAGGCCCCTACCCCCGGCCCCTACTCCATGCCCCCGGCTCCTTCAGCTATGGCTACGAGCCTAGTTGGGTAGGCCCCCGGCCCCTTCTTAATACCCCGTCCCCTACTCCATGACCCCGGCTGGCACCTTCAGCTATGGCTACGAGCATGATTTGTTACTATAGTATCTTAGTCCATTGCCGCCGCTGCTTAACATTGAGCGACTTGATTATTCGACTGGGTTATTCGACTTGTTTATTCGACTTGATTATTCGACTTGTTTATTCGACTTGATTATTCGACTGGTTTATTTGACTGGATTATTCGACTGAACTATTTGACTGATGTTATAGACTGAATTAATTGACTGATTTTATCAACTGGACGAGGCGACATGGAAATGTCAAATACCCCAGTCGATAAAACCAGTCAAATAATCGAGTCGAGTAAACAAGTCGCTCAATATACAAAAACAATAATAAAGGGTATTGGAATTAGTGCGTTTTTTCTTTAACTTTTAATGATTACATACGATTCCAAAATTTTAATAAGCCATCGACCGGTTTATTCGACTGACTATTCGCTTTGGACTTAGGGTCGACTCAATCGCGTCGTATCTGAAAATAGAACCCAATCTGTTATGGTCAACAAAGTCAAATGATGCCACATGATCTTGTGGGGTGCCACGGGGATCAGTGCTTGGTCATGTATTATATGTACTATACACTACATCCATTGGTTTAATTACTGACCAACATTGTATCCGGTATTACCCCGACGCCGATGAAAAACAGCTAATAATTGATGAATTCTTAAAACGCACAACAGTATATTTACAGCCCATTGAGTTTTGGGTGACATGCAACAGTCTAAAATTTAGAGATGTAAATACTGAAGCTATGTACAGGGGCGGACTGGACCTCCGAAGGGGGCCCTGTGCAGGGTAACTGAAGGGGCCTTTTAGACTCTAACAAACGCGGAGGGCGAATCCCGACGTACCGAGCGCTGAAGGCGCGATTTTTTTAGGGGTTGTGTGGGGGGTTCCCCCCCCCCCCGATTTTTTTCGAAATTAGCCAGCCGGAAACCCGTTTTCCGAGCATCTGGGCATCTATTTTGGAAAAAGTAAGACTCCATTTGGCGAATAGTATCGTTTCCAAGCATCTGGGGATCATCTTTTGATAAGTAAATATGCCGAATTTCAAAAACAAATACTTAAAAAAATAAAATTACTTTATAAATTAATAAAATTACTTAAAAGTAATACTGTCGGCCAGTGATAATAAACAAGACTTCGGCATAATCAACTTATGATGAATTATGGATAAAAGACTATTTATATTAAACTGGTAAACGTACAAATTACTAAATTAGTAGTTTAAACTTACAAGTATTACATGACATAAGACTGAATACTACTGCAACTGAATTCCATGTCCGAAAAATACCGCTATTTCAGCTGAAAGGTGCTGCCCCGGTCACGCACGAGGTCCCACCCACACTAAATATGTCATCAGTAACAGTATAATATGTATTTGTGTGTCGTTATACTAACGCGTTACGACTGTAACAGGTCAAACTCACTGTATTACTAATCATTATAAGTAAATCACTATTTTTACTGAATTTTGATGTAATTTTGAGCTTTTAGGCCAAAATTGGGCCCCTCTTGAGGAAAATGAGGCCTCTTGGCCACATGCTGATTACTGACATGTAGAATGGGCCCAGCTTACGTCAAATATGGGGCCCAAGTGGAGGGAAATTGTAGGGACAAAGCTAGCTGACATGGGGATGGGGGCCCCAAAGTTGAGGCAAATGGGGCTCCAAAGCCTTGTCAGAGAAATCATAGGGGGTGCAACCCCCCTTGACACTCTTTTAAACCCTTTATATTCACTTTTACATTAAAATATTTTTTCATCTTGTTTCGGTTTTTTTGGGGGGAGGTGGGGGCCCGCCTGTGCAAGCCCAGGCGCACAGGCAGGCCAGTCCGCCCCTGGCTATGTAAGTTGGAATGTAATAAACTACGGTAAAATAACAGAAAAGAATGCAACAATGTTGACAGTGTTAATATCGAAGACGGTGGGTGGTATTGAGTTTAAGACTTAGCTCCTTTAAGATAAAATAACGATCTGCCAGTTCTCACTATAATAGTTAAAAACTAGATGATGTAAATAGATCATGCTGAAAATTTCAGTCCAATTGCTTCATTCTAAGCCGAGATAGTCATTGTTACCACTCATTCGGCAAACCTCGACAGATTCCGGTACCCTCCGTAACCTACATCTAGTCAACTGCCGATTTACTTTAACAGGAAAACGCGCCGCTTTTACAAAAATAGTCACAAAATGGCGTCTTTTCTAGATCTAATCTCTATGGGGGCAGCCATTTTTAGTTTGTTGATATAATCTCTATGGGGGCAGCCATTGTTTTATCCGGGTCCTTTAAAATAGTTCCAAAATGGCGGAATTCATCATACAGCCGAGTCTAGATGTAGGGTACCAGAATCTGTCGAGATTTGCCGAGTGTGTTACCACTGCCCCGTTAATTAACAAAGTCTCGATTATTCATTTTTGTGTTTTATCGTTCAACGAACGTTGAACAGCAGATCGGATTCAAATCCAATGAAAATCGGTCACACAAGAGATGTCATTGAGAGATGAATGAGGTCTTTTCATGTTAATAAATGTCTAATTAATAGTTTCTTTAATATTTCAGTCCTAAAGAAAGACCTTTGGTATAGGATGAGTTACCTCTGACATAATGCATGTCTAATAAAACAAAAGTGTGTTATCTAAAAAAAAAACAATGAATATTATTATGTGTCCGAAATTCACCATTTTGTTGTCGTTCGATTTGCAAATAAGCATCTTCTCAGTGGTAAAGTTCTATCGATCCAAGGAATGCCGTCTTTGTTGCTTTTATTTAAGCGAACATTTTGTGTTTCCACTTCATACGATGTGAGACAATAATGGAGATGCCAGAGATAGGTATAATGTTGATGGTGATAGGCTTGTTATCACATGTTGGAACTGCTACTTATGGTAAGTATATTTTTTACGTGATGAATTAGCAATCGCCCTATTAATCTGAGTAACACAGGGGGGGGGGGGGGGATGTCCGAATGGTTAGCGCGTGTGTGTTGTGTCATAAAGCCTGTCAACTGGCGTGGTTTCGAATCCCTGGCTGTAAGTGACAGGGAGAAGGGTCGCCTGTCCAACCTCGTGGGTTTTTCTCCGGGTCCTCCGGTTTCCTCCCACTGCTAAAGACCCCTACGCGCAAGCGAATTATTGAGATAAAATTATGTATTAAATATAGAACACAAGATTATATATTAAATATAGAAAACAAGATTATATATTAAATATAGAAAACAAGATTATATATTAAATATAGAAAACAAGATTATATATTAAATATAGAAAACAAGATTATGTTTTGAATATAGAACACAAGATTATGTATTAAATATAGAACACAAGATTATGTATTAAATATAGAATCTAGTAAAAGTCTTCGATTGTTTTGGAATCTCTTGAAAACTAAGGGAAGTGTTAGTGGTGGAGGGGTCTAACGGGACGTTTTAAATCATAAGCTCTGTCATTAAGTCAAGTGACTTTGACAGTTTGGACGTGACAAGGAGTGGGTTTCTTTGGGTCCTCCACTTTCGCTAGAAAAATTATCAAAATAAATTGTTTTTTTTATGTTAGTTCCTAAATGGCCTAGTTCGCTAGTTTGTGTCACTGGTTTCGATACCCCGGATGTACTTTACAAGAAGAAGATGGCATGTCGAATCTCCCTCTCTCTCATTCTCTCTCTCTCTCTGTCTTTCTCTCTCTATATATATCTCCTATTAAACCGGTTATATCATATAATTAGCAAGTAGACGTTTTTAAAATAAACCAATAATTTTAATCGGCTATAAATTAATTTTTTATTTTGAATTTCAGCTGTGGGTGAGATTGCATCTTTCCAGTATGGTAAGTTGCTATAATTATCCTAGTATTTAATTTCTTTTTTTTATTAAATAATGTTTATGCATTATTTATACGAAAAATATAACAACGGAATTTCACTGCACACAAGCAATTGTGGCTAAACAAGATTTTATTACAAACTGTAAAAATTCTATTAGCTTTAAAGGGTCAATCCCGATAATGTTTTTGAGAATAAAACCTTTTAATTTTGTGTTAAAATCCATTAAGATCCCCTACCTTCTGGCTGAGCAACTAACTCGATATGTGATACGTTTACAAACAACTTAAACCCACAGACCTCATCTTAAAATGAAGTCCGGTGCCCCAAACTGTATTATGCGGTGATTTGATAAAAATAGACTTTTATATGCGGTGATTTGATAAAACCAGACTTTTATTTTATAAAAATAATGTGTCGGTAAAATTTACCTTTTGTTATCAAGTACAGCACATCGGCCATTCACCGTGTAGACCTCTAAAGGAACGAGAATCGATTAAAGGGTCACCCAACGAAATAATTAACCCGAAATCTTAAAGGGGTAACGTGTCCCGATAAGCTGTTTTAACGCTCACGCCCAAACGACTCAATATTTTGAGCTGAAATTTTGAGTCAGAGTATATACACCAGTCTTCTATGTTTTGGCGTTCGTTTAAATTTTATACAGACTCGGACTGTTATTTTTGAGGCTCTGTTCTATGCGGGACAGTCCCTTTAAAGTTTTTTTTTTAAATTTCAGTTAACAACATGTTTCCCTTGGATGGTAAGTTAACATTATGTTGCGTTTTTCATATATTGTTCATTATGTTTGAATTTGGGCTACACTACTGAGTAAAAAATAGGTCATTATAGTAGTGCAATTATTAAGATACATTGGCAGTATACTCACTATAATAGTTAAAAACTAGATAATGTAAAGGTAATTTTCTGAAAAATTTCAGTCAAATTAATTCACTATGAACCGAGATATTAGTTTTGGAAATTTCCGCCTAACCTTGATCATCATTACTAAAGTCATAGTCTCGATTAACCATTTTTTGATTTAATTATCAATTATCAATATCGTAGACTAGCGTTGTCACTGAGAGTTGATTATGGTCTAGATAAGTCAATTAATGTCTAATTAATAATTTAGATAAGATTTTAGGCCCAAAGAAAGAATTGTAATAGGCAGATTTAGCTCTTGCATAATGCCTGTTTAACAGCATAAAAATAAAAAAAACAACGGAAGTCAATTACATTGTATGCTATTAGATGGTTGTTTAATCCAATATTGCGAATTTCTGAAGGATGTATTAAATAAAAAGTGTTTTCAATTCCGTTTAGTATCCACAAAGATGTAATCCATTGTTTATAAATCACGCAACCTTTGAAGCCAAGTCTTTAGCTTTCTGTATTTGTAGAATGGGTTACCTTATTGAAGATTAAAACGGGTTCCACCATAGATGCCATGGAATTGTTAAACGAACGAGGTCTGACTAACATCACTTTATGTAATGATTCGGAAGTATTCCCAATTTCTACAGATTGCTGCATCGGAAGCCAGATAGATGGATGGACTATTAACCCACCGAGACAGGTTAGTCACTTCTCTGGATAAACTTTCAATATTCTACCATTACGATTAAGACTCTCGCAAATTCAGTGCCGGACTGGGCCCACTTGCCCATGGCAAGTGGGCCTAAGCCGAAAAAAAAATGGGCCTAAGTCTCAAAGAAAAAAAAAAGTAAAAAAAAGAAAAAGAAAAGGTAGTAAAAGAGGGGAGGAGAGGAAACAGGAAAAGGAAAGGAAAGAAAAGCAGAAAGATAGATTTCGTTGGAAGAAACAAATTCTACCACCTGGTGAAATTATGCATAAATTCATGAGTTTAACCTCAAGATGGTGACAGCATTATAAACCGACAATCTTTCTTCAGTCACTCCTAGCTCTTGATAAGTCATTAAAACCTGATAAATGGCCAAAAACTGTTGGTTTCACTAGACATCCATTAATATTGTACAGAGAATTGTCATGTGACTTGACGCTGCTATTTTTGTTTGCCATATTATTGGTTAGTACCGAGCAATATTTAATTGAAGGATAGGATAAGGATTCTTTACCCTTGAACAGTGAATATCTATCATACTAATTTTCTGAACAGTGAATATCTATCATACTATCTGTACTGTTGAATATGACAAATTCTGTGAATTCTTGACAATGACAAATTTGATTTCTCTATTCGTATTCGAGGATGCGGATTAAAGTGCTCGCAGGTCACCATATATCTCCATCCGCTGCTCTGGCCTGAGGTGCTTGGGAAATGGGTTTGCGGCCGTCTATTTTTCAAAATTTTCTGCCCCCCCCCCCTCGTGCGCCCGTAGTACACCCCTGTCCGGGCACAATTTCTCTCATAGCACACTGCATGGCGTATGCCCGCCTTCATTAGCTTATTCGGAGCAGAAAAGTAGGATGTTAAATCCCACTTAATTTCATTTCGGTTTTATTTTAAGTATAATAGATAGATCCACTCGATTGATGGTCATATATATAATTAGCTTGATCAAAGTATTATTCTGATATAATATGGAAACTATAATTTCTTGGAATGTTAGAAGTTTTGATATTTTACAATTCATATTTTATTATAATAAATTCCATGCGAGAATTCTCGCACATGACCCGCATGCTTTTGGCATGAAACTTCTTTTTCAATTTAATGAAATTTTACCCATACGCGTAGGTCAGAGAGTGGGTAAGACTCACTATAGCCGAGAGAGTTCCTTGGGATTGTTTAGCTATATAGGTTGATAAGCGTGGGAATAGGGTACAATCTGTTTAGAATTGACCCTTTGGCTATAAAGTATAGCTATCAATAGCTGCACTCGAGTATTTATTTTTGAAACATTATCATTGTTATCTCAAAGTGTTCGTGGGTATACAGTTTGACCTGTCTCATTTATCGAGTCACGATGGCCAAATGAGTAAGACGTTGACTTGCTTACCTGGAGGTCCCGCGTTCGATCCCTGCATTGAAGTGAAATGAAATTAAAAATGGGGTTTAACGTCCTACTGCTCCTAAACTGGGCTAATAAAGACAGGCATACGCCATACAGTGAGCTATGAGGGAATTATTTGCCCGGGCAGCCGCGGTACGGCCTACTCGTATCGAATTCGAACTGTCAAGGGATCCGTCCTGCATCACTGACAAGGGGATACTACGCCGGAATCTCTCGATGAACTTTCTCAGCCAATGCAGGTATCGAACACCCGACCTTCAGGCTAGCGAGCCAGCGTCTTACCAACTAAGCCACCGTGACCCCCCGGACGAAACAACAAGGTCCTGTGTTAAAAATCGATCCCGACGTCGTTCCTCCTTGTAAATGATGCAGCACCGAGGTCTCGCGTAGGCTACACATTAGCCTTAACGTAATATATCCATTGGCGGTTGGAATTCGATATAAGAGTTGGTCGGGGAATATTTTTTTTACCCATAGCACACTGAATAACGTTTTCATTAACCCAGACGCAATAGAATAGTTGGACGTTAAACCAAATTTCATTTCATTTGTTTCATTTATTGTGTTTCCTTCTGACCTTCTGTAGATTTATTTAACCTTGAGAAACAAGAATGGGAAGATTCTTTTTTATGCCGTATTGAATAACAATAGCCCTGGACCAATCACCAGTACCACGTGGTTTGACACATCAACAACAACGTCATCGTCTTACGCTAGTCTGGGGGTTCCGTCCAACATTACAATAACAAGGTAAATATGAAATTGTGTTACTGTGCACGGGGTCGGATTAAGCTAATAAGGCAATGGCTTTAGGCGACAACGTATCGCTTGTCACACTGTCGATGTGTATGCAGATTGTGTTAAATCAGTCGACATCAGGTAAAATATCAAGCGATTTTACCAGATTTCGGCCGTTGCCGTCGCCATTTTGATTAATCACATGGTCAGCGGTGGTATCCCTGAATTATCCGTAGCCGTTATTTCGATTGCCTAAATGATTGTTTCAACATTCCATCGGTTAAATGCAAAATGAATTTTGGAAAGAAATCAGAAAAGGTTAAGTTTCCATGGGCATTGGTCTTAGTCACGGGGGATTCTGCTTATATATCCATACCACCGCCTTTCCGGAATCAACTATGACATCATTTCCGGAAACCAACCCATATCATTAAATTTGTATTATAGACTATTTAATCTGAAATAAATGAGATTTGGGATGTTTTAGTGGGCCTACACAACTTTTTTTTTATGACTTTGAATTTCCAAAGATGTCTCCCATTGTGTTTTGCTTTTGTTTTCAGTAATATCCTAGGGTTATCGGTTCTTACTGGAGGTATTGATAAAACAACTGGGGAGCTAGAATACAACTATAGTATTCATTTCACCACCTTATACGTCAACAACGTGTGGTATAACGTATTAAGTTCCACTGCAGCTACCACGGAAGTAAACGGTATAAGAGAGAGAGAGAGAGAGAGAGAGAGAGAGAGAAAGAAATGGGTTTTAACGTTCACTCAACACAACTAGGTCATTTTGGAACTTACGTATGGTTTTCAATTTTTTTATAACAATAATTCGCTTGCGCGTATGGGTCTTTAGCCGTGGGAGGAAACCGGAGTGCCCGGAGGAAACCCACGAGGTTGAGAAGGCGCCCCTATCTCCATGCCACATACGCTCACACCAGGGCTCGAAACCACAGCCGCAAGCCAGAGGTGACCGACCAACTAGAGGTCGAAGCGTGACACGGTATAAGATATTTTTTAGAACAAAATTTGGGCCTCGGTGGATCGGTCTCGGTGAGAAAGGCGTTTTGTCCCGCGTTCGATTTCTGTGTTGGCCGAGAAAGTTCATTGTGATTTTTCGGCGTGCTTGTCCCTTGTCAGTGGTACAGGACACTGGGTCTAGCAAGTGACAACGTATAGTCGCTCGGATAGTACGTAAAACCTAAGTGCTGTGGACACATTGGTGTGCACCTAAAAAACCGATTGACAGTTGGAATTTAATACGTAAGTAGGCCGTAGCGTCGCTGTCCGAGCAAAACATCCCTCATAGCACAGTTTATGGTGATTACCCGTCTCCATTAGACCAGTTAGAGCAGTGGTAGGTTTCCCAAAATTTTAACTACGATAAAACCAAATCTAGTAATTTGATTGGATAATAGTAGATTGATTTAAGTGCGTAGCCAATCAAACAGGGTCCAGAACAATAGGACGTTAAATCCCATTTAAAGCAACTGTTTCTTATTTGAGAGCATTTTAATTCAATACAACCACGAAGACTGTGCCACTGAATGGATTATCAGACCAAAAATGATTTACAAAGATGTGGTGAACAGAAAATTCAGCAAAATTGATTTGCCATTTGATCCGATTGAATCTAAGTAAGAAGATTATATACCGCTGACATTTTGATTTTGTTTCTAATATTGAAAAATGAATTTAGACTAAATTTTAAGTTTGATGAAGCAGTCGAAAATTGGATATTCTCTGAACAAGATGAGCGACTACAATATGGAGGCATTATCTTTAAAATACGGACCTATATTTCGTTCCGTTTTTTTTTTACTTTCAATGGCCTTTACTAGACAAAACTTTAAATTATAAAAAAAACGAAACGAAAAATGATATGTTTTAGTTAAATTGATATGAAGATATTTTAATTACGCCTTTGTCCGTGTCCATCGGTTAGTAAAATTTCATGTCGGTACAGAAAAGTCGGATGCCGAACCCTATTTACTAGTTTTTATTTCACTTCTCTTCTTTTGGATTTAGTTTTAAAGGGAGGACGACAGGGCAAGGTGTTATGTTTTCCTGATTATAACACAGATATTCCAACAACTTATACAGAATGTAAGAATATGACATATTATGGGGATTGCTTTACTTGCTGCATGAACAGAAACTCGGAATACTTCGCTTTAATTAAAGTAAGATATTCTTTTCTTTTCTGTTCTTCTCTTTGGTCTATTTCCGCCTCTAGTTACCAATCTAATTTCTGGAGGTGTTTGTAAAGTGGTCTGACCCCTGAGCGTTAAATAATGGTTTCGATCGCTTGTTCAACCAATATAAATTCTGGTAGTGGAGAGGTGGTGGTGTTTGTAAAGTGGTCTGAACCCTGAGCGTTAAATAATGGTTTCGATCGCTTGTTCAACCAATATAAATTCTGGTAGTGGAGAGGTGGTGGTGTTTGTAAAGTGGTCTGAACCCTGAGCGTTAGATCATATGGTTTGTTATTGAGTTAGTTGACATGATTTCGATCCGAGGAGTAGGATCCCCGGACCTCGTGGTTTTCCTCTGGTCCTTTAGTTCCTTAACACCACTAAACATCCCTACTAGCGAGCGAATTGTTGAAATTGAACTGCACCATATGTAGTCCCAAATGACTCGATTTTCTATCTTTATCGCGTTCTTTCTTTTGAATTTGGGGTGGTTTCGAATCCCCGGTCGACGTTAAAAGGAGTTGGGTCGCCTGTCAACCCCATGGAGTTTCTCCGGGTAGCCAGGTTCCTCCCCCCACTGCTAAAGACCCCTACGCGTAAGCGAATTATTGAAATAAAATTAACAAGATTAGATCTAATGCCCACGGTCTGATAAACCGGGGCAAGACAGTAGGTTATGTCTTTTTTATCTTTATATATTTTGTTTAAATGGGCCGCGGAGGCACAATTTTGTTTTTAATATATTTTTTGTTTCTAACTGCTGAGTGATAGTATTGAAGAATTCAAACCCATACAACAGTTTGTTTTATGTCATGTTTTCACTAAATACACGTAAATAATCCTCTGGAAGTTTGAATACGTCACACCTTAGTTCGCTAACCGGGGCTCTGTTGGCTTGGAAAGTTTATCGAGTTTCTCCGGCGTGGTTCCACCTTATTAGTGGGTCAGGACAGGGGGCCTGATAAGGGACAACGTATATGATCCGTTAAAGGGACAATAACACTCTTGCTGGCTTGACAGGTCCAGAAAAAAAAATTAGTCTTATTCTAACCACAAGATGTTTAAGTGTCCTACCTGTTGTGTAAATTATCCATTACAACCTATCTTACTTGTCCAGAGGGTTCGAAAATATGTTTAAATCCAAGTTGCATTCGAAAGTGCTTACGTAAGGCTTTTCAAACCATGTTACGGCATGAAGTTGAATTTTTCCAATTTTTAAAATTAGGTGTGTTCGGTGTGTTAAGATGAAATTTGTATCATTTTTAAATTGAAATATTGTAAAATAGTACAAATTGTTGACCAGAATAAAGATTGGAACATATATTATTCAGTTACAACAAGAGTGGTATTGGGGCTTTAAATATTAGCGTGCACATGATAGATCTCTTGCCAGTTGGGATTAGAAATAACTCTGTCTGACCTGAACAGTAGGAAGTCAAATACAATTGCACCACGTGTTTTTGTTTTTCAGTTGTCAATGCTTGAACAATTTACTGAGTTCAAGTTATGTCATTGTCATGAAACCGACAATGATCTAAAGAGTATGACTGACAGCAATACTGATTGTGTAGATTTCACAGATTGTAAAGATACGTCATCTGGTTCCTGTATGTTTCTGTATCCATTATCAAAATCAGAAACAGGTAGGCTACAATATACATTTTACTTTTTATTTCTATAAATATGTATCGAAGTTATGTCTCATATTTTACACAAAAGACATCTCTTATGTTTACATGGAACAGGTAGGCTACAATATTCATTTTATTTTTTATATCTATAAATATTTATCGAAGTTGTGTCTTATATTATACACAAAACAGACATGTCGTATGTTTACATGGAATAGTTTGGCCCTTCCTACTGTAGATATACGATTTACATTTAAACAGAAAATATGACCTAGTGCAATTCCAATCACACTAGAAGGGGATTATTATAACGAAATATTCGCGTATAAGGAGGTAAACAGGGGGGGGGGGGTCGAATCGAAATGTTTTTAAAATTGTTTCTGAGATCATTGATCATATACCAAAATACTATAACAGCTTCTGGGGCGTTTTTTAACGACTTTACCCATCTCCCACAAAGCTGCTGGTGGTCGTGTGGTTATTGCCTAGCAGTCTTATTGCAGTCTATTGAAATATGGTGTATAGTAGAATATTAGAATGATTCATATTTCCCATATAAATCTATTGTTACTGACCGACACTATCCCAAGAAGAGTAAGTGCAGAAGTTCAGGATTCTGCACAACACATAATTACCCAAAACAAATCTATGGACAAGACACAATACTTAGAACTCACAAACGTTCATATTATCAGATTAAGTGAACGGATCTTGGGGCTAGCCGTAAGCGTCTACTGCATTATACAGTCGAAATTGAAAAACAGACAATCAGGAATATAACCCAGAGAAAACCATTGTGTACTACTAGTCATGATCTGCTATATGTCACAACCTCTATTTGTACCGGTAACTATTAAATTTGACGGGTTAACGGCAGTTTGTTTGATTATCCTTCAAGGTAACAAGAGATATCATAATTTGGAGGGTTTACATTTACAATAAAGTCAATATATTTTGTGTGTGTGTGTGGGGGGGGGGGGGGGGTATATCGTCGTCACAAAATAGATAACTGCAAATATATTTCAGCCTGTATTAAGGGCTGGGCGGGTAGCTAGGCGATTAGCCTGGTTCCGGAATTAAAATGTACGCGTGAGCCCTTGAAATCCTGGACCCTTAACTCCAAATGGCAATCCAGATATTTTAACTTTGATTGGCTAAGCACTAAAATCAATCTAATATTATCCAATCAATATAATAAATAAAATGATTTTATCTTAGTTAAAATTCCGTGAAACAGATCCGTGTCAATCCAATTAGATAGATGTAGCCTATGGTATATTAGGTTGGATTTAGGCCTACTTACTGCCTCTAGAACACCCTATACCACTTCTACTTTGAACAATTGCTTCATCAGGCCAAATTTAAAATCATCAACTAGTTCATACAAACTCTGGCCGAGCAAATCTGGGCCTATTTCACGAAATTTTAACCAAAATGAAATACAAATTTAGTAATTTGACTGGATAATATAAAATTGATTTTAGTGCTTAGCCAATCAAAATTGAAGTATCTACTAAAATTTGGATTTTATCTTTAGTTAAGATTTCAAGAAACAAGGCCCAGACTTATAAAGGTTAACTTTCACATACCATGGTTCAGTCCTACTTTCTCGGGCCAATACTTCAGGAATATGCGGTTCAGTCAGTATAAATTCAAATTCAGCCTTTAGTTTATACAGGCCGTGGCCGTATAGAAAATAGAACTGGTTTATCAAGACCATGTTGTGTATTGATTGACACTTTGTTTATGTTACATTTTATGCGTCACGTCCGGTTTACGATTTGAATAGTACAAGTTTTTTGACAGTATTCTCCTCTCCTGTTCACGATTCCAAAAACAAAAAAATCAACAAAAAGAAATGAAATGAAATGGGTGTTAAAGTCTTACTGTTCTTCCCCGACTGTGAAAATGGAGACGAAAATAGAATAGGCCCATGCACGCCAATGTGTACACGGATAGCGACATATTCTTCTTCAGTCTCCATTATCACAGTCGGGGCAGAACAGTAAGACGTCTTTATCAACCCAGTCGGAGTAAAAATTCGACTTCGATATTAGTGGACTTCACGTCGTGTTTTTAAATAATAAAAGCCTGGAACTCAGTATAAAATAACAATATTATGTAACTGTCACTTAGATAGTGTTGTTATACGCCCACATGAAAATGGTCGCCCGTGTCCGTCCGCCCGTTCGTCGGTCCGTTCACATTTTCTTTGTGAAAAAGCTACAGGTCACAATTTTATTCGATTTTAACGAAACGCTCATTAGAGGTCACGAAGCGTCGCTATCTTACACTTTTTCAGGGCACAGTTTTCTCATTTTAAAGCATGTTCGTGCTCCAAGGCACGTGATTGAAGGCCCTGATACAAAAGTAAACCCCATTTCATTTAATTTATTTAATATTTATTTCTCAACTAGTCGAATCCACTTCGATTGGGAAATGGATGCCATAACAAAGACAACAACAATGACAATAGGCGAATCAATAGAATATGCGTGAATTTGCACAATAACAAACTTTATTCCGTTTCAAAATATAAAATAAACATATTCCATATTGGCGGAAACTTCGTCGATGCTATCCGAGGTTGTTTTTTTTAAAAATCGATTACATCGTCTTTCATAGTTTCTTGTGGTATTTTTGACAATAACATCCTAACAAGGTAAAATATACGGCGTCATTGATGCAGTCAATATTTGTACATCAGCCAAGAGTCGTCGTTCTTTGACCGATATTCTTGGGGAATGCTCGATTGTCAGTCCAGAACGTCCCGAATTGACAGAATCGCACTCGAGTGACGCGGAATTCAGTCCTGTCACAGTTCGGTCAGTCCCAACAACTGAGGTAGTTTGAGAAAAATTGTGACGTATTTTAAGTAACAAATATGTGTCAGCTGCCATGATTGGTTGAGATATGTTTTATGGAGTCGGCACATGCGTTGTACTCCGAAAGTCTCCCGTTCACTCGATTGACACTATTTTGTGAATTGAGATAATTTAATTCCGGAACGTTCAATCGAGCATCCCCTTATATTCTCGTCCTTTGTTTTACAGCCTTTGAAAACACGCTGATCGAAGATGTGAAATTGAACGAAGTATACCCGACAATTGTGATGCAGTACCTAGAGGATAAACTAATTGTAAGCAGACTGTTTCTATAATCGAACTAAGCTTTATGCAGATTCATTGTTCTGCTTTAGTGTGAAAATAACAATCCCAGTCTTTGCTATTCAAATAAAATTTATGACAACATTGTTTTTAAACGCTACCAGCAATATTCGAATGCTTTAAAGTAGCAAAGTCTCTAACTCAATATCATCCAAAGTCTTTGACATTGAGAACACGAATTACTCGTAAAGTTAAATCAACATAAGGGGAAAGACTTTAAGACTATATAAACATTTTACCATTGATACACGAATCGTGTATCACGGTGCGTTTCAGTGCCATCGGGTTAAGAGTCTTAGCTACTTTAACATAGATTCATATGGGATACATGCGGAATCTTCAAAGTTGTGCCGACCTTGGTACATACGCGGGATCTTCAAAGATGTGCTGACTTTGGTACATACATACGGGATCTTGAAAGCTGTGCTGACCTTGACTGACGCGCCCTTGTTCCTTTAGAAACTGTCTCTGAGCGGACGATGTCCACTCACAGTTCCTCGGGCCCTATATAACTGCAATATGAAAATGTCACTGATCCCCATCTCTGTCCAAAGGCTATTTTGGAATCCTTACCTACTATTTTTCACCTTGATTCTACTGTATTCGCCAAAGGAATCATTTCTCGCCACAGCTGACACACATATATAATGATTCAAGACTATTTACAAGTAGAATTCTGCGATTAAAACATACACAATATACATTCGAACTGATCAGCCATTATGCGACTCGAACAATACTAAATTCTTCTTGAAAATGATGTTGAATTATTATAAATTTGTATCAAATACAGTGAGAAATGACTCCTTTTGGCAGAAAATAAAGAAGCGCTGTGAAAAAAAGAAGGTTATAGGGTTAAAATAGTGCCGTTGCAGCTATATAAGGCCTGATAGGGACTATCAGTGGACATCGTCCGCTAAGAGACAGTTGCTAAAGGAACTAGGTGCGCCCTAGATCTGAGGCCTTACAGTAGGTTGTAGTATGTCAAGCTTATCGGGATTATCAGTGTATAGTATCGTCCGATGAGTAACTCGCTGTATTTGTATTATATTTGTTCAGGTGAATCTTGTGGAAGTTGCTGGTGATTTACCATATTTTATAACATCAGTGAAATTAAAAACGAGTACAGATATAGCCACTGATTGTAGATGGACCATACGATATACAGTGTTTAGTAATTCCACACAATCTAATATAAATTATCAGATGGTTAGTATCGTAGGGAGAGAGAGAAAGAGACATATAGAGCTAGAGAGAGAGAGAGAGAGAGTGAGCGAACGAAAAGAGAGAGAGGGAGAGAGAGAATTGGGTATAACGACCAGTCGCCAAAAACTAGGTCATTTTGGCACTAACATAATTTATGGTTTTTACTTTTATTTCAATAATTCGCGTGCGCAAATGGGTCTTTAGCAGTGGGAGGAAACCGGAGGACCCTGAGAAAACCAACGAGGCTGGACAGACGACCCTACTCCTTGCCAGTACAACCAGGGATTCGAAACCACGCCAGTTGACTCAATGCCAGGCTTTATGACACACCCTGCATGTGTTAACCATTCGGCCATCCAAGGGCATCGGTGTAAGTTTCAGTCAAGGTGTCCCAAGGGAACTTAATCCGACCCTAATTACAACCAACTGTTTCAAACCATCATCATTAACCCAATTGGTGCTTAACCGTGAGATGTCAATCTGATGAAAACACAGATGCTATTTCGCCTTTTTTATAGATCTTTATATTACTACACTAAGATCTGGAAGAGTTGTTAACTAACCCGCGTTCTGGGTGATGTGATATATTAGCCAATGAAACGATCTGAGATTTGGCGTGAGTTACACGGAACTGTGTGCAACTAGCAACATAAACGCTGATTGGTTAATCAAATGTCTGGCGTGAAGGTGTAACATTCCACTCGTATGACCTTTGACGCGTCCTTCCACTAAAACCAATCAGATCTTCATGAAGTTCATGCATTAAGGGCCATCGAAAGAATAAAAAACGAAATATATTGGTAAGATGTTAAACCCAATATCAGCATTTGTATTTAAATTTTACAAAAAAAACCCATCCTACCCTACAGATTGTGTACATATTTAATCAGCATTATTGTGCTCAACTGTTTCAGACAGTGGACCATTCTGTGCTGGGCAATGGGGCTGGTGGAAGTAATGAAGCCATATTAGATTTTGGAGAATGGATTCGATTTTCCAGTTTAAATTTAACTGCACCATGTAATGAAAATAATTTGGTGGAATCTGCTAAATGGTATGGCGTGGACAGTAAGTAGTTATTTTATTATCTACGAGGTGTTCGATCCCGGCAAAGTTCATCCATATTTTCCGGCGTGGTTTCCCCTTGTCTGTGATACGGGGCGGAGGGCCTGACAAGATGACAAGAGCCTGGAGGTCAGGTGTTCGATCTCTGCATTGGCCGAGAAAGTAAAGTTTATCTCGATTTTACGGCATGGTTTCGCCTTGTCAGTGATACGGGATGGAGGGCCTGACGAGATGACAAAAACAGCTGTCTAGTCGTTCGGATGGGACTCAAAACCGAGGTCCCGTAAACACATTGGCGTGCAGGTAAAAGATCTCTTGGCAGTTGGAATTCGATATAAGAGTAGGCCGTAGCGCCGCTGTCTGGGCACAATTTTTCCTCATAGCACACTGTATGACGTATGCCCGTCTTCATTAGCCCAGTTTAGGAGCAGAACAGTAAGACGTTAAACTCGATTTCATTCCATTTATTATCTAGAATAAGTATCGACTCGTCGCTATCTCCGGGATACCTGATAGTTAGAGGGAGGGGAGAGTGAGCGCGCGCGAGAGAGAGAGAGAGAGAGAGAGAGAGAGAGAGAGAGATGGTGTTTAATATAATTTACTCGACAGACAAACTAGGTCATTTCGGGACTATCATATGGTTCATTTCATTTCAAAAATTCGCTTGTGCATATGGGTCTTAAGTAGTTGGGGGAAAGCGAGGGACCCGAAGAAAACTCACGAGTTTTGTCAGGTGACCCTACTCTTTTTCACGTACAACCGGGGAATCGAAACCGCGCCAGTTGACTTAATGACATGCGCTAAACATTCACCCCCACTCCTCGCAATAAAATACCACATCACCCCACATTCACATGCATAGCCACCGAGTTTTAATCTAACAATGAAAAACAATAGCTCCAATGTTTGTCTACTTCGAAGCACGGATGTTAATATTGATTCGGTAGATATTCCTAACTTTAAACAATGACAGGTCCTTTTCAACACATAATAATAATAATAATAATCGCGTCATTTTACAAGGGTAGTAAATTAGGCCTGAGGCCTGAAATGTATTAGACTGTGGATAATAAATGTATCGGAGATAATTATGTCATATCGTAATTTCGTGTTAAAGGGACAATGTCACTCTCGTTGTAACTGAATAATATGTCCAAATCTTTACTCTGGTCAACAAATTGTACTATTTAAGTATTTTACAATATTCCAATTAATTTGGCGATACAAATTTCACCTTAACACACATAATCTAAAAAACTGGCAAAATTCAACTGTATGATTTGAAAAGCCTTACGTAAACACTTTCAAATGTGACATGGATTTAAACAAATTTTCGAACCCTCTGAACACGTAAAATATGATGTAATGGATAATTTACACAACAGGAAGGACACTTAAACTTCTAGTTCTTAGAATAAGGCTATTATTTATTTTCTGGAGCTGCCAAGCCAGCAAGAGTGTTACTGTCCCTTTAAACAAAATACGTTGACATTTACACACCATGATGTCTGGGCTAGTTTTACAAATATTGAATATATTATGTTGTTTACCAATACCAAGTAGGATGGTGTATGTGTTACACAAAAAACTAATGCACTCCTTGAATTTCAAGTTGATGCTGCATGTGTTGGGACTCTTTCTAAGAGTTCAGGGGTAAAGGGAGGTAATCAGGCTTTACCTGTATCCTAGAGACCGGGTTAATAATCGTGTAGCGCTTTGAGCATGCATTTCTGGATGGATATATGCGCTTTATAAATATACATTATTATTATTATTATTATTATTATTATTATTATTGACCCACAATCTGATTAAAACACAGATCCTTTTTTAGTTTCATTAATTATAGTTCAAAATTTCATCATTGCTATACTAGGAGCTGGAAGAGTTGTTATATAACCCGCATTCTGTATGATGTGAGGGATTAGCCAAGGAAACGGTCTGTTACGGCTAGTTTTTGGCGTGAGGTGCAAGAAACCCACAAGAAACACTAACGCTGATTGGTTAATCACAGTATAAAAAGCCCCCTCGTATGAACTCTGGCGCGATCTTCCACTACAACCGGAATGATCTTCATGTCGGCTACTGTAGGCCATCGAAAGTAAAAAAAACAAACAAACGACATATATAATAGATCAGGGGTCGGTTGCTCAAAACTAAGTTATTTTAACCGGAATGATCTTCATGTCGGCTACTGTAGGCCATCGAAAGTAAAAAAAAAACAAACAAACGACATATATAATAGATCAGGGGTCGGTTGCTCAAAACTAAGTTATTTTAACGACCCGTTAAACTCTAACGGGCACATCTTGGTAACGGACATATCTTGGTAAATTTACAACAGAAAACACTACAGAATACTTTATTTTTTCCTTCAGAAATATTAGCATAAATCTGTAGGAAAAATTTGCACCACAGAATGTCCAGGGCCTTTATTTCTAGCAACAATCTTTCTCTCCGTTAAAGTTAACGGATCGTTAAAAGATAACGGAGCTTTGGGCAACTGGCCCCTGTATTTTAAATCAGATTGATAGACCTATTGGCGCTCCTTGGAATATATGCCGCAGTAATCTTTAAGGGGCATTTAGTAACTGGTTAGAACAATAAACTATAACACATACTTATGGAAAACAGCTACTTATTTATTTGAGCGACGTTTCGAAGAGTATTCTCTCAACGTTATCATTCATAGTAAAGTCTTAAAGTAGCTAAGTCTCTAACTCAATATCATCCAAAATCTTCAACTATGAAAACAAGAATTATTTTCAATTTAAATCAACATTGATGCTGTGATCTTACCGGAAAAAGATGGCCTTCTGATATCCAATATTTAAGACAAAATAAACATTTGACCATTGGTACACGAATCGTGTACAATAAAGGGTTTCAGCCCCAGTTCTAGCAAGAGACTCGGGAACGAGGCTAGTCACATTGCACCAAATCAAACGGCGTATGTAGACTGGAATAACCAGACGCTAGAAATTTGAATTCGATTGAGACTGCTGGCTTACATGACATAAAACTGCCACAGAGAAAACACTATAATCTTACCTAGATGATTAACAATCGTGACAAATAAATAAAGTGTAGCAGGGTAGTATTACACGTCTGTTTTTGTTGAGCCTGTGGCCAGAATATGCTTACATGTGTACACGTATTCGACCTTCTACACACTGACTGAAAGTACTATAAGCCGTCAGGTTTCGAGTTTCAATGTTGACTTTTATTTTGAATTAATACAAATCGATCTGTCAACTTCCTCATTAATTCATTACACAGGAAACTCTGTATAAGCCCATTGTTCTATGTCTAAACACACAATTCTTTGTAAGGTACAATACTTATAACAATGCGTCCCCCCCACCACCACCCATATTAAGTAAGATGGTGATATTGTACTGCACGTGAGTTATTATAAAGACACTTTTTTTTGTGAATGTTTACTAACATATTGTTTCTGTTATATTGATGTTTATATTTAATTCTAGATACCGTCATACATCCAGCCATATTACAGCTTGATGCCACTGCAGGTGATATCCCTCCGCCAGGTAACCATAGTTACACAGTATCCGGGACCCTGTGTGAAAATTGAATAGTCATGCCCCAAACGGTTCTGTTCGGTGTCGGAATTCCACCAAGAGTAGACGTAGTCGCCACCAAATGCTACCCCTAGGGGCGGATTGGGGCCGGGAACCGGCCCGGGCTCCCATGTCGGAGCGCCCCCTTTTACTGACCGTCGAGCTCGGATGGGGGCCGGTATTTCTTTACCAGGAAAATTTTGAAAAATAAACCCCAAATATGCGATTTGGTGGCATATCTGATTTATGGGAACGGGAACTGAGATAACATTCTTTGTGGCCGAACCCGAAATGCCCGAAAAATTTTGAAAATTTAACCACTGCAAACGCCCGTGTAATCAACTCCAAAAGTATCCAATGGTTTTGTAACCGAAATAAAATAAAACCAAGAAAGAACAATCCAAACCATTAGACAAAATTCTTAAAAAAAAAACTGTAAGGGCAAAATAGTGTAATCAGCAAATAGACTGTTCAGGTTTACAGACAGCGGCACTGGTTTTCTTCGAGAGGCGAAAACGCGTTTTACTGCTATTGAAGCCCGTAAAATGCCTATGTTGAAGGATTGGTTAGGGACATGCAGTATAAAGGCGTACGGGACACAATTCATTTTTGAGACTATTCCCGACATCCAAATTCTGTAATTACATCTCTGAAAGAAATGAGTTAAAAATATGTCAAGGAATGTTTAACACCAGCCTCAGGAAACTCAATGAAAGCGTCTCGCCAAGCAGACCAGCTATGATCTTATTTTGCTGAAGTTGAATTTTTTGGAGTTACGAACCACTGGCCGACGTTTCTGGCGTATCTGACTTAATAATTAGTAAATTTTCGGAATCCCCATTGCATGATTACAAATTCCTGCCAACGCCCAGCACACCCGGCCCAGAAAGTCTATTATACAAGCCCATTCCAGACTCCAGTAATGACTTGGCGGCCCGTTAAAGCCACCGGACACATACAACATGATTATCACCGCTCCATGGCAGGTCCAATACCTCCCACCCCATATTATGTTCAGCAGAAAAGGGTTTTATTTCGACGAATTGCACACGTCAAAAAGAGAATTACGATATTATGTTAGTCTCAAAATGACCCAAGTAAGGTGTCTATGAAACATTACACCTCAATCCAGTTCAGTTCATACTTACAGATGAACTGCGTTTGAGGAGTTTTCTATCGCACGAGAAATTATAGTTATTTTGTCTATTGTAGTTCTTTTTATGTATTTTTTGTATTTTTAACATTCTTGATGTTATTTACTCTTTGAATGTATGTTTTTGTTACATTGTAAAGTGCCCTTGAACACATCTGTAAAAGGGGCGCTATATAAATTTGGTAATAATAATAATTGAGCTGAGGTTTTTTGTGTTGTAGATATTTTGCTTCCGCCTGAATTTGAAGAAGAGACAGCATCTTTATCAGAAACTACAGTTTTACCGGTTACACCTACATCTTACTTAACATTCGATTCTACATCAACAACTGATACAACGGCAGTCCCTGAAACAACAGTAGTACCTAACACGACGTCAATGCCCGAGACGACGTCAGTAAACGAAACAACGACAATACCTGGTACAACGTTACTGCCTGGAACGACGCCATTGCCCGAGACGACGCCAGTAACGGATACAACGTCAATAACTGCAGCAACATCGGAAGCTGATACAACGCCAGTACCAGAAGCAACTTTGGGAGCTGAGACAACAGCAGGAGCCGAGACAACGGCAGTAACAGAAGCAGTATCAGGAGCTGAAACCACCCCAGTAACAGAAGCAGCATCGGGAGCTGAGACAACGTTAGGAGCTGAGACATTATCAGTAACAGAAGCAGCATCGGGAGCTGAGACATCAGCAGGAGCCGAGACAACGGCAGTAACAGAAGCAGTATCAGGAGCTGAAACCACCCCAGTAACAGAAGCAGCATCGGGAGCTGAGACAACGTTAGGAGCTGAGACAACATCAGTAACAGAAGCAGCATCGGGAGCTGAGACATCAGGAGCTGAGTTAACATCAGAAGCTGAGACAACATCGGGGGCTGAGACAACATTGGGAGCTGAGACAACACCAGGAGCTGAGACAACATTGGGAGCTGAGACAATATCCGCCCGCGCTGAGGCAACAACATCATCTGAATCCATTGTTCCCGAGACGACGGCGATCCCTAACACGACGATCACAACAGTTTCGGTGCCAGTTCCGTGTTCTGAAACTCCGGAACAGCTGGATGATAAAAACTACACATGGAAGCAAATATCACCAGGATTTATTCACTTAGACATAATTAACAACACATATCTATGTAGAAATCTAACCCTGGGTTCAATCATTGAAACTACCGTAGAGGATATGCAGAAAGAATTGAAACAATTAACAAAGAATTTAACCGTACAAAAATCTACTTTGTCGGCATCTATCAGAAAGAAAATATCCACAACGGACAATCGACCTTCTGCTGTGTCGATCGGACAAGTCGGAATTATTTTTCTGAGTTTGGAATTGGGATTTTTAGTTCTATTAGACTGCACGCATGTGTTTGATACAGTTGGTGCTTGGTGGAGTAAATATAAAACGTGATAAGTAAAATCTTGTGCTAGTTATAATAGTCAGTGGCACCAGTGCTCGTGATAGGTTGTTTCTTTCATTTTTCCCACCCACTTTTCATTTTAATTTCACGACCAAATACCCCCACCCCAACCCTTCTCCGCATATCTTTATAATGTAATTTCTATTACATTTTTGTTTTCAGTTTTAAACAAATAATATACCGCATACGATAATTACAATTTACAAAATCTGGAGTAACCACTTCAACAATGGGCCTACTTAAAACCACCAAATTACATAATGTATTTTTAAACTTGGACAGCCGGTTTCATGCTCGAAATTAGGTAATCAATTATATCTATATTTCGTCCCAGGGACCTGATTAAAATTATGTATTTATTTCTTCAGAGGCGGATCCAGGGGGAGGGCCCTAGGTGCCCCCCCCCCCTAAATAACAGTAAAAAAAAAATAGATATGCCCCACAAATCACCACTGACACCCCGATTTTTTCAAAATTTTTCTCAGGGGCCCCCTCTAACTGGATTTTCTGGATCCGCCTCTGTATTTCTTTTCATCTTAACGCTGCATAATATAAATATTCAACCATCAAAATAGATACTGCATATTTGCCAATGGTCCAACGTATATGCCTACATACGAAAGGATTATGGGGCTCACTTTTCTGTTAAATACCTCGTCGTAGATGGCAGCATGTTCCTGAAGGAACGACCGGGAGTTGTACAACGTCAGGGGCCGCGGTGCGAGCCCAATATCGGGGGGGGGGGGCTACTGACCATATCCCCACCCCCCCATAACTTTTTTGAGCTTTTTGCGACATTTTATTTTCACTTTTCAAAATTATTGCCGGGTCCAAAGCCCCCTAGCCCCCCCCCCCCCCCAGCTCCGCGGCCCCTGTACAACATCCAGGGTGGTCTGGAATTCCGGAACTTGTAGCTACGTTATCTGCCTTTATCACGCGTCCAATCAGAGGCTGTGACACAAACACACTCAAAACAAACATGGCGACTTCCAATGATAAGCTCCCCAACTGGGTCAGTATCCAATCGAAATTAGTGCAGGGTATTATATTACGTGAAGGGCTTGATAAGATGTACGGAGTTAAAGCGAGACCAAGCCTTCTATTGAAGAAGAGGTGGCAGTCATAAAATGTATGCCTCTGCCTGTTTAAAGGAATGGAAGGTTGTTTATTTTCTCAATACATTTAATAATACTTTCAATATTCCTATAATGAAATAAAATGGGGTTTAACGGTTAACGCCGACAGGGCTCGTGAAGCTGTGTGCAGTGTATGCAAATTTTGACTGGACAACATCGATTCCATCTGCTCGTTTACGATTTGCAAAAGCCAAACTTTTTTTCACGCATACGCCATTTAGTATTTCGCCACATCCATACAAGGCAATATTGTCAACCACGCCGGATGCACCCCAGACACATGAAGACAGTGCTGAACTGAAACATTCTAGTAGTAGTCCACTCACTACCACGGCCACCGGATTAGTGCTGAAGGAGAGGGGTTTTACATAGGGGCTAAGCCTGTTCCCAAATCCCAATCAGACATCCTGAGAAAAAAAATATGGGTTAAAAAAAAATAGTGCTGGATTGAAATCCGGGAGGTTCTACTAGAGATTCCAATCATTACCACTGCTCCCGACACAGTGCTGAATTGAACCATGCTAGTATGAACCTAGTAACTGGCACCGCTGGACTGTGCGATGCGTTAAGATAGGACTGTCCCTGTTGAGTCCACCATCTGCAGATACGTTCCGATACGATCAACACGATTTTTAAGAATGGACTTAATATACGATAATGCCTGATATGATCACCACGATTACTCCACGATTTCAATCGTAGCACGAATCGTGATAGTATGAACCTAGCACTGCTACGACCCCCGCCTTAATGTTGTATTCAAACATTGTAGTAGTGAGTGCAGCCACTACCACAATCCAATCCACGACTCTATAAAGAAAAGTTAGGATCAGATCCTAATTTGAATAAATCAAATAAATAATAAAGTAAAACCAAGTACGAACAATCCAAACCATTAGACAAAATTCGAAGTCCTAAAAACGGTATAGGCAAAAATGTGTAAAAACGCAAAATAGTGTAATCAGCATATGGACTGTTCACCGTGTACAAAATACACGACGAACAGTGGTAACAGGTGTCCTAGGAAGAGTAAGCTTACCCTGACTGGCGCGCCACAGCCGCCATAGCTGCATCCAATCTATTAGGCGAAATCTCGGTAAAATAGCGTGATAGACCAATGAACTATCGGTATGCAAAATGCACGTGATGAACAGTGTTAACGATGTAGTACACATATATAATCAGGGAGATAGTATACCCGTCAATTAAATATGTCTAGAATAATAGTCGAGAGAGACATGTTATATTTACCGATCAAGTCAATATGTCGACCATAAAACTTTTTAAAGGCTTTAATAAGTCTAGTTCGCAAGTATCCCTGTAGTTGAAGCTTAGATGACAAATGCCTCGATCTACTCAAAAAATCAGAATAGAATGAACAAGCTCTCGCGTAACGAATTAGCTGAGACACAAACACTCCATAAGCTGGTGATATTGGAATGTTACTACTAATAAATGGAAAGTTAACAATCGGAAAGTCAAAGTCATCACGTTTATCGTACAATTTAACACTTAGTTTATGGCAATTGTCAAAATCGAGACGCAGATCCAAGTAGGAAGCGCAATTGTCACTGTCAGTAGTATTTTTAATTTCGAGCTCATCAGGATATATGAATTCTATATAATCACTGAATTTTGGATTATTCAGTGATAGAACATCATCGATATATCGATAAGTGAAATTAAAATGTCTAACTAAATGTTTATTAGATTTTACTAGTGCCTGCATGTATTCGGCTTCGTAGGAATAGAGAAACCAATCAGCAAGCAAAGGTGCACAGTTAGTACCCATGGGGATACCTACCACTTGCTGATAAATTTCCCCTCCAAATTCAACAGAAATATTATCAATTAAAAAATCCAACATCTGAATTATCTTGATGGCTGTGTATTTGTTTTTTGAATCACTATGATTCTTGACAAAATAAGTGGAATTATAATTAACAACTATATATTTATATCTAGCATGTCCCGATTTAGATGAAAAGACACTGTGAATAATGTCTTTCAACCGAGTTTTTAATAATCTAATTTGAATAAAACAAATAATTAAATTATTGAAAACATTTATTGCACTTGACTCAACAAAGAGTAGTTAATATTTAACAACAAGAGGAGGGTTTTTAATAACCAAACAAACAAAAAATCAATCAAGACAAAAATTACAACCAATACAAGATTATCACAGAACACGATTAATACAAAACTCTGCTTTCTATTTAGTTGCCTGGATCATAAATGTCAGAAATAACCAACATTAATAATATCCACTGGTTTGGTGTATTCACAAAAAAAAAACGTGAATTATTTTAATATCGGGGGTACTATAGGTCGATATATATTTAAATATTAGGTCTTTAATATTGGACCGAGACAGGTTTTAATATTGGGTCCTAGGTCGATATATACGTTAATATTAGGTCTTTAATATTGGATCAAGACCAATTTAAATATTAGGTCATGGGTTGAGATATATGTCAATATTGGGTTATTGGGTGTAATATATTTTAATTGCACCCCTATTTGAATATGGTTATTAATCCCATGCAACAAGTGCCTGTTTAGTCTTCAAAATTGGACTAAGCCAGAGAACTCTTGAGAAATTCCAGGAGATTAGTCAGGCGACCATACATTTTGTTACATATAAACCAGGATAAGGGCATATAATTAGATAAATTTACATAGCTAACAGATTTCTGTATTTCTTAAAGATACACAATAGAATCAGGTGGGACTGGTATATCTTCATGCCATTTAAAGGAGATAGTTCAACAATTGATACCATTTAAAGGAGATGGTTCACCTATTTCTATGTCCTAGCAATTAAACAAAACTTGATCACAGATACTTGAATCAACTTTAAAAACTTTCAAGACACCTCCAATTCTAAAATCATGGGACCTAATGTTTTTGACCCATCTCAATGACTAGATACTGTCATGCCAGATCACCAATCCTGCACCACTGACAAAAGGAAACTGAGCCAGCTTCTTACTCACCACCACTCCCTAGCTTTGATGATGGTATCAAAAATAATTATTAAAATCCATCCAAGTAGCTGTTATTGTTATAATATCTCATTTTACAAACTAGTGAACAATCTCCTATAAGCTGGAAGTCAATTATGCAGCTCTTAATATGTTAAAATATCTATGTATGTAATTATGTATAAGTAACTGTTAGTGCATTGACTAACAACAATAATAATAATAAATAAATGATAGCACTGTACATATCAAGATACAAATCATAATAAATATATATATACATAACAATATCTATTACCTGAATTAAACATAAAAACAAATAAATTTACCTGACAAAATAATTGTATATCATGATGTAAATAATACAAGTTTTGTGACCATACTATTATGTGAAAGTGGCTCCATCTATTAAACCTTTAGCACCTAGCTCACTGAAACAACTGCTCTGTCTAGTTATAACCTGACATTTCTCCGATTTTTTTCAGTGTAGTCAATTTCCATGGACCAGGTAGTAAAGGGTTAAAACAAATTTGTTCCAGATGCAATCACCAAAGTCCTAATTTGGAACAACTGGTGACAGTCTGAGACAAAAATGGTTTAGGAGCCTGTGTTTGTGGTGATATCTAAAACATCTACAAAACTTAATAACAAAATTATCTACTGTGATTTTCTCTTTCAATCTTATCCAGAATTTGCTTTACTACAGTTTAAATTCAATACATGTAGTTTTTATGTATTCCAGTGCATTAAGACAAAGTTAAAGGTCTAAATACAAGAAACAGGTATATACATAACCATAACCCTAAGGCCATATAAAAAAAATATTTCAGTTCGAGGATGATAATTTTCCTGGAATCATATCTTGTTGTGATGAGGAAGAAAGGACTATAATTATATTTGATGGAGATGAAAGGAGCCGCATTCACATTAGAACTAGACAATGACAACAATTAGTTAGGTCTAGCTATTGTCTGTAAATAAACTTCCGCTAAGAGTATAGTAACAGTACATTTTAGATACGTGACATCAAACCGATCAGCAGTAAATATCCCTGCTGATTTCTGTGTTTATTAAAGGGATTGTTTGTTTTCTGAGAAACAAAGGTTTTTTTTGTATGGCCTATTTTTTAAATATACAATAAATGAGAATAGTGAGGAGTTAGTGAACAATAATTATTAATATTGAATACAATAAAGATGAAGCTACATTAAACAGACATTATGTAAGAAGTAAATCTGCCTATTTCTTTGGACCTTAAATATTATCTCAATTATCAATTTAAATATTAATTAAAATAATTAATATTCAACTCTTGATGCTATCGGATAGCTGCGATTTTATGTTGTTAAGAACGGTTAAGAAGGTTTCGGCCATTTAGTAATTTAATTTAATAGGCTAAGACTCGAAAGACCAGTACAGGGGTTACAATCAATTCACACATCTTGTCAAAACTACAACCATTGATAACTTCGCTCAAAATAAAGTAATTTAAAATGTAATTTTCAATATATATTCATTTTGCATTTTCTATTTTTGAATTATTATAGGAGAACGGCCAGCTCTTAATATAAATCTTACATAATACCTCTTTAATGTACATAACAAATTATAATTTTAAGTTATTAATTAAATAATTTTATAAGATTTGAATAATAATAAATTAAAACGACTAAATTTGAGTAAATGTGTTTCATTTTACAGTGACTGATTATAATTTTAAGTTATTAATATAATAATTTTATAGGGTTTGAATAATAATAAATTAAAACGACTAAATTTTAGTAAATGTGTTTCATTTTACAGTGACTGAGATTGGTGATATTTACAAACAGGCAAATATTTATCGCTTGACAGAAACATCAAAATTCACAAAAACATAACAACAAAAATGAATTATTAATATAATAATGTTTAAATAGTAATGAACCATGAGTAAATTTGAGAAGATGTGTTTCATTTTACAGTGAGAGATATTAGAAACCAACAAATATTTATCGCTTGACTAAAATGTAAAAATTTGAAGAGTATTTGCAACATCATGCATGTGTAGAATAGAAATGCAATGAAATGGGGTCTGTCCTACTTTTCTTCAGGGTAGAACAGTCTATTGATGTTAAATTATTTGTATGAACACAAAGTTATTGAAAATTGAGCATAACTTTAGTTTGTTTGAGCATTATACATTACCAGCCAATATGATTTTAAAAACATTTATATTAAAGTTGCTGATCATTTTTCAGAAAATATTTGTAATTTTGACTTAGTTGGATATATTGGAATTTTTTCCCTCAAAAATTAAATGACACAAGAAATGTATAATTAATAAAAAGGATTTGGTGGGATTGCGGTGTTTGTTTGGTTTTTAAAAAAAAAAAAGAAAGAAGAGAAATGTATTTTTTTGAGTTGTTTTAGACTGACTACAATCAGAGGATAATTTAACAATAATATTTACAAAATGAACAATTAAAAACCTTTAAAACAAGAGTATAGGATTTAATCAAGAATTTCTTTGTACATATATAACATGTTATATTGAATACCATAGTTCACTAAATAAATACCCAACAACTACTGAATTTTGTGACAAATCATCATTACAATAAGCACAACAATTGTCTCAGTAAAATAATACCATGTCATGGTTTAACTAGTTTGAATTATTAGGTTGTAATACCTACCTACATCTACAATTCTACACATAAATGAAATGTGGTTTAACATCCTAATTTTCGTTCCATAAGACTGCTTCCATATTGCACCAGCCACCAGGACCAAAGGCAAACCAGCTGGTATCCTGGACCTCCTGGATAGTGACCCGGTTTTATACTCACCGAGTCAGCGCGACTTCGGTTATGTACTAGGATTTAGGTTTTTTTTTAGATTAACAGACAACCCAGAAATTCTAGCCTGGGCATCTGTTCAGTTAAATATGGTATGTGTAAGGACTAATTAATAACACTGCTTAAAGATGCATTATGTACAATTAAGATACAGAGATTGCCGTTCTTGCTAGAACAGTTCCAAAATAGATCATAAAAAATGAATATATTGAAAACTTCATTCAAATGGTTTTATAATGAGCAAGGTTATAAATGTGTAAGTTTTGACAAGATATTTAACATAGATTGCTTATTATTGTAGCAACAGTACATGACAATCAAGACTTTCATTAGTTTTCAAATCTTGGTCATCTTATGGCCTAGAGAGTGATTACAGGCTTGGCATGTTATTAAATGTCTAATTGTTAGTTAATACAACATAAATTGAAACCAAAATAAAAACCTGCAATAGGCAGATTTATCTCTTACAATTCCATAACACATCTAAACGGCAGACTGTTTCTGACACATACCAGACATTTTCTGTCAAAATTGGCGTCTAGATAATAATTGCAATGTTATCAACAAACTATTACACAGTATGGACTGGGTTTTATCATTGGGACAACAGGTTTCTATCACTATATATATATATATAACACCGGTTATTCATTTATTTAAATTAACTTGTCAACAGTACTCTACATTAAATCAAGGGGAACAACTCTATGATTCAACCTGCCTGCTCAGAATACAAACAGGATTGAAAATGGAAAATCATGCCCTTCTTAAACAATTTGGGACTAACATGTAGACAGTATGATATATCCCGAATCTTCCTACAATACAGTGTATTTAATAGTGATTCCCATCAGATCTATTTTATTATGAACAATTCTTAAACTTTGACATATTTCTGGTACAAAACAACTTAACATGGCACTGAATAACTCTCATGCCACATGTAACCAGAATAGTCAAAGTCTATTTACTTTATAAACAAACAAACAACATTAATGTATTTAGTTTCTACACTCAGTTAAATTTGTGACCTTTAAAGGGATTGTGATTTAAACGGGTTATCCAGAAACTTGTATTGTGAAACATATAGACATTCCATAAGTTAGACTGGACGTTACATTCCTATGTTCAATTTTGGTTTCAAAACTGGAACCAAATTGCCAAGGCCTAAGATTGCAGTGTGAATCTTTACACCACTGGAATTTGAAAACCCAATCCAACAATAGGCATTAATGAATGTAATGTTGGTTAATGGCACCTCCAACCGGGCCATATTGCGCCAACAATAGGCATTAAAAGAGTAATCTTGCTTTGATGTATTTTGTCTTGGAAGGCAAATAAGGCCTTACAATTAGACAAACTTATCTATGTCAATGCTGTGATGTCAGGCTAACAATTTTGAACTTTTAGAATACCTTGTGATTTCAAAAGTTTTGTTAAAATGAAAGGCAGTGGGTGACCTCAAGGTAGAGACTACTAAAACGGCAGTGCTTGTACAAAATTAGCAGAGTACAACTCATAATCATATCAGAGGAGATTCGTAAATTTAAAAGATAACAATCAAGGATAGTTACAGAATGAATGATCTTTGACAGATTATGATTATGAAAAAGATTCTTGACGATTATAAAGGAGTTTCTTTTGTATTAAAAGTGTTTTTGCGTCTCATATATCAAGACTTGTAAAGAAGAGAAAGAATTTTGTAATAAAACATGTGTAAAAAACAGGGCTAGGTGGAGTATTATTTGAGCGACCTGCACCCAACAATACTTTCAAATTAATATTTGCGAATTTCCTATATTACAAAACTTTGATTCTTCTAATTATAAATGGGGACCATGTATCACAATTTATGATTGGATGCTATTATGAATATTTATCTAATAATATGTTTATGTAACACCACCATTGATAGGATGATACATATAAGAATATATGACACCATAAATGATTCAATGCTACCTTGACTTTAAACATATTATGAATAATTATCTTATTTTAACACCATCAATGATTGGCTGATACATATAAGTATATGTAACAACATCAATGATTGGATGCTACCATTTCTTTAAACATATCATTAATAATTATCTTATATATAACACCAACAATGAATAATTGATAAAATCATTTTTAAAAAATCTGATCAATAAATTAATTGTAAAACTGTTTGTATCACCCCTTGTGATTGGATGAGATATAATTCAAACTATCAATAGAAAGTGGTGTAAGATCATTCTGCCATATTTGGATCTGATAATTCCTGTTCGTATGTACACAATGCTTGATGAATGAACTCATACTGTTCATGAGTTTGTATCATTCCTCCTCTGTAAAATATATATATATATATATTTATTATTTCATTGTTTTAAATTGTAGTAAAAGCAGCAAAACCTGATAAGACAAACCACACAGATATTGCAAGATATAAAAAAAAATACCTATTCAAGTGAATAGATCCGGGGCGTCAACTGTGCTGTACAACCCCGGACTGTAATAATACAGCCTTCACTCAATAAAGTAAATGAAACGGAGAGAGAAATGAGGTTTAACATCCACTCGACACAAACTAGGTCATTTCGGGACTATTAACATATGGTTTAATTTTATTTCAATAATTCGCTTGTGCGTAGGGGTCTTTAGCAGTGGAGGGAAACCAAGTAAATGAAAGGAATTGAGTTTAATGTCTAGTCAACACCATGTCTGGATCATATTGGGACTAACATATGGTATTTCTACTGTCACGTGTGTGTGAAATGCGGGGTAGAAGATTTATTCTTTTACGATATCCAGCTATACAGATGTCCTTTACACGCTTACCAATGTATGCACAGCTTTCCAGACCTCAGCCTTTCAGTAATTCTACTGACTAGGTAAACATTCTTTGTCAGACTCGGAGGAATCATCCCCGATGAGTGAAAACCGGTTTTAGGTTTTTCTCGGATCACACTAGGATTCTAAACAGTGACATTCTAGTAGAATATCTGATGAAAGTCGCGACCTACTTCTCTACAACATTTGAATATTAAAACAAGCCGCATACCTGTCTAATCTCATACTACAAACTATACCCAATATATCAACAGAGTGCTCTTCTCTTAGTTGCTTCATTCCAACACTTACAGCTATAAAACATCCAGTTCTTCCTATACCAGCACTGTAATTACATTAAACAAATAATTATTTAACAGCTAAATACACCTATTGTAGGTCTTTCTTTAGGGCTAAAATCTTATCTAAATTTATTATTAATTAGACAATTATTAAGGATGGCTCTTATTTTAATTACATTAAAACCGTTCTGTCATTTAATGATTTAATAAAATGGAGAAGCATGGTTTAAGCCTTGATTAACCAGCACCGTGGTTACAATAATAAACAATCAATGCTATCATATTGTCAAAACTACGAACATTGATAACTTCGCTCAGGATAGAGTAATTTGAATGAAATTTTCAATATATTCATTTTGCATCCTTTATTTTTGAACTATTATAGCAAGAATTACAAGTTCTATATCTAAATTGTACATAGTATATCTTTAAATATAGGATATGTTACAAATTATTTCTCTAAAAGAATAGTTTTCCCAGACAGCACTGGTACAGCCTACTCTTATGGTACACACAGGGCCTCAGATTTTCATTTTATCCAAGAAACTACTGAAATTCATTGCCCAATTGCCAATAACTTCTTCATAATTCTAAATGTCCATATATCTATCAGTTATAGTAACTCAGAAGTAATAATAATAAGTTATTGACATTGGTGCACAAAAGACTTTCCTGCAGAAAACTGCAAGCATTTAAATACATTACTATCCCTTTTAAAAAACTATTTAATTTTGAAGACAGTTAGTTTTTTGTTACCTGCAATGAACAATAACTGGTCCCCGTGGTAACATAGATTCTGGTTTATATCTGCGTAATTCCACTTCCTTTATAAGTTGAAGAAGCATTTTGGGAGATTCTGATGGTCGTTGATCGGGCCATGTTTCGTACCAATAGTGTAAAACAGTTAAATGTTCACCACCGCACTATAAATACAAACATAGCCATTGAAAAAAGTCATACCAGAATTGTCAATACTATATTACTTTATATATCTAACACATGACAAATGAAATGAAATGAGTTTTGACACTGACATTAGCAAAACAGCGCCTTATACCATAGAGGGGAAACATGGTGGCTAAGTAGGTAGGACGCTGGGTTGCTAGTCTGGATGTTGGATTGATCAGGATCTCTGCATTGGCCGAGAAATTCAATGAGAGGTTCAGACATGATATAGCCTTTTCAGAGGTGCAGGACGGAGGGCCTGACAAGAACAGCTGTATAGTCATTTGGATGGGACAAATGTAAAAGATCCCTTGGCAGTTGGAATTAAATATATTAGAGTATGCCATAGCGCCCCTGCCTGGGCAAAATTTCCCTCATAGCACATTGTATGACATATGCCTGTCTTCATTAGCCCAGTCAGAGCAGAAGGTCGTTAAACCCCCATTTCATGTCATTTCATTTTATACCCACACAGCCAATAAGACAATGCAAATATCAGGTTTTTGGACATCTATGTAAATGATATAATAGTATAATTTTACTCACACGTAAAGTTAAATGACGAACTTCAAAACCATTTCTATTTATAACTCTGTCAACGGTGACCTCAATATCTCCAAACATGGCAGTTGTGTCTGGTAAATAATTCTCACATTTTGGCTAAAAATAAAATAAATAAAAACCTAAAAGTAACTAAACTTTCAATCCGAGATATCTAAGACCAACCATTAAATATTATCCAGGCAAATATTCCTGAGTTTTTAAAAAAATATTTTGCATGCGCTATGATTGACAGGCATAGAAATTCATAAGAATCTGAACTGTCGAGTCTTGAAATTCTAGTTTTGTTTGTACCTTACCGCAACCCTAGCAAAAGTTGGACCTTTGAGTGTTAGCATAATAATAATAATAATAATAATAATCACGTCATTTTACAAGGGTAGCAAATTAGGCCTGAGGCCTTTTTCTAATTTGGCCCTTGGCACAGATCGTGCGAATGATTTCGATCATTACTGCAGGAAGAAACCAAAAAACTCAGGGGGAAACCGGCCTGATCGGACGGGAGACCGAATATCCCTCTCACTTACAACGATAACCATGCTTTATACACGTGTTGCCTTACCTTGCTTTTTTCTTTAAGTTTTGTGATCATAACAATAATAGGACATCTTTCAAACCATACCATCTTCCAAAAATCTACAATAGTATGAGCCATGGGACCTTGTGTTGCTATATACGCTCTAGACTCAGCTTCATAACCCTGTAATATACAAATATTATATTCACATCTACAACTATATATTATACAGACTCAGCTTCATACCCCTGTGATATATAAATATTATATTCACATCTACAACTATATATTATACAGACTCAGCTTCATACCCCTGTAATATACAAATATTATATTTACATCTACAACTATATATTATACAGACTCGGCTTCATACCCCTGTAATATACAAATATTATATTCACATCTACAACTATATATTATACAGACTCAGCTTCATACCCCTGTAATATACAAATATTATATTCACATCTACAACTATATATTATACAGACTCGGCTTCATAACCCTGTAATATATAAATATTATATTCACATCTACAACTATATATTATACAGACTCGGCTTCATAACCCTGTAATATACAAATATTATATTCACATCTACAACTATATATTATACAGACTCAGCTTCATACCCCTGTAATATACAAATATTATATTCACATCTACAACTATATATTATACAGACTCGGCTTCATAACCCTGTAATATATAAATATAATATTCACATCTACAACTATATATTATACAGACTCGGCTTCATAACCCTGTAATATATAAATATTATATTCACATCTACAACTATATATTATACAGACTCAGCTTCATACCCCTGTAATATACAGATATTATATTCACATCTACAACTATATATTATACAGACTCGGCTTCATAACCCTGTAATATATAAATATTATATTCACATCTACAACTATATATTGTATAGTTTTTCCGATGACCAGAATGGTTATTAATGAATGAATGAAATGGGATTTAATGTCTTACGCTTCTGTACCTAACCTGGGCTAATTGAAGACGGCCATAGGCCATACAGTGTGCTATGAGGGACATTTTTGCCTGGGCAGCAACTGAATTCCAACTGCCAAGGGATCTTTTACGTGCACACCAATGTGTACACGGGACCTCAATTTTTCGTCCCATCTGAACGACTAGGCAGCTGTCCTTGTCAGGCCCTTTGTCTGCTTCACTGACAAGGGGAAATCACGCCGGAAAATCGAGATGAACCTTCTCGATCAATGCAGGAATCCAAAACCCGACCACCAGATTAGCGAGCCAGCACCTTACCCACTTAGCCATGTGATCCCTGAATGATTATTAAAGAATAGAAACTGATTTAACAGTATTAAGAATAACAAGTTGCAATTCTAAATAAGATAGATGACAAATACAAATTAATTACACATTTATCTTTTTGAAAAGAATCCAGCAATCAAACTGATTATCTATACTTAATTCAAGCACAAAATGTTTGCATATAAAAAAAACCTGAGACTTCTAAGCCCACATACATGTATACTAGGGTTGATGATTTTCCGCGGAAATCACGGAATTCAGCACTCGAAACGGAATTTGAAATCTCACACGGAAAAATACGGAAAAGCCGATTTTTTCTGATTTAAACAAGATCTTAACAAAACTTTATATTTCTCGAGGTATTTCATCTTTCTTTTGACGAAAAAATTGAAAATATTGAACGATATCGCGTGGTTTTATATTACTAATACTATTTTAATATTTGGTAAGGCTACTTTCATTTTATCATTTTGGAATCATAAATTTACCGAAATAAAAACCTGTCTTCCATTTATCCCTAATAGTATAATTACTCTGTAGTTGAATTTAATAATGTAATCTATATCTTATGTTTTAATTTACATAGTCTATTTATAAAAGTAGAAATCGTTTCATTTACTTCTTTTTTACTACCGGACTCGTGGTTCTTGTTTTTCCGCTGTAAGTTCCACGTGATATCACAAATATCGTAGTCTAGTGAATCCAGCCTTTATTCCCGTAGAAACTACGAAGCCTGTCTGGATATATATATCGCGACTACAACAAGCGTCGTCTGCTAAAAAAATGAAACGAGCCCACAAGGTTGTAGGCCTATCTGCCGTAAATAGGGCGCGGCAGTTTCCTGCAGCATTTTATGAAGACGGCGGAATAATGTTTTGCCGTTTTTGTAGTCACAGCGTTGATTTCCGACGAGCACAGTAGCAGTAGCAGGAAATAAACAATAAACAAACCACCATAACGTCTACTATTGCTAAACAACAAACGTCAAAATGTATCCGAGAAGAATTTGTTCTCGACTTTCTTAAAACAATTTATAATTTGTTATCATTAGTTTAAAATGGCCAGTTTTATATTTTGAGATGTTTTTTTTTCATTTATTCATGAAATAGCATTTTATTGAGAAAAAACGGAATATGGTTAGCTCTGAAACGGAAAATAACGGAATTTAAAATATTTAAAACGGAATTTGCAATTTTCTGAAACGGAAAATCATCACCTCTAGTATACGCATGACAAGGGACTTTGAGTGGACCCTAACTTCAGTGTTTTTGTTGTTAAGCTCTAATATACTTACCCGTATATAGTTTGCATTAATGTAAGATGAAAGTGGATCTCCATCACCATCACCATCTGCTAATATAACTCGTGTATGTTCATCTGAAATTAAATTTACAAATATCAAAAATGATTATTTTATGCTACATATCAGAATTCAAATCTTACATTAAGGGGGGTGGCTCCAATTCAATGAGGTGGCCATCCTGGATTATGGGGAATGGGTGTGGTCCAGGTTCCGAAATGCAAATTTTTAAAAAACTTGTGTGATAACGATAAAGTCCTGAAAATTTCAGAGCATTAGCTTTAATAGTTCATGCAATTTAAAAAACAAACATTTTCACATTGAATTGGAGCCACCCCCCTTAATCACTATAAACTTGATAATAATATAGTATTTACAATATATTTACAGGAATTGAATGCATGGTTATTGGTGGGAAGTGGGGTTTCCAGAGGACGTAACCCCCCTCTAATTGGAGAAGACTATTGGGAGGTAGACAACTAAATATTTTCCCATAGCACCAATTATTATTCTTGCTCTTGCTTGTAATATCTCGCTCCACAGCCTGGCTATGCAAATTTTGAGATACAAAATTTGACCATGACAAAGACAGTACAAAGAGAGTAACTACATGTATATTCATGGATAATAGAGATAGAGAAAGCAATTGAACACACTTTGAGGTCAAAGATTATGACATAAAATCAATAGTATTACACTTACTCGGTATAATAGTTTTATATCTGTTTTTCATACCCGAGCCAGCTACTGATACCTTTTCAGTATGATTCATTGGAATTTCCTAAATAAAGACAATAAAATAGTTTAATAATTAATCTTAATGTGGAAACGAATAAACATGATATTATAAATAAAATAATATTTCTAAGAATGTTATCCTCATCTTCCATGTCTTTTGCAATAATATGTCAACCAGCATGAGCTGTTTATGAATGAATGAATGAAATGGGGTTTAACGTCCTACGCTTAAGCACCGTACCTGGGCTAATTGAAGACGGGCATACGCCACAGTGTGCAATGAGGGAAATTTTGCCCGGGCAGCGGCGCTACAGCCTACTCTTATATCGAATTCCAACTGCCAAGGGATCTTTTACGTGCACTCCAATTTGTACACGGGACCTCGGTTTTTCGTCCCATCCGAACGACTAGGCAGCTGTCCTTGTCAGGCCCTCCTTCTGCATCACTGACAAGGGGAAATCACGCCGGAAAATCGAGATGAACTTTCTCGGCCAATGCAGGGATCGAACACTCAACCTTCAGGCTAGCGAACCAGCGCCTTATCCACTTAGCCACCGTGATCCCGGCTGTTTATGAAGGCTTAGGCTTAGTCAATAGTGGATTTATCCTGAGGTTTTATATCCATAAGCTTAATCCTTTCATGTGAATGGGAAAATTTGTCCTATAGGCTATAGATTTTCTGACCTACGGACAAATCCTTAGGTTTAGAACAAGTCCTATTTTCGTAGGATTTGTACTGTGAATTCACTGATCAAAATGGCAGACGTCTAACTCAACCGGGCCGACACATAGAATTTTTTTTTTTTATCGCCAAAGCGTGCTGTGGTCTATTCAGTCCGAAGATTACCATAAACGAGAGAAAAGATAATCTTTGTAGTTTCCTTCATATTTACATTTCTGGTATTACTGATCACATGACCAAAACCTATAGGATTTTACTGAATGTATGATCATAAAAACCCAGAGGATTTATCCTTTAAGACGTTCGCTAGGATTTGCCTTTAGCTGTTCACCTCGGAGGACAATAACACTAAAGAGACTTTGTTATTGTATTATGAAGTTCAAATTAAGGATGTAACGGGTCAAAAAAATTTGAACCGGTTAACTGATGGGCAAAAAACCGACTGTGACCGGTTAACCGCCGAGATCAACCTGGCCAACGATAAGCTGGCCAACGATAAGAATTCTGTAGCCAACGATAAGCAGATTCAAGCTAGCCAACTATAAGAAATTAGCGCGACGACCGTGACTGCAATGAAATCACGTGATAGGTACAGCTAATCCGTGCCTTCGACAAATAAGATAAACTGAAAGTATAGTCTATTTTGAGTAATTAGGTTACTGTTGGACAGCGACCTATTTCTTTCGCAAACGACCAGCATTTTTCTCTTCTAAAGTACGTAATCAAGAATGTGCCAGGAAATAACTGATAGATACAAAGAGCGATAGAAACATACTTTATTCCAGTGATGTATGACACGGTGACTGGAATTTCGTATTAAGATCCGTATTTAAACATTTTAAACACTCGAAACCGCCCCTCTCTTTCTCTCTCTCTCTCTCTCTCAACCGGAGGTAGTACAATATGGTATGCTACCACGTGGTCGTCACTCGCGCAGGTATCACATGCCGTTGTGTGACAGATCGGAAAATTGCTTAAATATTATAAGTGTTCGACCCGTTATAAATATAGGAATATTCTACGGCCCCCTACCTCAACCTCAATATGCAGTGTTATAATCCATGTATTCCATTTATTCGCGCGCACAGCATTACTTTCATTTTCATACGCAATACCAGCAGTCATTGAGTCAATACGACAATAGTCAACCTGTAGTGTCATGTAGTCAAGATTATCCAGCCCGAAGATACAACGCAGTAAGAAACGACGAAAATATTATACCATTTGCCCATGTGACAGAGGGACGATTTGTTCACGGCATAATTTTAGTACTACGTTTTCGATCAGTGAATACGGCCGTATTATTACCGGGAAAGTTTTGTATCAACGTGTAATATGAACAAGAGTAGAGAGCGTGGGCTAATGCTAGTTTACTACTAGTCGATATACACTAACATTTTTTTTATATAGAACGAGTATCGGTCAGGGGAATATCGAACCGGTCAGCTTGCCGAACTGAACCGTAACCGGTCAACCGAGTAACCGTTTACATCCTTAGTTCAAATGCACAACAGACAAATTTTAAATACTACATTACAATCATTACATTGCTTAAGTTACGATGATCGACCTTAAATTTTTACATGGACTGCTCAAACAGGACTTACGGAGAAATAATTTCCTCAAAATTAATTATTTATAAACCAGAACAACCTTATCTTCACATGCCAGTGAGATGTCTGCTTAGCAAACTTTAAAACAAGAGTTGCTTGCTTACCCAAAATTCCTCATATATATCTCTGGTATTATTTATAGAATTTCTTAAATCTCTTCGACTCAATCGGTTTCCCGCCGACATTAAAAATTCTATTCCACTGCTGTAAACATACAAAAGATTACATTAATAATTCCATACAACAAAACCAAGTCAGATCTACATGTATCTAGAACAAATGCTGCCCTAGTTATAATAATAATAATAATCGCGTCATTTTACAAGGGTAGCAAATTAGGCCTGAGGCCTTTTTCCAATTTGGCCCTTGGCACAGATTGTGCGAATGATTTCGATCATTACTGCAGGAAGAAACCGAAGAACTCGGGGGAAACCTGCCTGATCGGACGGGAGACTGAATATCCGTCTCACTTACATCGATAAAGTTCAAGTTCTTTCCCTGAGCTAATAACCCTTGCTAAAATCGGAGCTGGCTGAAAATGTCCCTGAATATGTCCCTTGCAGCATCAACAGTGAAAGGAGGGCACATTCTGGCCATTGTCCGTCACACCCACACAGATGCAATTTGAAAATGTTATGGCCTTCTTGTTAACCCCTCCCGTAAATTATGACATCTATTTTGATAGAAATAATTGGGGGCCCTGGCTGCAGCCTGGTCGGCCCCTCCTTTTTGTTGGTACCATGTCACATTGTTACAATGCAGGTTCTCCCATCTTATCTTTGTAATCCCTCTATGTTTATTATTTTTTGTTATTATCTAGATTATTTAAGATTCACAATGTGCTGTGTTTAAATGGTATTTTGTAATTGTAACAATAAATGTATAGCTAAATACTAGTGAATCCTACCTAGTTAGTTAATGTATTGCTAAATACTAGTGAATCGTACCTAGTTAGTAAATGTATTGATAAATACTAGTGAATCCTACCTAGTTAGTTAATGTATTGCTAAATACTAGTGAATCGTACCTAGTTTATAAATGTATTGCTAAATACTAGTGAATCCTACCTAGTTAGTAAATGTATTGATAAATACTAGTGAATCCTACCTAGTTAGTAAATGTATTGATAAATACTAGTGAATCCTACCTAGTTAATAAATGTATTGCTAAATACAAGTGAATCCTAGTTTATAAATGTATTGATAAATACTAGTGAATCCTACCTAGTTAATAAATGTATTAATACTAGTAAATCCTACTTAATAAATGTATTGATAAATACTAGTGAATCCTACCTAGTTAATAAATGTATTGATAAATACTAGTGAATCCTACCTAGTTAATAAATGTATTGCTAAATACTAGTAAATCCTACTTAATAAATGTGTTGATAATACTTGTGAATCATACTTAGTTAATAAATGTATTTATAATACTAGTGAATCCTACCTAGTTAATAAATGTATTAATACTAGTAAATCCTACTTAATAAATGTGTTGATAATACTAGTGAATCATACTTAGTTAATAAATGTATTAATACTAGTAAATCCTACCTAGTTAGTAAATGTATTGATAATACTAGTGAATCCTACCTAATAAATGTATTAATAATACTACTGAATCCTAGTTAGTTAATGTATTGCTAAATACTAGTGAATCCTCCCTAATACATGTATTGATAATACTAGTGAATCCTACCTAGTTAATAAATGTATTGATAATACTAGTGAATCATACCTAGTTAGTAAATGTATTGCTAAATACTAGTGAATCCTAGTTAATAAATGTATTGCTAAATACTAGTGAATCCTACCTAGTTAGTAAATATATTGCTAAATACTAGTGAATCCTAGTTTATAAATGTATTGCTAAATACTAGTGAATCCTACCTAGTTAGTAAATGTATTGATAAATACTAGTGAATCCTAGTTAAACAATAAATGTATTGCATAAATGTGTACTGTGTAATCATACATTGTATTGATATATTTCTACAAAACCAATAAAATAAAACACTATATAATTTGTACCTTTCTTTAGGTGGTGTTCCATCCCATCTAGTTAGTTCTGGTGAAGGATTTAAATCTATTGTTAATGATGCATTTGATCCTCTCCTACTGATCAAACAAAACACATCACATTAGTTCATAATTTAGGATGAATAATGAATGAATGAATGAAATGGGGTTTAACGTCCTACTGTTATGCACTTAACCTGAGCTAATTGAAGCCGGGCATACGCCATACAGTGTGCTATGAGGGAAATTTTGCCCGGGCAGCGGCGCTACGGCCTACTCTTATATCGAATTCCAACTGCCAAGGGATCTTTTACGTGCACTCCAATGTTTACACGGGACCTCGGTTTTTCATCCCATCCGAACGACTAGGAAGCTGTCCTTGTCAGGCCCTCCTTCTGCATCACTGACAAGGGGAAATCACGTCGGAAAATCGAGATGAACTTTCTCGGCCAATGCAGGGATCGAACACTCGACCTCCGGGCTAGCGAACCAGTGCCTTATCCACTTAGCCACCGTGATCCCCTAGGATGAATAAACATATCTATTAGTTTAAAATAATATGGGATAAAAACACACATCTTTTAGAGAGAGAGAGAGAGAAATGGGGTTGAACGTCCACCCGAGACAAACTAGGTCATTTTGGGACTAACATATGGTTTAATTTTATTTCAATAATTCCTTAGCGTGGGAGGAGTGCCCGGAGGAAACCCACAAGGTTGAGAAGGCGCCCCTATCTCCATGCCACATACGCTCACACCAGGGCTGGGAACCACAGCCGCAAGCCAGAGGTGGCCGCCAGCTAGAGGTCGGAGCACGGCACTCTAGACCACTAGGCCATCCCAACCCCCCACATCTTTAAGTTCATAATATAGAATAAAAAACACACCTATTAATTTAAATTATAATTTATACATAGAATTACATAAAACACATCTATTAGTTCATAATATTGGATCAAACTTAGATAATAAGGACAGGCATATGCTCAAACTAATAATATTGACTTGGCCGCAAATTTCACTGATAGGGAAGACATTGGGTTGAGTACATTAGCCCTCGATATGAACTTTTTCTACGCCCACATTTTCACGTGAAAGTATTTTGTCATCCGCCTGTCTGTTCATATTTTGTTTGTGGATACTCTACACGTCAATGTAAGTTTTTTAAAAAAAATATATATATATATATATAAGCCAGGGGCTGGTTCCACAAAATTTTAACTAAGATAAAAATCCAATTTTTAGTAGATATACTTCAATTTTGATTGGCTAAGCACTAAAACCAATTTAATATCATCCAATCAAATTACTAAAGTGAAACAGGCCCCTGGACAAAAGACACCTGTCAGGTGCAAATTATTATTTTACAATCGTCTGATAATTTGCGTCTGACAAAGTCTGAGACAGAAGTCTTGTATGATTACTCACCTTTCTAAAAGTTTTTTTTTAACAAGTACGGGTTGAGTTGCCTGTGGTGTAATGGAACCTTTAGGTAAATAAACTGGACAGCCCTCTGGTTGTATACCTAATGGATCTTTAACATCCGGTTTTATGGTGGGATAAAAAATCTCTAGATGAGACAGTGGTTCCTCAAATTTTGCCTTTTTATTTTTTATACAGCAGCATACATAAACCTGGAAATAAACAAAAATATTGTTGAATAACGAAGCTTTTTCATTTTCATTAGTTTGGCACATGCAGAAAAGTAAAACGCTATAACCATTTAAAGTCGAGTTGCGCCATTAGCATATTTGTTAAAATATCAAATTTTTTCACAACTTAATGCAAGCTAAGTATGTACTCGAATTGGCTATTTAACATTTGATTAAAGGACCTAAGTCCGTAACTCAAAATCCTCCAAAATCTTCGACATCGAAAACACGAATTATTGGTCAATTCAAATCAACATTGATGTTGTGATCTTACCTGGAAACGGTAGGCCTCTGATATCCAATATTTAAAACAAAATAAACAGTTTACCATTGGTACACGAATCGTGTACCATATAGAGCGTTTCGGCGTCACTTGTAACAAGTGACTAGAAAGAACGAGGCTAGACTCATTCCACAACTCCTGTCAAACGATGAGACTATATATTTTTATCTGGTGGGCATGCCCAGTAGACTAGAATAACCAGACACTACAAATACTTAATACGGTTGAAACCCATGCCGTATTTCGCTTGACATAACGGATTTGAAATTAGAGTCAAAACGGAAACAATTTAATGTAAACCAGTGTATATACAATCAGATAATATTATTATATGCGTTGCGACCCATTAGGGGCAATTTCCAGGTGCCAAGTTTTAGCGATTTAGCTCCTTTAAGAAAACAATCTGATTAAAACTAAGTCAATCAGGTTTCGCCATTATCAATAAAAGATGTCAGGGTATTGTTACTCTCAAGCAGCCTAGATCAATAAATTTCAATGTAACATAACTTGGTAAAATTTTGAACAGAATAGAACCCATTTTGAAGTGATATTCCTATTACAGATTAACCTTTTTACAATATTGTTGTTTGCAAGGGGTTCCTATAGCCTTATATTTCATTTCATTTCAAAACCATATTTTTTACAACGATCACCAAACATTGAGCACCTAAAATCAATTAAATTCTCAATTACATTCTTTTTGAAAAATTAAACAAATTAACATGTTTTATTGGAATATTTTTCATTAATGTTTAATATATAATCAATGCAACCGTTTTCAAACATGACTTAGGCAATCTTTGTTTTATCTTAATGGAATGTATGTACAGAAAAAGCTTATTTGTCTTTTTTAATTCAAGTAGAAAGAAACAAGTTAATTATTAATTATTATCTTTACAGAGTGTGAAAAGGTGATTGGTTTTGAACCAGATTTCAATTCAAGTGGAAAGCTGAGTGTTTCTGAACCAGATTTCAATTCAAGTAAAAAAATATATAGGTGTATTAAATTATTAATTATCCATTAATAATACATTATTAATTTTCCATTAATAATACAGCGCCCCCCCCCCCCAAAGGGCCCATAAAGTATTTATTAAATCCTACAAAGGTCAGGTCCAACAATTATAAGAAATTTGCGAGATTTAAACTTCAGTATCAGTATCCTGTTTTTTTCCAAATAATGCTCCAATAGGCCTCCGCAGAGTTGCGAGGCAAACATGCATACAACAAGCAAAATTGTCAATTACTCGATACACATTCCTCTCCAGTTCACCAATCTTTAGCAGTTTGTTCTGGTACAGATTATCCCAGCAAAATTAAACAAAATTTGATCCGACTGAGTGATTACTTTACATTTTTAAATACTTACAATAACAGTAACCAAGGTAATCACTGCCATACATAAAGCTGCTGTAACATATGGAAAGAATGGTTTTGTCCAGAATGGTGTTTCATAGTTGGTTAATGATATTTGATGCTGAAATAATTACAATGTGTTTTTAAATTGTGATGTAATAAAAAGTTTTAAAGTGACACTAAACACGGAATTCACCTGCTTGTAATCAGCCAATAGAATCACTTGGTTCGTTGAGTGTGTACATGTTTAACTGATTTGGAAACTGAGAACCCCAGGATTTTAAAAACTTAAGGGGGGGCTTATGTCGACCTTGCAACTGAATGCAACTGGCTTTTCTGCAACTGGGAGCAACTGAATGCAACTGGCTTTTCTGCAACTGGGAGCAACTGAATGCAACTGAAAAAAGTCGACATGAGCGCCTCTTACAACTAGTTGCAGTCAGTTGCAGCCAGTTGCACATTTTCAACTTTCTGCAACTGGCTGCAACTAGCCGCAACTAGTTGCAGTCGACATGAGCGTTCGTGCAACTGGAGTGATCACGTGATGAATAATTAACAGCCTGGTGTTAAGTGCGGTCGCTATCAGTTCCGAGTCGACATAAGCGCTCCGAATTCAGTTGCTCCCAGTTGTCCTCAGTTGCTGAGATAATCGACATAAGCACTCTTGCAACTGATTGCAACTAGTTGCTGTCAGTTGCAAAGTCGACATAAGCCCTGCTTTAGATTTAGGTTCCATTCTAAGTGTTAAATTCATCTGCTTTGATGCAATCCATCGAAAAAAAATTCAACAAAAAGGATGACCAGTCACAATTAGTGACCCTACATTTAAAACCAATAATGAATTTCTTTTATCCATACTACATAATGACATTAAAAACAAGTTAAGATTTAGGGAAACAATGACCTTGTTCCAATAAATTTTTTTTATCAAAAATGGGCTGTGCGTTCCTTTTTTTAAAGAGTATATATTGAAGAATAATTTTTAAATGACATAGGGGAACAAATTTAATAATAATTTATTAATAATAACTTACATCTAATGATATGGCAGTAATATTTAAATCTGGTAATTTCTTTTGGAGTTTTGATACAAGACCTGATACGAGAATATCTTTTGCTGGGATGAGATCCGATGCTAGTAGAATATCGTCATCTATTGGAGCATGGCGCAAGAAATACAAACCAACAACATTTCCAGCTAACTATAAAACAACAAGCCAACAGTGAGGCTGATGTACCCCGCCGAAATCCCAAAATAAATAGATGACACATATTAATTAATTGCACATTTATTTTTTTCAAAAGTATTGAGCAATCAAACTATACACTAAGTATCATCACTCTCTATCAGATAGAATCAGACAATGTTCACCATCGAACTCCATCAAGGCATTCACCTACACCTAGTTCGAACATTCTACCTTAATTAGAAGCAGAATTATTGTGTTCCAAAGTCTAGACCTACATGTATCAAATTGCTTATCGCTCTACTTACCCTCAGCAGAAAATGTTCATTATTAAACTTTTTGATGAAATGAAACTATATACCAAGTTTCATCACTCTCAATAATTACAACTTAAGTTATTGCATCCCAAAGCATCAACCAATCAAATTGCTTATCTCTGCTTACCCTAAATAGAAAATGCTCGTCTTCCAACTCCATCAAGGTATTGACCTAATAAACATCTACATCAAGTTTGAATATCCAAGCTCAATTAGAAGAAAAGTTATTATGTTCCAAAGTCTCGGCCAATCAAATTGCTTATCGCTCTGCTTACCCTGAGCAGAAAAAGCGCATTTTTAAACTTAGTCAAGGTATTGATGAAATGAAACTATATACCAAGTTTCATCACTCTAACTTAATTACAACTCAAGTTATCGCAACCCAAAGCTTCAACCAATCAAATTGCTTATCTCTGCTTACCCTTAGCGGTAAATGCTCATTTTCGAATTTCATCAAGGTATTGACCTACTTAACACCTACACCAAGTTTGAATATCCTAGCTCAATTAGAAGGAGAGTTATTATGTTCCTAAGTCTCTGCCAATCAAATTGCTTATCGCTCTGCTAACCCCGAGCAGAAAATGCTCATCATCGCTCTGCTAACCCCGAGCAGAAAATGCTCATTATCGAACTTAGTCAAGGTATTGATGAAATAAAACTATATACCAAGTTTCATCACTCTCACTTAATTACAACTTAAATTATCGTGTCCCAAAGCATCAACCAATCAAATTGCTTATCTCTGCTTACCCTAAGCGGAAAATGCTCATCTTCGAACTCGATCAAGGTAATGACCTAATAAACACCTACACCAAGTTTAAATATTCTAGCTCAATTAGAAAAAGAGTTATTGTGTCCCAAAAAGTGTGACAGACGGACGGACAGACGGACGTACGAACCCATTTTAATAGTCCCCTGCTTTCTTCGAAAGGCGGGGGACAATAATACATGTGTATATATAGCAATCATAATCACATTATACCTCAAGAAAAGGAACTGAATTGGCTACATAGCAAAATGGTTGACATGCTACGGTTGGACATCATTCAAAGTTGCTTTATTGTAAGATTTAGATAAAGAGTTGACATTTCTCACTATAATAGTTTGTAAGTAGATATAAAAGATAGGCTGCCAGGCAACGAAACATACATCCACAGTAGCTAAATCGTCCAGGCAATCAACAAGAGTTGTAGCATGTTTTTACTTCTTTCGGCAATGAAACATTAATATTACACTAAAATCAGATTAAGAGTAACAACTCATTAAGTAATAATCAGAAAATTATTTGGCTTTGATAAAGTTCACCTCCATGCTAACATTTACTATACAAAACATTTAATATCATGGATTTAGCTGTTAAAGTTACTAAAATTGTGGACGCCAGACAGCGGGAAGGACAGGGCAACAACAATATATAAAGATAGGTTGCCAGGCAACAAAACATAAGCCCACAGCAGCTAAATCGTCCGGGCAGTCAACAAGAGTTACAGCATATTTTTACTTTTTTCCTTAATGAAACATTTATTTATAATACACTAAAAGCTGATTAAGAGTAACAACTCATTAGGTAATTATCAGAAAATCATTAGAATTTGTTTGGCCTTGATAAAGTTCTCCTCTATGAATGTCTAATTAATAATTTATATGAATATAACATTTGAAGCCAAAAGAAAGGCATGCAATAGACAGATTTAGCTCTTACATACAGTAATACATGTGTAATGTCTGTTTTACGATGTACATGTATAATATAATAAATGTTGTAATTGACACTGATGCGTGTCATAAACAATAATCAATAATAATATCTAAAATACAACAACTCTTTACTTACACTGATCCGGTCTACACGAATTTTATCCAGTGTACGATTTAGTACTTTGGAGAATGAATCACGTAAAGACTGGATAGCACTGTCTATTGTTCTGTTTGGATTGTTCACACCAGCCCCTAAAGTCTACAAAACAAAAACATAAATTTGTGTAAAAACATAACAATGCGCTTGTGCATAGGGGTGTTTTGGCAGTGGGAGGAAACCACAGAAAAGCCACGAGGTTAAGACAGTCGACCCAACTCCTTGCCATGTACAACCAGGGAATCAAAACCACCCTGCGGTGCAGCTAGTTGATTCAATGACAGACCTTATGATGCAATTCAACACCTTATGATGCAATTCAACTCTCATCCACGCTCAACCGGAACCCAGGTTACATAATTGTACTGTTACAAAGCAAACCAAGATCGGGGTGCTCAAGCTTCGGTTGATTCCATGATGTACTAGAAGGTTATTTAACGTGTAATAGAGTGTAATTAAACAAAGCGCCCAAGGTGTTTACTATATTTAGGTACGGGGTTGTACTAAATAGCTTAATTATAATAATAATAATTAATCATTTATATAGCGCTCAAGCTTCGGTTGATTCCATGATGTACTAGAAGGTTATTTAACGTGTAATAGAGTGTATTTAAACAAAGCGCCCAAGGTGTTTACTATATTTAGGTATGGGGTTGTACTAAATAGCTTATTTATAATAATAATAATTAATCATTTATATAGCGCCGAATATCCAACACGAGTGTTGCTCAGTGGCTCTTTACAAACACAATCATAAAATCGAAAAAATAATCAACTACACAACATAATACATTTTACACACAGAGACAAGGGATTGTAGGACATATAAAACACTCAATATATACATCAACACTTGAAAGCACTCTGGAAAAGGATGGTTTTAAGGTTTTTTCGAAAACTACTTGATGACGATGCATTTTTTAGGGATTCACTTAAACTATTCCATAATTCAGGAGCAGCATAGCTCAACGCTCTTGTTCCTGCAATTGTCTTGTTTTTAGGTTTAACATAATTATATGACTGTCGAGAATTGGACAAAAATATCTCAGAAATCGTGAATAAGGGGACTGCTACATGTGTACCGGTATATGTGTCTCTCTTTTGTGGACCGAGGTGAGATTGTTGTCCGTTCAATATAAACCATGGAAACTACATATACAGTGTATTCATTAATACTCTGGATACTCCAGGTCTTAATTGTCATTCTTATAATCTGTTATCATTTTACTGTTACAAATTACAACCGGATTTAAATTATCTTTTGTTTTATTATTGATTTTGTTGATGGAATATAGATGTAGGGTTTAATTTCTTGTCAACACTATAGTTCAAGCATTTCAAATGGCACTTTGGGAGACCCTATAGCTCAGTGAGGATTTGGAGTTGGCTAATTAATTAACTAGGACTTTGTTTGCTAATACATGTAGTACCTGTAAGTGCAGGAGGACCACACTACACGCATACAAAAAATAAAAGTTTCTCTGAAATTTCAAGATCAAACCAATACTGTGGTTCAGTGTGCAAAACTGCCTGTTAGCACACACAAAAGAACATTTGATAGTTGCCTTTGGATAAAGGGTAGACAAAAACATCAATATCTGATTAAAATTTCCCTCATCAAAGCACACTGCCATATCAGAGACAGAGAAAGAGAGAGAGAGAGAGAGAGAGAGAGATTGGGTTTGGGTTTAACATCCACTTGACACAAATTAGGACATTTCGAGACTAACATATGGTTCATCAATTTTATTTCAAAAATTTGGCTGCGCATAGGGGTCTTTAGCAGTGGGAGGAAACCTGAGAACCCAGAGAAAACCCATGTTGGTGGACAGACGACCCTACTCCTGTCACATACAATGGGAGAATCGAAACCACGCAAATTGACCCAATGACAGACCTGATGATACAGCGCGCGCATGCTAACCAACAGGCCATCCAACCCCCTAAATGCAATATCACTGCATGATTTCAATATGGCACAATCTGTGACACTGTAAGACCTTATTATTGTCAGGATTATATAATTATATTAATGTGATGATCTATGGATACACTACAACTGGATGGGAGTCTTATTACCGTAGTTTTACACATTGCTCAGCTATTGATGCCCTAATTCTCCCGAGGCACAGGCAATAACTGGTCTTTTTATCATCAATAATGTTAGTTGTCAATTGTATTTGGCTGATGGATATTGGATAATCAGTTAATGCATGCAGGTTAATAACCTAGCAATATGTACACATGTATTTAAGGCAATAACCCATATTTCTATCAAATGCTCAAACTGCGGATTTAAAATAAAACTGGTTGACAGTCAAAGAAATCAATTTTGAATATGGTTTTGAAGTTGTTTTCAATGTTTAATGAATATCCGTGAGGTATTGATTAGAGTTTGGATGGATACAGTGCTCCCCCAATTATTTCGGCAAGATAGCTCTATCATGGCACTGAATACTTTTTGGTCAAATTCTAAAAAGAATTTGCAAAAGACTATTATTCCAATCTAAATACAAGAATATCAGTTATATCATTTAATATTATTAAAATATTTATACCCTTCGAAAAAACTGTGAAAGTCTCTTTTTGGAATATTCAGCTAAATCGATAATGATCATTTCGGGACAAAAACAGAAAAATAAGAGCACCTGAACCTGTGCACCATACCCTCAATCAAACAGTCAGAATACTGATACCTATAGTTATTAAATAATTTTTTCCATAATCCATTGATTTCCACATGCTAATTTTTGTGTCATTCATATAATATCCAGCTACACTACAAGATTTTGAGATTTTCTTGAAAAAACGAAAATTTAGAGCAATCCGCAATTTGATACTTGAATGCCAAAAGGGGAAATCATTGATTTACTCCTATCATTAATATTGATAATACAGCATATTCTATCCTCTTTATTTAATCTTTTTTATAAAACTCTGGAATAAATTACAAAGTCTGCGAAGCTTTGATGTAGGTAAATTGGTAGCTGTAATATAACTGTGTAATATTAGCTTAGAAAACGACCTCTATACAAGGTCAAATTGGAACTAGTTGTACGTTATTACTGTAACTGGAGGGGAAGAGTTGTAATTTGATCAAATAATTATAATTGGTTGTACAGCAAGATAGCTGAGGATATGTACCCAGACTTATTGGGTATCGGTAATTAAATTAGAAGAGAACTAGATCCACAAACTAATAATTAAGTTGTATGATTGTCCGGAGGGTAGAATATAATAAGCTTATTGATTCTTGTATACCAATAACATTTAGCTGTTTAATCGAATCAACTTGTTTACATATGATAAGGGAGACTGATGATGGAATAATAAGATCCAAATAAGACAATGGTATTTAACAAAACAAATACAGCTAAGATATCAGTTACATACATGTCATGTATACAATGTGATAATCTCAGAACTTTTATGTCAAAACAGAAAACATTTCTTTTCAACTCATACTAATTACTATAACTGAACATTGTAACATTGATCTTATATGCTTCATACCACCTATAAGGGCCTTGAGCATTTTTATGGATACGCTGCACTATACAAAGATAGGTTGCCAGGCAACAAAACATACACCCACAGCAGCTAAGTCTTCCGGACAGTCAACAAGAGTTGTTGCATATTTTACTTTTTTCAGCAATGAAACATTTATAATACCGGTACACTAAAATCTGATTAAAAGTAACGACTCATTATGTAATTATCAGAAAATCATTCGAATTAGTTTGGCTTTGATAAAGTTCTCCTCCATAGTGTTCAAGTTATCAAAATTCATTGAAACTCAATATACTTGTTCGTCCCATAACCTTTAACACTGTGTATAAATTTAAAGTCAATCGGATATTAACTTTATCCTCTAGCCACGTCCACAAGATTTTTTGAAGTGTTAAAGTGACATAACTCTGACAGTAATTATCAGAAATCGCTTAAAATCAATAGGCTTCTTCGTCTCATGACCTTAAACATTGTGTATAAATTTAAAGTCAATCGGATATTAACGTTGGCCTCTAGAGCATCCACAATAATTTTTGAAGTGATCAAGGGCCATTACTCTGTTGACAGTAATTATCGGAAATTGCTAAAAAATCAATAGGCTTCTTCGTTATATGACCTAAAACACTGTGTATAAATTAAAAGTCAATCGGTTATTAACTTCAGCTTCTAGAGTGTCCACAAGACTCTTTGAAGTAATCAAGGGCTAATACTCTGACAGTAATTATCGGAAATCGATGAAAATCAATAGGCTTCTTCGTTTCATGACCTTAAACACTGTGTATAAAATTAATATCAATTGGATATTAACTTTAGCCTATAGAGCGTCCACAAGCAATTGTCCACGCCTGACCGACGGACGGATGGATAGGGGCGACGGCAATATACGACCACACTTCAATGTGGGTGTAAAAAAGGGCATTATTATTATTATCATTACATGTAGCTTGTTCTGTGTTACATTTCTCAAACAAAAACAATGAAATTATTTATCTACGTGTATTTACATGTACTGCTTCCAGTGGATTAAAAACAAAATGTCTAGTTGAAACATGGCTATACATGTACATAGTGTTTCGAAGAGTTTGCAAATCAACAAAAATTATCCCGCTATAATGAGTCAAAGTAAAAAAATCAAAGAGAATTTAATGGAAAAGAATTTTAGCAAGGTGTTTAAAATACCAATATTTTGATTTCTTGGTGATTTTTTAAGGGTTGTAGCTTAATCTATCTTAAGAATGAATGAATGAATAAAATGGGGTTTAACGTCCAACTGTTATGCACTTAACCTGAGCTAATTGAAGACGGGCATACGCCATACAGTGTGCTATGAGGGAAATTTTGCCCAGACAGCGGCGCTACGGCCTACTCTTATATCGAATTCCAACTGCCAAGGGATCTTTTCACGCACTCTTATATCGAATTCCAACTGCCAAGGGATCTTTTCACGCACTCCAATGTGTGCACGGGACCTCGGTTTTTCGTCCCATCCAAACGACTAGACAGCTGTCCTTGTCACGCCCTCCTTCTGCATCACTGACAAGGGGAAATCACGTCGGAAAATCGAGATGAACTTTCTCGGCCAATGCAGGGATCAAACACTCGACCTCCAGGCTAGCGAACCAGCGCCTTATCCACTTAGCCACCGTGATCCCCTATCTATCTAAAGAATATGATAAACGGATGTAGCTCTTCCAAAGGTGACTGATTTCAGTGATGTTCTTAAAAACTCACAAAAGTTTTGTGCATGATGACAGCTGATTCTAGTTGGGTTTTTTTCATTGAAGCAAAACATATGGCACACATTTTATTGAAAGCAATTGATTAAAATTATCAAAACAATAAACAAAGGGAATTTTGAAAAATAGTGGTCATTTTAAAGATTTATTCACTGTACTTCTATTGATTTCCTATTTGGAAAAAATAATTAAAAGCACTATAATTTATAGAAAATTTCAACATTTACTTTCAGAAAGTTGAGAAATATATGCAACACTACTCTTACTGGTGAGTGGTAGCTAATGTAATCAAACATTTCTCCTGAGATTGGATGATTTTGGTCGCCATATGAAGCTGTGTATTGACAACTAAGTGGGACTGGTAAAAAGACGACCGTGTTATAAATTCAGTATTTGAATCAGCAAGCAATCACTGACACAAAAAGAAATCAATCAAATCTCTTTCCATACCTTAAAATAATGTCCACACGCCAACAATTTCACACAAGCAGAAAAAAATCCTTTTAATGGATAAATTGATCAAATTAGTGAATGTAAATAAATTTCTTGCCACTCAAGATATAATTCCTTTTTCTTTCATTGATTTCTTTTTGCTTCAATAAAATGAAAGGACTTTTTTTTATTGAAAGGGACCAAGGAGAATGAATGCTGGAACTGTGTACCGGTAGTACATCTTTCCATAGAATATTTCTATGATCTGTCTGAATATTTTTTCTTGGGCTATGCACTCTGAAATAAACATTATTTAACAGACTTTTTCCACCTTGAACTTTGTTTTCATTATATTTAATTGTATAAGTAAACATATACTGTCAGAGATTTCAAAAGCTATCCACAAATTCTATCCAAATCTAATCACAAGCCTTGTTCCAGAAACAAAGTCTGAAAACTTTGGACCTTTTGCTCTTAGACATTAGGAGGTTCCTCAGGGTATCATAGGGCAATCAACTTATAAAATAGAGAGAGTACAGTAAATAAACGTTTAAAATCCCCATTATTTTACAAAATTCACTTTAGTTTATTGTTTTGATGAATTTTTATTAATCAATTGTGTGTAAACAAGCCAACAGTGAGGCTGATGTCCCCCGCCGAAATCCCAAAATAATAAGATGACACATATTAATTAATCAAACATTTATTTTTTTCAAAATATTAGCTTTAGCTCAAAATATTAATTATTGACTTAGTTAAGACATTCGCCTAATGATCATCTACATCAAGTTTAAAATTCTACTTCAATTAAAAGCAGAGTTATGTTCCAAAGTCTTGACCAATAAAAGTGCTTATCGTTCCTTAGCCAAAGCAGAAAATTTGCAACATTGAACTTAGTCAAGGTAATGATAAAATGAATCTATACATTGCTATCACTTCATTACAACTAAAGTTATCGTGCCCCAAAGCATCAACCAATCAGATTTCTTATCGTTCTGCTTACCCTTAGCAGAAAAAGTTAATTAACGAACTTGGTCAATATATCGGTGTTATAAAGCTAAAGCTACATGTATACACCAAGTGTCCTCACTCTCACTTAATCAGAACTTAATAAGCATCAACCAATCAAATTGCTTATCTCTGCTTACCCTAAGCAGAAAATGCTCACCTTCGAACCCCATCAAGGTATTCACCTAATAGACACCTATGCCAAGTGTGAACATTCTAACTCAATTAGAATGAGAGTTATTGTGTTCCAAAATCTTGACTAATCAAATTGCTTATCAGCCATCTTACCAAGAGCAGAACATGCTCATTATCAAACTCAGTCAAGGTATTGATGTAATGAAACTACACACCAAGTTTCTTTATTTCACCTAATTAAAATTAAAGTTATTGTGCCCCAAAGAATCAACCAATCAAATTGCTTGCCTCTGCTCATCTTCAAATTCCATCAAGACATTGACCCAATAAACACTCACACTGAGTTTGAACATTCTAACTCAATTAGAATGAGAGTTATTCAGTTCCAAAGTCTCGACCAATCAAATTGCTTATCGCTCTGCTTACCCTGAGCAGAAAATGCTCATTATCGAACTTAGTCAAGGTATTGATGTAATGAAACTATACACCAAGTTTCATCACTCTCACTTAATTAGAACTAAAGTTATCGTGTCCCAAAGCATCAACCAATCAAATTGCTTATCTCGGCTTACCCTAAGCGGAAAATGCTCATCTTCGCACTCCATAAAGGTATTGCCATAATAAACACCTACACTAAGTTTGAACATTCTAGCTCAATTAGAACGAGAGTTATTGTGTCCCAAAAAGTGTGACAGACGGACAGACGGACAGACAGACAGACGGACGAACCCATTTTAATAGTCCCCTGCTTTCTTCGAAAGGCGGGGGACAAAAAAAAATATATGGTACAGTGGGATAAAATCAAAGTACCCTGAAAACCCAACAAGGTTAGGAAACCCTACTCAAGTCATATACATGCGTGAGATTGAAACCACACACTACTACATGTACCGGTATGTACTTGACTCAATGACTAACCTTATGATATAAAGCACATGTGATTGACCTTTTGGCTACCCAACCCAATTCTGAAGTACAGTGTGGGGGTGATGAAGATGAATTATGATGGACATATAATAATACATGACTACTCATGATCAGTTTGGATTGAAAAGCTATTGTTAGAAGCCTTATACTTGTAATAGTATATACCGTATTTCCCCTAATAAGCACCGGGTCTCCAATAAGTGCCAGGCCTCTAATAAGCGCCGGGGGGTCAAGGGGTGCTAAAAAAATAAGCGCTTGGCCTCCAATAAGCGCCGGGTCTCTAAAAAGCGCCGGGTCTCTAATAAGCGCATGAAGACCCTGTCACCCTACAATTGAAATTATCATTGAAGATGCACATGAAATAGACATTAGATTGCTTTTGATCAAATGCCGTAATTCAAAAGAATCTCCAGCCCAATGTCCATGGTAAATGACGGCTTTTCCCTAAATTCAATTTGCTATTAAAGAAATAAGCGCCGGGCCTCCAAAGAGCGCCAGGCCTCTAATAAGCGCCGGGGGGTCAAGGGGTGCTGAAAAAATAAGCGCCCGGGCGCTTATTAGAGGAAATACGGTATATACAACTGGATGAAACGTGATAATTACATGATGTATACTGGTAGATATCCATGACATAACATCTATTGGAACTAGAAGCAATCCTTAATTCTCATATTGATTGTTTTTACTACTACATTTTGAAGAGTTTCACGACAGACAATCTATGAGAAAAAATGACACACAAGGGAATCATTGAACAACAGTCACACAAGTTGATCTTCTCTGAAGAGTTTACTTGTTGAGCATAATTAAATTAAATCTACTAGATGGCATGGTTACCATTTTTTATTTATGTTACATAAACGAAGTATCATAGTCAAGTACGCTTAGAGTACAGCATACATGTATGTCCATAGTATTAGTACACAAGTGTCCCAATTCTATGGAACACAATAACTGTTTATATATACTGAGTGACGTTTCAAATAGGCCCCTCTAGTCAGTGGCGGATTAAGCTCCACCAAGGCCTGAGGCTGCAGTTGCTGGAGGGCCTATAAGGGCCTGTTTAAAATTGCGTGGGCCTCATTAATTTCGGGTCAGGGCCTATGCTGGTTCCCGTTGGGCCTAAACCACACCCCCTAACGTTCATTGTCTATGCGTTTTAATCGTATCAGACAAATTTAAAATTTTCTTTTTTTACAAAATCTTTGGGCCTGAATGTATAAAATTTGAAATAAATCATCTTATATAGATAAGCAAGTATTAAACTCAAAGTAATCTCTAAATATTACAATTTTTAGTCAAAACAAAAATGTACTCTGAGTTAATATTTTTGCTTTGATGTTAAAAAAAAAAGCTAAAATATATAATGAAGAAGCTATTTTAATAATAGTTAATCAGTGGAACAGTTAATTGTTAATTAGTTAGGGGCTCAGGGTTTTGAGGGTAATAAAATGTGTAGTCGAAATGGGGTGTAGTCGAAATGGGACGTAGTCGAAATGGGGGTGAACCGAGGCTGCAGCCTCATCAGCCTCAATGATAATCCGCTACAGCCTCTAGTCTTTATCATTACTTGATCATAGTCGAAATGTCGCTCAGTAATCAACAGTTATTGTATTCCATAGAACTTTGATCTATGTATTCTAGTTCAATTACTAAATAAATATACAAGGATACCATAATTAAATCCTCAAAATTATATTTAACTGAAAACAGCTGATAGTCATTTGCATTATTAGGACACTATCTAAGTTTTTACTTCTTAATCTTGTATATAAAATCCAGCTTAAAATGTAAGCATATGATTGCTAAACATGGATTGACAAATTTGTCTATTTAAAAGAAAGGAAATGGGCTAAACATCCTACTGTTCTGTACCGAATAGGCTTATGAAGATGATCATGCGGCAGACAGTGTGCTATGTTGGAAATTTTGCCCACTCAGAAAAGCTCCAGTCTACTCGTAATTTGAATCCAACTGTAAGGATTCTTTTACGTACATACGAATGTGTACACTGGACTTCATTTTTGTCTCATTCAAATGACTATACAATTACAATGTCCCTTGCTAGGTCTCCTGTCTTGCACTACTGACAACAGGTAAGCATGCCGGAAAATCATGATGAACTTTCTTGGCAAACACCTCTGGTGTGACAGTTTAGATGGACTCCTGGTTTGTGTTTGCTCCTTGGGACCTGCGCATGTCCAAAAGTATTGTTTACTATTACAACAGAACTATACCTATCTCCGTCCCTTGATCATTGATCGGTTTGAGGAAAAAAGCATGACGCATTTGCTTAGAGGTTTGACATTAATAAACATAAATGTTATCGTGATTAGCTTTTGTTTTAGTAATCGGCAGTTACATGATCAACGGATATACCCAGATTGGCTTCTTATTGATACCTCTATCGTTCATGATTTGTTGCTGTTGTTTTACACGATCAGTGGAAACCATACAAATTGGTTCATTTAGAATCTTTGGGAATCAATCATTTAAGTCCCTGGATGTGGTTTAGTGTCCTGAAGTTAGGCTCCTTGTGATTTGAGTAACAAAATACATGTACTAAACTAAGTAATCTGGAACATGAGCCTTGAAATACCCTTGAAGGTCATTAAATCTGTAATTTGTTGATTATTGTTCTTGTTAATTTTGTAGTGCTGAATAAATGAAAGGGGATCCCTTTCCAATAGTTATTAGTTTATAGAATCTTTGCTGTTAAAAACTTTTTGTTAGGAAATAATTGATTATTTTGCTGATCGAATATTGGCTTTCAGGCTTATTGATTTAAGTGCTTGACTTTTTGTACATGTACATCTCTGTATCATGGTCATTGTTATTAATTTTGTTCTTATTAAAACTTTAACAACTTCTCAATAGAGTCTATTAGTGTTTAATTAATTACTCAAATATAAGCCGTTTGTCATGCAAACAATATTTAAACCCATCATCCACTCTGTGGTTTCTATTCATACAAATTAACAGAAAACGCTAACTTGGCTTTACCAGTTTAATTCTAAACCGTGTAATGAACAAACATATAAAAACATATGGACATATATGTATATGAATGGTCATGAAAACACCCTAACCCCAATTTAGGTGGAGAGAGGGGAGGGGATGAGAGAAAGAATGCATTGCTTTCATCTTGTCTTGATCAGCAATGTTTAAATAGCGTAAATAAGCCTGGTTTTTTCAAAACACCAGTTGCTGGATCATGGGACCTGTGAGACCACATTGGGAGGCCCATATTGAGCCCCTCTCCCCTTCAAAAAGAATGGCATGTAAATAGATGCCCATTTATGAAGTTTGCAGATTTTAACATAGTCCGCAAAAAACCCCTATAAAATGAAATATGACAAAGGTCACTGACCTAGATAGTCACACGGCAGTGGCAAAGAAGGCCCATGTCGTGAATCTGAATAACTAGTGAGCAGTTTGGTCAAGGCAGACATCAATAGAGTCTATTAGTGTTTCATTAATTACTCAAATATAAGCCGTTTGTCATGCACACCATATGACTTAAATCTGAAAACACTAGTTTTTTTAACATGAATTTTTCTTTCCATTGGATCTTCTAAACTTAAAGAAAATAAAGGAGAGTAGTAAGAAATACTCCTTGTATATTTCAGTTCAAATACATATATGTATGATGTATGCAAAAAAGGCATTTATACAAGGAAAATTTTGGATTCAATTTTTGCCATGTAGGTGGAAAAACTGAATAGCGGATTAAGCAGTATTGGGTCAAATAATTGTTGACTTTAATAAGATCATCGATCTATTTGTATTTTAGAAATTTAAAAAAGCCCAAAACCTTTTATTGAAAGAAACCTAACACCATATACTGATGCAATCTATTTACAAAGAGAATTACTTACGAATTATCTCTGTCACAGATGACTGTCTTCACGTGACATCAGTCATTGGCTCAACGGCTTGTGCGTTGTTTACATAACACCTAACTGCTTCAGGCAAAATGATGCCTTTTACTCATTTTAATACCCATTTACACTAAATAGGAAATATTTTTTAACTACAGATACTTCAAACGTCTTTATTTATTTTTCTTATACTTCAAAAAAATGTTTTAGAAATTTATTTTGTCGGAGGTTAAAAGTTAGATGTCATCTTCATCAGTGATACTAGCGGCCAAGCGAATATTCACTGCGGGATCAGTTTGATACTGCCAATGGTGACTATACATATCTACAGTATATGTACCTAGATTTACAGTAGTGTAGTCAGTGTAGAAACCGATTTGACTGTGGCGTAAGAACATCTGTAAGGTAATCCTATCCCTGGGAGTCAATGTACACCGCATCTATAACGGTGTGAGATTACTCCTATAATTGTGCAAGCACAACAGTACAGTACATGTATACAGTATATCACTGACGCCCACAATGGTCTCCTTCCTTAGTGCTAAGAAATAACATTTAATTTTTAAAAGTTCATGTATTGACGTACAGAATCAATTACTAGGCATGTCTTCTCAGTAGACCTTTTTTACCGTACTGCTTTATATTAGTGAACCACAAATTTTTTTTTTTTAAAAAGTTGCAAGAAAAGAACTTTCCTAAAAATAAAAAAAATCTCCATAGCTTGTTTAAATGGTGAGATTAAAGGGGAGAATGGTGAGACTGTAGATTCGAATGGTGAGATTGTAAAGTAGAATGGTGAGACAATCTGATTAAACAGTATTAACACACATTTTTTATAGATCAAAATTTTGCATGCTCACGTGACACAAACTAGGTCATTTCGGGGGTTAAATACTATTTCAATTATTTCCCTTTGTGTAGCCTAGAAGTCTTTAAGACTTTAGTAGTGGGAAATGAAATTGGGTTTAATGTCCTACTGTTATGCACCTAACCTAGGCTAATGGAAGAAGGGCATATGCCATACAGTGTGCTATGAGGGAAATTTTGCCGGGCAGCAGCGCTACGGCTTACTCTTATATCAAATTCCAATCTTTAACGTGCACACTAATGTGTAGCCTACACGGGGCTGGGTTTATCGTACCTTCCAAACGACTAGACTGCTGTCCTTGTCAGGCCCTCTGTTCGGCATTACTGACAAGGGGAAACCATGCTAAAAAAATCAAGGTAAACTTTTTCGGCCAATGCAGGGATCGAACACTAGACCTCCAGCTAGTGAGCCAGTGCCTTACCTCTTTAGCAGTGAAGAAAACCGTAGAACACAGACAAAACCCATAAGGTCGACCCTACTCAATCATCCATGTCATCAAATGGGGAATCAAAACCATGCCAATTGACTTAATCAGTATTATGAAGATAAGTCAATGTTAAATAGACTAATAGTAATACATTGGGTCATATGTGACATCTACAATTTGACAAAAATGTAGGCCACTGCACTAATGATGATGATGCAATGGGCTGGGCTCCAGAACATAGATCTTATTGATATTATTGAAATGACCAATTATTCATATATTGCACTTACCACAACAACAACATATTCTGGTGGAATTGTGGTGGTTAATTCTTCCTGGGGTAGTCCTCTTTTCTTCCTTAGCTTTATTTCTTCTTCCTTCTTTCTATCCCCTCCAGTGACATGTGTCACGTGATCTTTCAACCCGAGCTGTCTTTTCTCACGATAAAATCCCCCTTGAAATCTTTTAGAAATAACATGCGACGTAAGTAAGTCATTCACTGGTCTTTTATCATTATATTGATGACTGTACACCAGGTTTGCAGCCTTAGCGTCGATTATATTTCCTGAAAAATAGTAAATTATAAAATGCGTGGGATTGCCGTATTTGTTGTTTTCATAATTTGCGGTAAGCGAATTTACGCGCATATGTATGTCGCGCTTTCAGAGAGCATCGCTGAAATATAACGGCAAATATTCATATTAAATGTAAATTTAAATATAAGATGGGTTCACCGACAAGTGATATAAATACTTACCCAGAAAAAAAGAATAGCAGAATAACGTCAATAAAAAATGACAACAAGCCATAAACCGTTTGTTGGTTAACATTTCCACCATATTTAGCCATGCGCATCTCATCGCCACGCGCTAGAACCTACTCCGATAAACAAAATAGTGCATTGCCTGAACTATACTTTGCTGTGCATAATAATCATGTCATATATAGTATCTATAATTTTACATCAAGAACGAATATTTTAAAACAGAATTCCAACTAGTATGAACGAAATTTTGTTATTTACCAGAAATATATTACTCCGCTTTAGTATATTCGTGACATCACATGTAAACAAATAGAAAGTAAATACAGAAGGGAGGTAATTTTGAGGGTAAAACTGGATTTATCCCCCATTGATTGAACCCTAACAATCTGCTTTTCTTAGTCCTTCGGGTGGGTTATTTTGGTAGCGATGTAGGAAAAAACATAAAAAAACAAAGCAAAATAATTATTTCAACGGTCGAGATTGTATTACGATTCAATCAATTTCATTAATTGAATATTTCATTATCAAATCTTTGTTTGAAATCGTAAAAATCAAAATTAAACTGTCAACTTTAAACTGAATATAAGTAGGCCTCCAAATAAGATGATTTTAGAATTTTTACAAATTTTCATACACAGATTTGACATTGAATGGGGCCAGTTGCTCAAAGCTCCGTTTATATTTTAACGATCCGTTTACTTTAACGGAGAGAAATAAAGGCCCCGAACATTCTGTGGTGCAAATTTTTACTACAGATTTATGCTAATATAAAAAATAAAGTAGGCCTATTCTATAGTGTTTTTTGTAGTAAATTTAACGGAAAGTTAACAAGCAACACGTTACCAAGATATGTCCGTTAAAGTTAACGGATCGTTAAAAGATAACGGAGCTTTGAGCAACCGGCCCATGGTCTATACGCAAGGTTTATAGGCCTACTGATCTGGGGTTTGTGCCGTCCTAGGTTTTTATTTCTCGACACAGGCGCCTATTTAGTGGATAGGGTTACCAATGAGGTCTCAAGACCAATGGCCGAAACCCACGTCAAACCTCTTTCGACCTTTCTGATGGATGCTAAATTACAATTTGTTTATTGTGTTCCATATCCAGATCTGAGTATAGGCTACTGGAATAATGTCCTGTTCATTCTTTTGAAGATTTAGCCATAAACTTTCTCGGTTTTATGCTATGTTCACACCTAATGCGCTTTCAAACCGCTTTCCGTAAAACGCCCTACAGAAGGCGCTTTCGTAACCACGGGTGGCGTCACACTACAAATTAAACCGCTTTCGATTCGCAATAAAACACGTCACACTCAATGCGCATTAACAGCGTGCGACATCTATATCAATGGAACTATCAGATGGGGTAATTCTGATGCGCGTCAGTTATCGCTTCAGCCAATGCGCATTAGAAATGCGGTTTCGCTAAAGCGGCTTAGTTTTGGTTTAATGTGCATTGAGTGTGACACGTTTTAGCAACATAAGGCTTTAATGCGCATTCGATGCGCATTAAAAGGCTAGTGTGAACACAGCACAAGATTCTCAGAATCTTGATAGTTTTATGTCTAGGCTTTCTTAAAAATAATGGACTCCGAGAATTGATATTTTCAACTAATGGACTATAAGAATTGATATTTTCAACTAATCTACTGTGAGAATTGATATTTTCAACTAATGAACTATAAGAATTGATATTTTCAACTAATCTACTGTGAGAATTGATATTTTCAACTAATAAACTCTGAGAATTGATATATTAAACATCCACTGAGAGAATTGTGATATTTTGAATTAATTTACTATGATTATTGTGATATTTGAATCTAATAAGTATACTTGTGATATTTTGAACTAATGGACTGTGAGAATTGTGATATTTTGAACTAATAAACTGTGAGAATTGTGATATTTTGAACTAATGGGCTGTGAGAATTGTGATATTTTGAACTAATGGACTGTGAGAATTGTGATATTTTGAACTAGTGGATTGTGAGAAGTACGATATTTGGAACTAATGGACTTCTATACTTTTGATGACTTGTAATAGTGAATTGTCAATCCTTTTGAAAGTCAAAAACGTTGTAAAATGGTAAAACATACTAATATCAATATTTCAAAAGTCAGATTTCTACAGTTTCTTCACTTTTGGACTAAAGAAATGTCTGATATATTATAGTCAATTAAATTTTTAACTGTGAGATCTGAGATATTTTAAATTGTCAGTTTTCAGTTGTTTAACAAACTGTTACTGTTATTGATTTGGACAAACTGTCAGATCTCCATCTGTCATATAATAAAACCCTTCTTCGTAAATGTTTTGGAGTAAATCCATTGACATACCAGGGCCGGTGGAAGCAATTCTTGATTGGGGGGGGGGGGGTATCCATCTAGGTCCTTTTAGGCGAGGGTCCTGGGGTTGTAATAACCTGTAGAAAGAGCACTTGCCCTCCCAAACCACCGGGCCTGCATATTGCTGATGGTATACATACACAGGACATTGGTTTTTGTCCCATCCAAACGACTAGACCCCCATCTTTTATTACTGACCAGGAGAAACTTGTCTGGAATCTTGGCCAAAACCATGATCATTAACCAGCACCATAAAATAACAAGCACATAATACCATACAATGACACCATTTATTAGCGAATTCTATACGAAATATTTTTATAATATAATAATAATTAAAAAATGATACAGAAATACATGTACATAAAAATAGAGAAGCGTTAGACAAGTAATAAAGACATATCATTTACAACTCATGGATAGAATTACATTAATAAAATACATTACAAAATCACCATAGGCGCAAAAATACTACATTTAATTTTTTTTTTCATATAGATACAAGGATATCATGAAAGGTATATTCCAATGTATTAAATCAGCTAGAAAATAAAGAGGGAAATATTGCTATTGAAGTATGACTAGTATTAACCGAGTTCTTCGGTTTCTTCCTGCAGTAATGATCGAAATCATTCGCACGATCTGTGCCATGGGCCAAATTGGAAAGGGCCTCAGGCCTAATTTGCTACCCTTGTAAAATGACGCGATTATTATTATTATTAACCGATATTAGCCTCTAACATGGTGTTGGGAGTCCAGGGACTTCTCATTTAAATGATGATAGAAAGACAAGAAAATGAATGGGATTCAATGTCTTTGTAACACCCGACTCAAGTTATTTTGAGACTAACAACTGTTAATTTTAATATCTATGGTCATGTGGGCAGTGCACAAGCCTTGAAATAAGGCACCTGTCACTGACAAGAGTACCTGACATTTTCAACTTAGTGCCAGACATGTATTAATAATATCATTAAAAAAGACAATTCAGTGCCGGACAAAATGACAGGCACCACTGCCAGAGGTTTAGTGCCTGACAAACCCTGAATCTGTGCCTGACTTTGTCAGTGACAGGTGCCTTATTTCAAGGCTTGGCAGTGCACCAGGTATTTTTGCCTACCCTTCTTGGAATATCTGGTTAGTCACATAGGCACAAACCCTGACTAGTGATCCGGGTCATAAATGCTCCAGACCACACAACCATTGAGCCCTGTTTTTAGAAATATCCAAATAATTTATAGGTACATACATATACAAAAAGACATTGATAATGGCATACCCAAATACACAAAAATTTCAATTGATACAAGTTGACCTCTGGGTATTGTATTGTTTTTGTTCTAGGCAATAGTTACAAGAATAGTTTTTTAAAAAGTATATAAACGGACAATTAATTCTATATCAATACATTTTACAACTGGTATTATTTTAAAACAAGAAATGTTGATTAAATGATTTAGTTTTAAATGAATTTGTTACAGGAACCCACTAAATCTACATTTGTAAAATTCTACAACAGCTAGCAAGGTTTTATAAAACAGTATGTAATGAAATGATTTAACAAAACTAAAATATAAAAGATATAAATATGACATTTCCTTAAATTCTACAACAGCTAGCAACATTTTATAAAATGGTATTTTTACTGGTATTGTGCATCCCTCGTCCTTATTGTTTTTGAGTGCGAAAGTGCGGACATTTTTCTAGGACATCAATTGATTCTTCTGCTGGTAACCGCAAAATCATCTCTTTGCCACAAAGAACTGGTCACTCCTTTTCCATGTCCTCTCTCAACTCCACAAAAAACCCCAAAACAATCTAGACCCTTTATACGAAAATTGTAAGTGGTGCAGCACTCCTTAAGAGGAAAATTGGTCTCTTTGTTATGACATTTGATACCTAAACACATCTTTTAACAGAACACACTGTATTGGTAATACTGAATTATCATACCATGATACACAGAATTAAAACAGCTCTACACTACAGGCCAAAAGAAAAGTTATCTACTCTCTTGCTTACAACGAACATACAAATTTCTGACATTTATATAACTATGAGACACATAAAAAAAATCTGAGCAGATTTAAAGGAATTTACAAAATGATCTGGGACCAAATGCTCACATATTTAAACAGAGATATTTTAAAGATTCATCGACTAAATACTCTGTTTTGAGTTTTCATTGGCCAACACCATGTTTTCACTGGCAAATCCTCTCATTTTATTGGCCAATAAATAACAGTATCTTAAAAATATGTCTGATTAAAAAATGTTGAGAAAAAAGGTCACACAGTGATGATTTTTTCCCACACTAATATAAATGTTTTTATAGTCGTGTGTGAAATCTCTTTGGTGCTACTTATTTTGAACCACAGAGAAAATCAAATTTTATTCTACTGCAAATACTAAATGAATAGTGTATTAAACTTACAGCTCCCTTGAGTCCCTTACATATTTTCCAGTCAGATTTGTCATCACATAGGACTGGCAAGTATGATGGATACACGAGCCTGCTTGATAAACAGAACTTATTGATTACAATGGTTATAATTTAGATCAGGAGACAGTATGTTGACAATAATATCATAATAAAACTGACTATCATCAGGTTTCAAAATATACAAAACTTTTAAAAGTAGACATCATCCACCAACCAACTTTGAAGTGGGCTAAACCCTATACATTTGAAACCAAGGGAGGCAACTGGTAGATTTTGCCTTAATACCAACATTTTATTTACAAGTCACAAGAAAACATTTAAAGCTGAGACTTTTAATAAGATAATATTACAATTGAATTAGAGTCTTTCCAGTAATTATCTGGCACATGTAATCCAATAGTTCACATATTCCAGGAAATTTAATGGAAACGTGGCATAAAATTACATTAAAAGGAATTCATTATTAAATATACACATTGAGTATTACCTTTACTTGTTAACATCAGAGTATGGGATCCTATAATTATCAAGACTTAGTTAAAACTCTGATTCTAAAATTTAAAACTTTGGAAAATATTCCAAAATATATTCTTTACAACAATAAAAAATATGATTCATAAGTTTAAAAAGAACATTGAGAGAGAGCCATTCCCTCTACAACCAATTGCTGCTTAATTCTTATGACAGTGTGGAGAATTAAAGGGAAATAACTCTTGAATTTGATACCAATTAAAGGGGACATCCCGATAACATTTTGGGGGTTAAAACTGCTTAATTTTGTATGAAAACCCCTTAAAAGCCTCTAACTTAGATCCGAGCAACTTCTTCAAGCTATGTGATACGTTTTCAAACAACTTCCAATCGCCGGTACGGCTGGGTGGCCGAAGATTTGTGTTCTGTTGTTTGCATTACACAGAAGTGTCTGCATAAAACGAGTCTATATATGTGCGGCTTTCAATCTAACCCTATTGACTCACTTTTAAAGCTCTCTATTGATTAAGTTAAAATTGGTATCAAATATAGTTGTGCTTATCAAGTAAAATGACCATAACAATTTAAAAGAAAAACTTAAAAGAGCTAGTGTCCAGTTAAGCTTTTTTTGCATTCACGTCCAAACTACTCAATATTTTGAACTGAAATTTTCAGACAAGGTAAATACACTATTCCTCTATTTTTTGGCGTTTAAATTTCATACGCACATGAACATATAATTTTCAGATTCTTTGAAATTCGGGCTGGCCCCTTTAACATTTCAATGATAAAAACAGAGCCTCTGTTACCCATGGTGACTCAGCTTACAATCGTGCCAGTCAGTTAATTTTGAAAATGTATTGTGTTTGTCTTGTATTAGCAGGATATTTAGACCAAAGAATCCAACGATTAGTTTTAAATGTTTATACAAATAAAACTATAAATTCAAATGTAGTGATTTTGTTTTAAGGTTAAATTCTTTAAAATTCTAATTTTACTTCATGAAAATTGACTGACATACGTTTTCCAGTCGTTCAACTGACAAATAAGACGAAATGATGGTCTCAGTAACAGAGGCTAATGAAATAAACTCAATGAAAGTGGTTTGCATGTTAATTTCTGAGTCCTGATGAATAAGATAAATGATAAAAACTGGCGTCGACTATCGTGTAGGTAAAACCATCAGATGATTTGATGAAATATATAATATATGGTATATATAGAAAAAATGAGCAATTATCAACTGACAACATTGAATATACATAATAATCATCATCATAACATTAATTAAAATTCACCTAAATATTTAAAAGTAATATCTAAAAGAATGTAAAATCTCAAAACTTAAGGCCAATCACGAACAGTGTATGTGAGAGTGTATGCTGTTCTGCGAGTCAATTACGTTGATCATGTAACTTGTTCCAAATGGTGAATCGCCTAGAATGTGATATTGATGTCTCCGATTGGCTTATACAAATGGTTCGTCCAACGATATACACTGAACATGGGCATACAAATTGATTTTATTGCCGGTGAAAAATAGCGATTTTAAAAATTGCGGCAATTAGACTGAAAAATTTGCTGATCCGTCCCCCACTTTAGTGTCCACAAAACAATCACACAGCGAGATGTACTGAGAGAACTGTTCATTTTTTAGCCGTGAATTTTAAGCCATGTTATGAAAATAATAATTATCCGTCATAAAACCTATTCTAATAATCAATAATAACAAGTTTTTAGTATAAAATGATGGAATTAATAAAAAATAACATTGAATGGAAGATTTGCCTCTACAGTGGCTTCATCATGTACGTTACATATTAATACTTGTTACAAATAGGTTTAGTAAAAAATAAAGATATATTCCCTCAGTATTCGTGATCCTAGATACTCAACGATACCCAAATTGTCAGGATAAATGGTGA